>JANCMC010017835.1:756402-920323 GCA_024363005.1 Charaxes varanes
ATTGTTTATTTTTCCTAATTAATGAGTTAAATGTAATGTTATCTCCAAAATAAAGAGCTGGTGCTTAAAATTAATGATCTTTTTCATAATTTAGATTTTACCATTTGTCCAATTTGTTTTCAATATCTTTGCTCTCATTTTGTCTTAAAATATCCCCTATTTCAATGAATGCATTTGTTGCCTCTCCATATCTCCATTTTTTTTTAATTAAATTCTAATTTTAATTAAAACTGATTGAATTTTCTTGGCATGAGTCTCAAATTGCATTGAAACTGTCAATCATTATTAAAACATGTAAAAGTTCGTAAAATTCCACTTAAGGAAACTAAGTGCTGTTTTTCAATACACATTATGTAACTAGACCTTCGGATTTCAAACCATTATTTTTCTGCAACTGTGGTAAAAAAGGAACTATATTATTATTAAAGTCAACATTTTTTTTTAACAGACACATTTAACGAGTCTGTGTCATCTATATTAGAGCGCAAAGTTCGTGGCTGGCTCAGTGGAGTGATTGATGACATGAGGCGCAGCAGTCCTGTTCAGCAGTGGTTAGATTCTCTACCACCTGAGACAGAAAATCAAACTAGCGAAAATTCAAACATAAACAATGATGCTAATCAGGAGGAGCAAAATTCTAAATCTAAAGAATCTAACACAAAATCAGACGAAAATAAAGCAGAGGACTCTGTCACTGAAAATACTGTAATTGAGACAAATAATGAAGTGTTCAATGAGGGAAAAACGAAAATTGATGACGAGGTTTTCCATGATGATAAGAGTTTAGAAGTTCCTGGACATAGAGAGGTGTCAAAGAGGAAATCTCTTGAAAGTGGTGCTTTTACAAGCACTCCAAAAGGTAGAAATGTGAAAATGAAATTGCAGAGAGATCAGTCTATACAGTCTGATGGATGTGCACCAAAATTTAAAAATCCACTGTTCAGAGATCATTCATTACAGGTAAATTTTTAAAATATATAATTATGATATAAACACTTTAAAGTAAAGCATTGTACAGAGCTATCTTATTCTTCTTCTTAACCTTATCCTGGTCTGGTATCTGGGGCTGCTTAGAAGATGACCAACTGCTGATGCTGTCTGATGTCATGCCCACAATCCCTGCAATCTCATGACTAATATCACTCAGTGACATTAATTGGGACCAATTGTTTTATGTCCCTTCTTAAGATCAGATATTTTTAAAAATTTGGTCACCCATCAATTACCCGGCCACGGTAAGAGCTTTTTAGTGATCAACTTCAAAGGCTTGCCACATAAAATAATACATAAGCGTAATATTACGAATATATTAAACATTTCCATGTTAAATGACTAAAGTTTTTTGAGTAATTAATGAATCTTGCCAAATTGAGATATGATCAATGTAACATATTTTAAACTTTTCCTGTTATTTTCACTAAAATTATTTATGAAAGGTCATATCGCATTTGTACCTTATTAATAATTTTCCGATGGTAAAAAATTATAATTGAAAATGTATTCTGCAAATTGGTTACCAACTATTTTGTTCTGAATCTCAATTCCAAATGTCTTTTGTTTAACTTCAATTAATATTATTAAAATTTGACAAGATTGAAGCTTAAATTCAACATTTTTCAGTCTGATGGCAGTGGATCTAGTGGAAGTTCTGTCTTAAACGTATTGGGAGCCAGGAAAGTGGATGCAGAGTCTGTTCTTTTAGCTCTTGGATTTGGTCCAAGTGAAAAACAACAGAAATTGCAAAGAATACCCGATAGATTCTTGGTACCATCAAAAGTAAGTATTCCTAATTTGTTAGCACCTCTTTTTACATGGAAGGATTATATTTTACATTCAGGTTCCTTAAATGATCTTTTAACGTGGATCCATAATCATATGAAATGTATAATTTTTTTTTTAAACATATATTTTGCAAATATATGTGCCATTGTTTGATTACAGCTTAAAGGAATAAGCACAGAGCAGTTTATCAAAGATGAACACCATTCTATGAGAATGCATGACTGTGGTGTGTTTGGTTATAGAGGCCTTACAGGTATGTTACCTAAATCAAATAAAAATTATTAGGGATTATACATAGTTTAATGTTTAAATAAGAGAGCAATATCCAAGGTACCATTTCTTGGGCGGAGCTATCATCATATGTCATTATTAATAGTTTGCTCAAAAAGCTATTTATTTGTATATATGTAACAAAAAATTTTATAGCTTGACTATGTGTATAATCTAATTATTGGTAAAAATTATTTATTTGGGTTTTGGCTGTTCATTTTGCAATGTTATTTTAATCCAAATTTTGTTTAAATTAAATAATATGAAATATGTTTATAAAAAAATTGTGTGTGCCTGTGTTTTGTAAATATTCTATTAACTTTTTTTGTTATCTGAAGGTATTTTCAGTTCTTCTCATAAGAGAAGTTATAATTTAGTACTTTATACCTAGGCTTAAATGGGATTAGATACAACACTACTTAAGTGATGTATAGAAAATATTCAATTTAAAATAATGACAAATATATTTTGAATTACAAATCTGAACAACGTTACAAACATTATAGAGTTATAGATACTAAATAGTTGAATACTGAGTACTAAAGTCATTACTTACATTTAAAAAAAAACGACTTTACTAGCTCCTTTAAAATATAACCTCACGCAACTAAAGCCAAACGATTTACACACACATGTATACATTTTACTATAAGATTGTGTCAAACCGTAATCATGACGACGCGACGATCAGCATTTTAATTGTCAAAGATTACAATGTAGTACAAAGATTTGAAATTTTGTATATTGTTTTAAATAAGCATATAATATGCAAATCTAAGATTAGTGGCCGAATTTTGACTTCTAGTATTAATAAATAAAATTTTATTAACTAATATATAAACAAAAACCCAACTTTGCCAGCGAGAGTCATGAATGTGACTTAATTTGACCTTTACAATAAAGCAAGGCAGAGAAAGTAAGGTGGAACAGCTAGTTAGATAGAAATAAGTAACATTTTCGACCAAAATAAAGCGAAACATGTTAAATTGCACCTATAATTCTTTAAGTACTTTATTGCCTGTTTTCAATTACAATAATTGATACAAATATGGGACATAAAACTAATTTATGACTCAACTTTGCCAGCGAGAGTCATGAATGTGACCTAATTTGACCTTTAGAATAAAGTCAGACAGAGAAAGTAAGGTGTAACAGTGTGTCGCGACTGTTAGTGCAAGTTAAACAAGATGGCGGAAACGTTTTCAACAATCTGCCGTCAAAATAAAATCCCCTATATAAAATAATATTATATTGATCGCAAATTTAGTTTTGATTACTTTGTTTTTATTTCTCCAGCAATATTAATAAACATAAATAAAGAATAAAAACTTATAAGGATCTTAATTTTGAACATCTTGGACGGAATGCCCATGTCTGCAATACTCTTGTCTCAAAAGGTTCCTAGTATATGATATAGAAGTGGGAGAGCGTTGCACATCTTAACTATTTACTTAATATAGTAATTTTATAAGCTCTTATAGACAACAATTATTGATTGATGTTTAAATATGTACGATAATTCATCGGATTCTGATCTTAAAAGAGCTCAAAATAACATATCTAAAAACCCAACGGGTACTATGGTTACATTCGCTTTCTGCTTGCACTTAGACCAAAGTCCGTTTAAGTTAAAAAGTGAACGCCGCGTCGCTGCTCATATTAATAATGTGTGAACTCCCGAAATACATTAATTTTATTTTTTACCGGCGCTTTAACAAAGTGCATGGCGCTACCTCTAATTAAAATTATGTGCGAATGTTACAATTTTTATAAAATACGCATTAAAAAAAATATGAAATTATGAAAATAACACCTCACGCACACCGATGCCAAACGATTTACATACACATATAAACATTTTATTATAAAATTGCGCCGTAGCGTACTCATGACAAACATGACAAAATAGCAATGTGTTTTGTTAATTATGACATTCAATGTGATTAAATTTTCAAATAGATGTTGTAATAAAATTAAACTATTGTATACAGCTTTAAATGAGCTTACAGTACACAAACCCACAGATTCCTTCATTCGCTTAAAATAAGTTAAAAAAAAAATAGATTAACTTTTAGCGTGATGATATATAGCCTATAGCCTTCCTCGATAAATGGGCTATCTAACATTGAAAGAATTTTTCAAATCGGACCAGTAGTTCCAGAGATTAGCGCGTTCAAACAAAAAAAAACAAACTCTTCAGCTTTATATATTAGTATATATTTAAATTCAGAAAATTTATCATTTAAGATATAAAGTCTTGAGTATCATATAATGTGATTTCTATTTAAGAAGAGGATGATGAGTACCAACCAAGGCACATCTATCGGGAGATCGGCGTTATCAACAGAGCTGAGAGAGAAGACGAGTCCTTTGATGACTATGGGCATCTGAGATTCGGTCGTTCGGAAGACTGACATATAATCTTGAGACGATACAGAAAAAAAAACCATCGCAGATCAGAAAGAATGTAGACTTGAATGTATTATAGGTTATGTTAAATAGTCCGATTAATGAAATATTCATGGCTGGCAGAATACTTCATTAATGTGAATTTTTGTGAATGCACAGCTTAATAAATTTAATAATAGATAAATCTTAATTGTAGTAAATGTGTATAATAAAGGTTAGTGATGATGATGTTTTTTCTTTAGACTCTAATGTTAGTTGCGTTTGCTCGCTTTGACAATGTTACATAAAAAAAAATGAAAATATTTTTCTAATATAAGATTACATTACGAGTAAGTACATAATTACTTACCGGAATTGAGTTGAAGTAATAAAAATAATATTAAATAAACACTCCTAATTGAAATTATCTACCAAAAAGGCTGGAAAAAGGACCACCGTGTTTCAGTTTATTAATTATAATTTCATAACATTTGTCTGCAACGACACATTCGAAACTTTATTACCAACCAAATTGTTTTAAAAGTATTCTTATTAAAAGGATGTGGTGATTTATGAGAAAAAAAATATTGTAAAGTGTTTTTTTTTTATTCTAGCAGGTTCGATGGGTGACAGCATCAAAGACTCGAAATCGACAGAAAGTTTGAACACACAATCGAGAGGTATATTTTTTGTTACAGTATGTAACCCTTTCAAAGCTTAGCTTACATTTTGAGTTCTTATTCTTGTTTATTATATTTCGAAATATATTTTTTCTTATTGTTATGACTGTAAGTGCTATGACGTAATATCTGAAGAGTTTTTTTTTGTTTAATCGCGCTAATCTCGGGAACTACTGGTCCAATTTGAAAAATTTTTTCAGTGTTAGATAGCCTATTTATCGAGGAAGGCTATCGCCTATAGGCGTCACGCTTAAATCTATTTTTTCACCTAATTTTACGCGAACGAAGTCGCGGGGTACAACTAGCCTTTACTAAGCACAAACATTTTGTATAGTCGATCAAGAAATTGGATTGCCACGTCATAATATTTGACTTAAATTGCGTTAATTGGATCTGCTGCCGGCTAATTAGAACGAATTGTGCCGCTTAACGTAGTTGGAAATAATATAGAGTATAATTTCTAAATTTTCAAAGTAATAACACCGATTTAATATACTATCTTTTTATATAGTTTATTAAATCGGTCAATCAAGATAGTATATTCAATTTCGAATTAAATATACTATCTTGTAATATTAAATCTTTATTAGTAAAATAAGTTAAGTACTTTAACCACGTCATAATATTTAACTTAAATTGCGTTTCTTGGATCTGCTACCGGCTAATTGGAACGAGCTGTGCCGCTTAACGTAGTTGGAAACAAAATTGAGTAAAATTTTTTAATTTTCATGTAATACAAACACGTAAAATTTTATATACTTTCACCCATTGGAATTTGATTTGATTTAAATCGAATTTCAAAATCGCGTATTTCAATATTTACCGTACATTTAATGACGATTATAATTTCGTTGAAAATCATATCGTTAATTTAGATACGGTAGAAAAAAGAGTGAGAATGGTGGAAATGGTGACATAACAATATGGGGACGGAAGCAAATCAGGGACTTTAAGCTGTTGGAGCGGTTTAGATTCGAAATAGAGTTTGAAATCACTTTAAGCTGTAAAATTTCAACCTTTAGAAATGCTTAATTTCCATCTTTATACCCCTGAAATGTTTATTTACAGGATATATATTAAATATAAACGTATTTCACGCGATTACCAACACCTATCTCCCTATAAATACAACTGACGTCGAAATATTCATAAAGTTGAGTTTTAAATATACAATCAAAATTAGATATGTATAATGACTTTATGATAATCTAATTTCAATGCGTAAGTCCTTGCAGCTAATTATGATAATATATTTGGCTATTCTAATTAAAAAAATAATCTGTTTATCAATAGTAAAAAATTATAGGTCACTTTTTAGAATAAATAAATAACGTGATTAAATGTACTTTGATTTTTTCTAAAAGTTAGTTGAAAGATCGTGCTAAGAAAATTTTATCAAGGATCGTGCTAAGAAAATATAACAAAACTGGGAAGAATTTTAATTTTTTTTTTGAATTATTAATGAATTTAAGCCAAAGTAAAAGATCATATTTTTTTATTAGCCTATTGTGTCCCACTGCTGGCCAAAAGCCTCCCGCTTCACTACCCTCCCGCCTCTTTCCTGGTCTCATCCACAACTTCCCCTCAAACGTATCCAAATCGACGCGCCACTTCTTCTTCGGCCTGCCGGGTCGTTGGCGGCCATTGGTGGGAATCCAGGATGTCGCGATATTGACCCATCTTTGCGGGTCATGCATTATTTTTAATTTATTGAAACCTGAGAGAATAATTTAACTATAAAAATATTTATATTCTAATTCTTCATAATCATTATATAGCACACATAATATGACACAACAAACAAAGAAATAAGTATACACAATAATAAATTACAGATATATAGACATAATGTTGGAGATATTAATTTAGAGATAAAACGCGAAATGGCTCATTTCCTTTTTCCATTAAATTTCAGCGCAGCCTTTATCACTTTTTTTTGGCAAAGTTTTAATTACTTGGTAATATTTTCAATTTAAAATAATTTACGCGTGTTTCGAACCTGTCCCAAATAAACCCGTATATATTTTTTTGGTCGTGACTTAAACATGTTTTCTTTAAATAACTTCAAAAGTTGTTGTACGATTTCGTTCAGAATAATTTTCCTAATGAGTTTTTAGTATGTTCTATCAACACGGAAAATTTCAAGTCTCTACGTCTAATAGTTTGGAAATGCTAGGGGGGACCACCTTACGGACGGACAGAGCGAAATTATAAGGGTTATTTGTAGTAGGTCCTACGGAACCCTAAAAACTACCAACATAAAAAAAATCAAGCTCATTTTAATTTTTTCAGCTTCTAAGTCCTGGTAATTGAAATAAGAAACGTTAATTGGTAGAAACAATGAAAATAATATAAAATCTTACAAATGGCGCGGGAATATAGCGTGTTGTAAAAATTGATTAAAACAAAATCTTGATACTGATTTCTTTTGCGTTTGAAATTAACGAGAATAAACTGTAATAATTATTAAAGTTACTTTTACAGGAAAACCTTACTTCATTTTTGATAACACAAGGTTAATGCTAGTTGATAAATGAGAAACATAAAAAAAAACCGGCAGTCGAGCAAGGTTGACCGTATGTCTACCTCATTCCACGACTTGCGAATTTCTTTACTTATTTCCCTACGTATGCTTACATCTTTAAAACTACGCAACGGATTTTGAAGCGGTTTTTTTAAAGATAGAGTGATTTAAATGGTAGATTTATATTTATAATACATGCATAATTTTGTAAAGAAACACTGATAAATTTAGAGGTGTCTAATATAATGTAAATAAACACTTTTTTTTCGCTTACGTCACGCGCTCTGGATAAATCTTACGAGATAGAACAAAATAATGTAATACGGAATTGTACGTTTTAAAAAGATCTGTAATAAAGTCCGGGATGATATATGTCTATCTCCTAAGGACAACCCGCAGGAACCATTTTTTCGTATATATATTACAAAAAAAAAATAATGAACTATATACGAAGCTATTTTAAAGAATACCGCATTAATCCTTATCCATTTAAAAACTCTAGATGTTTTTTACATTTTATGCAGATTAAAATTGCCCTTATAGGATATCATTAAAATATATGCTGGTAATTGATTCCACAGAGAAATTGTGCGAGGTATGAAGTTTCTTAAAAATCGCACGGTTGTGGATTTTAGGACATCAAGGTGGTGAGGGTGAAATTTCAGAAAATATTTGTGTATAACAGGCGGCTGTTACCTATAACACAGGCATTTAAGTTGTCTACCTTAGGAACAGACGTCCGTGTGTCATATATTTATATTATAATAGGATTGTTGAATGGGCTCACCTTTAATAAAGGTTTTAAATTAATTTAAGGACTTCTCTCGAATATCAGAAGGAAGTTTATTATAAAAGCGAACACCATTACACATAAATGTGGATTTGATTTTACGATATTCTCATTATGTATTTATTTTTATTTCTAAGATTTCTAGCAACAACATCACCCACTCTTTTGGATTTATGTCTATTTCTTTGTACTTAAGCAGCACAACTAAGTCTATTCGACAAGTTGCTTATATGAGCCCCCCATTGCTACATACACATGTCGATAAAATATGAAATAATAATTTAACGAATCGAGACATTGTAATGCGTTTATGCACAGAACTTTTTGAGCTCTTATTTGGAGTTGGATACGGAGACTTTCGTAAACAACCAAATAATTATCTTTTTTGTTTCAATAAACAAAGATGATTGTGTACATATGGCGTCCGTGAATAAATTACTCCGTTCATCTTATCTTGAATAGAAGCCACTCAACGAAAATAGAAGAAGCATCGTTTGCTAAGCTATCGTATCTCTGTCTTCAAGTACCTTAAAGTTTATTTTCGAGGATCTTATTTGAAAATATACAGTATATTATATACATACAGAATTTTTTTGACTCGGGACGACTTTCCATACCACAATACAAAATCGGTTATTTTACACTGAAGTACAGAACCTGCAATAATACAAGACATGCCTTTTGTATTTCCATCATTGCAGGGAAATTGTGAATGGTTTGGAGAAGCACAGTCTGAGCACGGGAAGGTATTTCTCGTGCAATGCTACATTATCGGCTAATTAAAAAAAAGAATAATAAAGTATTTCCCATTGTTTGTTGTAAGCAAGTAGTTTGATTATTACACATGTAAGCAAACAAGCGAGACTTTGTAGATTTTATCAATGCCTCCGAGTTAGGACAAAACATCAGCCGTAGAAAAATGATACAAAATTACGGAACAATGCACTATTATAGTGAACTTTTTGTTACTTGGGCCTGTAATAACTTGTCAGTGTTATGTCAGTAGCGAACAATAGTCTATGGAAGATTAATTCATTATGTTATCCGCACACTGGCTATTCTTCAACTGTGGAACAGTTGCGACAGGTGATTGTGTTAGTTAAGCCGCATTGAAGCTTGGCTGCAGCTGGATAGGTAGCTGAGGGATCATCGTCATGTAATTATCTAATAAAAAAACATACATATATCATAAGGAGGAGATAGAGTTTACTGGTTACAGAGTAGGAAGGCGCTCTATAGAACAACATCGCCGATACGTGACAGAAACACGTTGGCCGGGCCGTCTAGTATAAATGTAAAAAGCACGATGTTTTCGTGTTTTAAGCATTTGATTCTTTTCAATTCATATAAAGCGTGTTCCTTTATTATATTAGGAAAAGAAATAATATTATGTACGGAAGGCAAAACATTGCAATTATTTTTATGTTCTTATAAACGTGGGGTACCAGCCAAATAACCTTCATATGGACCGTGAAAAAGGTCAGCTACCGACGAGGATTCGACATTTTGTTACATAACCGAAGAACAAACTCACGACATGTCTGATGGTGAGCAACAACCTTACTCTATAGACGCCTGCTTTGTTGTTACTCACTTACGTGGTGCTATTCCCCCTCCTCATTCTGTATAGAATTTTGCTACCGGACTCGCATACTGTACAACAGAACTACCGGATACCCCCGTTAGCCATATCTACACTTTGAAATAGAAATCTTGTTTTGCAATAGAAGATGAATTAATTCAAATTCTTCACAAATTCTTTGGAACATCAAGCCAATGAAAACTGAAGCTTCGATAGCTCAACGTTCGAGCTTCAACCCGGCGCGGCGAGCCCACAGTGACTCCGTTAGAAGTGGGCACGCCTCTAAATCATAAATATACATCACGCGGCATGACATGGATATCCACAAAAGAATTACATAAGTAAGTAAATGTTGTCGAAACCTTACGCAAGTTTGTACCCAACTTGAAGTCCAATTATATGAGTTCAGTTGGTCTAGAATCCGATAACTAGTTCAGACACCCAACACACGTGGCACTCGACTCGAAATGGATCATTTGTTTATAGTCTGTTACCTAGATTTGCATCGTCTCCTACAGAGATTATTTTTAAAAGCCGTCGATTAATCTCACATGTTATTCTGTAAGGATCAAATCTTGTATCAAACTTCCAGTCTTTTACAACTCCTCTAAAGAACCCGAAGTTTCACCCATATCACCTCGATTCTCAAAAGTCCACAACTGAGTGACTTGCTAGGATTTTATTGGCTCTGTGGAACTAGAACCAGCTCCGGTGTTTCCGAATCGATACGATGTAGAGACGATGTTTGAGGGATCTCAAAGGCCGGTAACGCGTCTGCGAGTCTTGTGGCGTGTGCTCATGGGTATCCGTAGTGACTTGCAATAAATGCTCGGTTAAAACAGGAACAAAATAAGCTACAATTATTATCTTATATAAAATATGGACTAGATATTCAACTCTCTACCCGATTTATTGTATTTATATAAGATGATAAAACTGTATAGGAAACGGAAAATATCCTATTGGAAGAAACGTCCAAAGCGTCATAAAATGTAATCTCATATAGAGTTCAATAAGAGGTTAAAAGAATATGAGATTATTTAAATTGTTTATATTATTATTATATTTATCTTTCTGTTACTATGATGGCCAACAGAGACAGTATTAGGCGTCAGCATGCACACAATCTGGTCTCCGAACATTACGCGCAAGATGGCTCTAGACTTCTGTGGGACGAGTTATTTCTTTTTAAAATTTAAGTTGCAAAAGGCTCTCGTCAACTTGAAGCTGCCGCTTATTCGACCAGTGCCCTGTTTCATCGTCTACAACAAAGCCCTACAACAGTATAGCAACAGTTAACGTTACGTAACTATTTCACCAGGCAGGCCGACGGCAAGAACCTGTGAAACGGAAAGTGAGAGAACGTGTGCGAACTCCCGTGCGCGCCGGCGGTATTGTTTGCAGATAGATGCATTCATTTACAAAGTTTACAGAGATGTAACAAAACATGTTACATCTCTGTAAACGATTACGTTAATTAAATGCCTTCCGCGTGCGCAAGGTTTCATCGCCCGCGCCCGCGTCCGTGCTATAGGTGCCTCGCGATTTTAACACGCCTATTCCTTTTTTATGTGGCGAGGGGCAAACGGGCTAGAACTTTATATATTAATGCTAAAAAAACTGAGTGCGCTTTAGACCACACGATTGAAGTAAAACTTCTTTAGCTTTCTTTTTATATATATATGTATGTATATATGTCTCAAGCAGATAGCTTAATCAACCATTCAATTAACAACTTAGCCTCTTTACTAAACGGTGCCTTTCAATTAGCTTCCTGAACGATATTCGTGATCGTGCCAGATCTACATACACAGACACCCGCATGCCCAAGGAAATATTTCTTTATAAGTTTTTCTTATACACCAAATGAAATAAGTATCCTTCGGAAGTATCAAAAGTGTAAAAAGTAGGAGTTTCATATGTCTATTAACCTATAAGTGCCATATCATGGGAATGGAGTGACTTTTATTTCACGAAATCGCTTGATTTTTATTAAGTCAGAGCAGAGGGCCTAACACGAACCTTTCGAGCCGAAGCAAGTGGACGAGTTGACTTAACTTAAGGCGAAAATGTTCGTGCGTGCTCACGTACGGGCCCACAGCGGACTCTTCTTAGTCTCATTGCGGGGTGCATTAGCATTGATTAAAAACGTGACACGATTCAGATTTGCCCCATTTGGGCCTAGGACGATAATTTCGATATGTTCATCCTAACTGTAACATTTTATACATTATTTTAACATTGTGTTTTTCACCAAACATCTTGGCGTCAGGTATTTAAAGCTGTAAGTAAGAAGGGGCACAGGATCTCTGTAATTGGGACATCTGTGTGATTACCTTCATTATTTGTCAACTAAATAATTGTTTGCAAACTCATAGATAAGTATTTTGGGTGTCGTTGAATATCCTTGACATAGTTAACCCACGGTACGCCCACAAGTCGAGCATACCTATTGTTTCCTACCTAGTACTGGCAGACATTATCTTGTTTTATATGTACATAGTAAAGGGTGCTTGTATGTTAAACTAGAGAACAAACTGAATTGGAAATATCGAGCTACAGACACCGGCTAAATAAGATGTGGTTGGATTTCACTTCATTTCATTGATTTTTTTAATGAAACAATACAAATTATTATTTCAATAAAAAAGGTTAGCTATTAATTTTGTAGTAACTGACGGTACTTTCATTATCTCTATCGATACCTAAGGTCTTATCTTATTCTCCTCTCCCTATTACTCTAAGCCCACCTTGTCGAGACATTGAATACTATTTGGAGACAAGATTCATAACCACCATCGCCATCACCCGATGAAAGCTAAAATAAGCTCCTGCATTTGCAAATCCTTTGTTCTTCGTACATCTGTTTTATTTGTTTATGTCCAGTAAATTTATTATACAGTTCATAGTCTCTTATTCTATCGTTGATAACCTGCATTGTCGAAAGAGATATCGTTATAAGATAATATCAGATTGGAACTGGTTGGGCAGGGAAGGTCACACGGGCAGTTAAGTTGAGTGTCGGTGACCACTTTAAAGGGCACTCTTAATCCAACACCTGGGTGACAAGTGCCAGGCACTGCCTCGCTTGCTTCCTCTGCAGTGCGATGGATCCGATACCTGCACGAGGTGTCCGAGTCAACCAAAATATAAAAGACGACAAACGAACCAAACCATATATGATTGAACCCCGTTCCTGATGAGTCTTCAAATATATTTCTTTGTTTTTTTGTTTGATAAGGTGCAATGTAAGTACTACCAATTTTAAAAACTAATTAATTCAAGCATAAACCACAACATTAGTTCTAATCACAGATATCGTAAAAAAATTGCTCTGTGGTTCTGATCTATACTAATACATAAAGTTGAAGAGTTTTTTTGTTTGCTTGAACGCGCTAATCTCAGGAAATACTAACTCTATTTGAAAAATTCTTTCAGTGTTAGGTAGCCCATTTATCAATGGTTTGATTTAGAATTTTTAAATTGATGAAATGTGTTGCATTTTTTTACATTTCCCTTAATCGGATTTAACACAACCCCAAACAGATTAAAAACCCTACAAAGAATCAGAATAAAAAATAAAGAACCGTATTCAGTAGCGACAGCTGTCCGCCAACCTCCGCCCATGTCCTTAAGGAAGCGTTGCTCAAGTCCATTGAATACAATGCTGCCAACCTTAATGAGGAATTAATTCAAGCATACGCCACGCTATTTGTTCTAATGCATTATTTATGTCCGTGCCTGTCTAGGTAATGTTGCGTGCGGTTTCTCTCAGGCCCATTGTCCGTTGCATTATGAAGCCGTCGCAAGTTTCATCATGCGATCTGTCTAGCTCTTATTACAATCGCGTAGATGCGACATTGGTCAATTTCCTATCGCGATTAAAGCGGTCGCAGTGCAGTCTGAAGGAGCCGCCCACATAGTCCAAATGACCCTTTACGTTTGCATTTCGGAGTATTGCTGCAGTGTTTTGAATGTTACGTTCCCGTAACCAAATGGAAAGTGAAATTGGATTGGTATTTATCTATGCAGATTAAATGGAAATTAAATGGAAGTGTCCGACTTTGAGGTCTAAATGTTACTTTGTAACAGACCTTAATTATTAAATAATGTTTGAGAACAAATATTGTAGTCTATTTATACTGACGATGCTTCGGTTTCACAGTGAAATGTGAATTGAACGTGCGACGGAACAGTTCTTCTTCAGTCAAACACTTTATACCTCTATCTGTCTCCTGGCGCTTTTTAAAGATTTTTACGCCGTTATAGGCGAGTCTCGAGTTGTTGTGCCCTTTGATAACAACCGGTGTCGTGAGGATAAATAAACCACACACCGACCTAAAAACAAAGCTGTGCGCTTATTTTTTCATACCGTTTTGCGATTTATCTATTTAACAATCCAAAAAAAAATAGTAGAGTAAAAGTGCGAGCGAGCGTATTAATCGCGCATGCAGATGTTCTTAGCTAGATGGTCGGATGCCTGAATTTCAGCTTCTAGGCAGTACCACGTCTGCCGGGCTCGCCGGCGTGACATAATCCCTTCACATCATCACAACAACACTCAATAATCAATTCATATATGCAGCTACAAATCAAGTTATTCCATATCGGCAGTTTATCATACGGGCCGCACGCATCTGACCGGAAGGCGCGCGCGCTGTATCCGCCGCGCGTCGGCCGTACGTCCTACGAGTCTCTAATGATCCGGCACGACCTATTGTTTGAAAACCTTTCCTCGATGCTCGTGTTGAGGGTCGACGAACAGAAATACGGATAATGCGGACATTATGGGAAGCTATCACTTTTTTGGGTGATTGTGTAATAAAAGTGTCGTGATACGAGAGGTATTTCCATTCTACTTATGAATAAGTATATAATTATCTCACACCTAAGCTTGTGCTTGTGCTATGTGCGACAATAATTTAACTGGGATCAAATCTAGTAACTTACGATTCACGTATTTGCGAAACCCTTTCTTATTCAAAGTCAGTAAAAAGCGCTACTGGTCAATCCGTCTGATGAATAATCAGGTTTGACTCAACGATCTGGGCTATGTACTCATAATATATGATTCGCGAAATATTTATTTTCGGATTTGGCTGGATTCCAGTGCCGACCTTGAATTCAGTTACAAATTGGAGCATACGTATTGAATGGGAGGGGTTTGTGTAACGTGTTCTGACCGAACATATCGAAACGGCATTCAAAGCAAGGTCTATTTTAGGCACTGACTTTTTTGTGCGTAAGCTACTATGTCATCATTACAATCAATACCAATCAACTGGAAACTCAGGATTCAAAGATCTTCGAGATCTTTAAAAAAAGAGCATACTCATATCTCAAAGCCCGGCGACGCATCTGCGAGCCATCTAGTAGTACAGCTGAGTATACTGTAGGCCGGTAAGTCAAAATGAAGGGGAGGCAATTATAGTATAAGTACAATTCATTAGATAGCCATCAATACCAGTTTACTAAATATATATACTAAGAATATGGCTCATTCATAAAGTCCCAAGTGCTCACGTTCTTCCCATTCAATTAGCTGAACTGTTACATGTAAGTATGACTAAGGACGACGTCATTATAAAGATGGCCCCAACGTATGTTTGTTTGAGTCGCGGCGGCTCTGATATATGCAATAATAACTTTGTCATGACGAGGGACGACTTTGAATGACCGAGAAGGATAATTTTCATTCGAGGGTCATACATTAATCGCGTCATGATTTTTATTCAAAAATAATTAAACTTGCTAATTAAGTTATAAAAAGCTTATAAACATCATTGAGTATATTGAATTTGGCGAGATGATGGTTTTTCGACGAGTATTTTCATATTCAAAACAATGTACCAGATTTACAGATCAAAATTATTATAACCAAGTCTATTTTTGTCATTTCTTTATTAGAGGCACGCTAATTCTCGAAAATTATAAGCTCAAAATTTTTATACTCTCTCCCCCGTTGCCGCTGTGTTTGAGAGATGCCTTTCTCGAATGAATACAAAACATCAATTTCTATATGCAATGATAGAAAATCTGTAACGTTATTTTTTGATAGTGATGGTACTAGTAGTGATCATTGTGTAAAAAAAGTTTAAAATGAAGTATCATTTCTACTAAGCGGAGAAGGTTCTACACGCCTATCACTTTTTAAATTTCTTTCATTTTTAAAATTTCTTTGGGGACACTGCGCTGTCTCGCGCACAAAATCAGCCCTGATTATAACTAGTCTGCAATCTTCGGGAGCATACCATATTTAGAATGACGTCATTTTGCTATTCAATCTATTTGCTAACCGCTCTAACAAGACAAGGCAAACAGAATGGTAATAAAAATTTCACAGAAAATTGCGACCGTGCGTTACGTGCAATTAACGATAAGAAACGTGTTTTCAAAGAAATTGGAGGTGTCGTTTGTCATCGGGTAACTCATTGTTTGGGTGATAATGGCGTTTTATTGATGTGTTATGTCAACTTCCTTCCGCTGACGACTTGCTCGAGGACTCGCGATGAATTTTACATGAGTAGGTGAGGTTGTAGTTTGGATTAGCCTCAATCTCACCGAGCTTTGAAGAGGCATTCATTTTAAAACCCTAGACTGAAATTTCAATTGTTACTGTACTCAATAACAAGCTGATGTAGACAAAACTATTTACTACAAGTACCACATGGTGTAAAGTATTACACAAAGGCTGTATTTCTATTCTAATGATATTAAAACTAAATGAGATTAAGTGATGCTTACAGGCTTCCATTACTATCGTAAAATAGTATTTACAGCATTCAATTATATTGATAGCATTAGGGATATTGATAAAATAAGGAGTGTATAACTTATAAACTCCTTATGCTTTATGCACAGGAGAACGTAACGGGAACAATACTCACAGGTAGACCATAAACGTATTTCTCGTGTCCTTCAAAATACGATACTTTTACGATAAGATCATTTAAAAATCTAAGGTAATTTAAATATATTAACGTATTTATATTATTCCTGCTCGTCATGGATTTCTGCAAAGTAACGCCTGATCCAATCCATTAGATAAAATATACGTTAAACCAACACGATCGCCATAGAGACGCTTAAAGGGCTACGGAGTGACATTGCACATTATCTAGAACTCACCTTGTAATTGAGGCCCTGTACGTCCTCCTCGAGCGACACGTCCGAGTACATGTCGTCGGCTGGCTCCCCGCCCGAGCCGCAGCCGGACGAGTTGAAGGACGACGAGCGGTACAGTTGGCTGAAACAAATCTCAGGAACTACTGGTACGATTTGAAAAATTCTTTCAGTGTTAGATAGCCCATTTATCTAGGAAGACTATAGGCAAATGTCAAGTTTTCCGTTATTCATCATAGATGGCGGTATGAAGAAAATGTACGAGCTATCGTTGTGTTTTATAAATAAACAAATGAATGAAATCTTGTTTCCTTCGATAACTGTCCTTTGGAATAAAATCATGAAATTTAGTAATAAGATATTAGAAATTGTAGCATAAATAAAAGAAAAAGTCTAAAAACTGAAAATCCGTTGTTGCATCAGTGTGTTTTTTTTCTATCTGTTAGTTTAACCGTCAAGACCCTTTTTGTAAGAAATGTGTAAAGATATATTTAAATTAATACCAAGTACTGAGGTTTGTACTCCCTTGAAGCTGTGCGAGAACATCAACCCTCTAAATATACGCAATCAAAAGATATGGCTATATATATCGCTTTTCTCATACTAGTAAAATGTATGAAAATGGACTCAAAACATAGGTTTTGATGGTACTTTCCATTGCCCTAAAACCATGAAATTTGGCATGAAACAATGTCTTATAGCATAGTTAAAGGATTAATACAAAATCCGTAAATTTGTAGTAACATCACAAAAAAATTACCAAGACTGTAACATTCAAGGAAATCAATCATTACTCGTAAATTACCTTGTAAACATATTATGCGACAGTACGGAACGATCAGTGCGCGAGTCTGACTCGCACTTGCCTGGTTATTTTTTTATTTTATTTCAAACACGTGATCTGTGGCACGTGGCGTCGCTCTTTGTGGTGCTTGCCAAGGCTCGTAATGCAACTCCCGGCGCTTGCCTATTTTGAACCCTCAGCATAAAATACTATTACACCTTTCCTAGTATTGGACTAAACCTTCTACTAGCGATTTAAGACTGGCATGTGCTTATAACCACATATTTCTTATTGATCTTACGATAGATTTCGTTAAGTGCTTAGATCTAAATAAATTGCTCGCTTGAATATGTAAGATCCTTATGTTTTATTCGTATAGTATATATTTAAAAATGAATGATGCTAACTCAAGGTGTTTGTGTATGTTCCTTAGGCTACACGGAAAGTTCTAATAAAGAGAAAACAATACAAAAATTGACTTTTGACGGAAAGAAATCTTCTAGGCAGCTAGATTTCAAATATAATATATGAATTGCTCTTTAAATAATAATTATTATATTTACAAGTTACATTTATGAAAAGAATTATAATGAACTATTGATGCCTTTGTTCAAATTTTATTCATGCTCTATGAAGAGCTCTACTTCTATAATTTATTCAAATTCTCTCCGTATTAGGAATACTTACAATCTTAATGAATCCTCATCGCCTTTAAAGAAGAAAAATGAGATTTAGGTCATGAACCTAAAACCAAAGTAGGTCTTTTTTTTATTGAAATGTGACTAAACAGTTTAACATGAATAATAAAATATTATTATTTAAATAAAAAAATATTTGAAATTCCCTCTGAGAAATATATTTATTTCGCGATAACGTAACATAATATGATTCTAAACAAAAGTATCGTTAACATATTTTGTCACGTACTGTACAAAAATTATTTTTCCTTGTCATAATTACGCGTCATTATAATCAAATTAAGGATAATATTAAAACGTACCTTGTTTTTTGCGCACGCCTTCGCTCTCGGTCACGGTCCAAAAAATATGCTTCTGCATAAAACGCTTCGATATCCATTTCAGCTTGAAAAGCTTGCAATTTCACGGTAACCGTTTGAGTAGTTAAGGTGTGCAACCTTAAGAAATAAACAAACTCACACTATTTACGTTTTTAGAATTTGTATCAATTATTTATCAAAATAATTGATATAAAAAATGGTCAATATGAATCTATCATTATAAAAAATTATTGATTCATATTGACCTTTTTTATATCCCCTTAATGGTTATTAACATTAACGTTAAGAAATGACGTAAGGTTGCACAAAATTTTATACGAAAGCAAATCATATACACCTCTTCAAAAATGAGTTGCCATATCGCTGCACGCAATTCTGACTGTATCACCTAATGTAATATGGATTACTGTTCCTTGAGAAGTATAAGCGTTATTAGTTAGTAGAAAATTGAGCGAGTGTTCGAGCCAATTTACCAGTTTTGTGGGCTTTGCACAGTCGTGTACGCACGTCACATGGCTATATACGTTCACACGCGCGAGTGCTTTACCGTTTCACCAAGAAGAAATTCTTCATTTACTGGGATTAACTAACACTTAGCCGTAAGTCGATTTATAAGAACAACAGTCCTTATATTATTTTTAAAATTATTGGATTTACACTTTGCTTACCAGCTTGATAGACACTCATGTTTACATCAACAAATGTGAATATGTTAGAAAGTTGAATAAAAATGCACGTTAAATGTTACGTTATGACTTATTGAGTGTTGTGAAATATATAATGCGAAAATGAACTAAAGGTATATTTTATTTTAGCTGATTGGCGATAAGTCGGTTTTAGTATAATTAAATTAGAGATCGCCCAGTGGTTTTAATCAACTACATATTATCATGATTGAAAATAATATGAACCATACATAAATTAAAATTGTAAATTAATTTGAAATTATTGTCGACTCTTAATTAATTCAATTTATATATCCGATATAATTTTTATGTGCAAAATGTTGTTTTTTTACAACAGTACCTAACTCTATAATAGTAAAAAATAAGAATACAATGATACAACAATAGTATGTCACTGCATTTTATATTTGTCTAACAATACGAGTTGTAACACCACTTGGTAGATGTATAAAACTGGCTTTTGATATATTATATATTAGCATATATAGCTGCGTAAATCATTATGAGAAGAGTTTCGTAAACATTTTAAGGTGTTGACAATTATACTCAATGTCAATTTTATTATACACTAGCGGCCCCGGCAGACGATGTCCCGCCGGAACGTTGGCCTACTTACTATTTACTTCTATTATCCTATACCGTCCCCGTTCCCGTTCCCGTATTATTAGAAATAACAAATGACTACAAATCGTTTCTGCTTTGTGCAGCGGTAATAAAGCTCAAATTGACTCTACATCTTAGTTAGAAAACGTTTGAGAAGCGAATGTCATTCGCGTATTAAAGCAAAGTAGTTTAGTTTTCATGCATGTCATGGTTTTCCGCAAAGTTACGCCTGATTCTATCAGTTATTCCTATCTGTTTATTTAATTAGAGGTAGCGTCGCGTCTGCAGTTCTTTTGGTCTGCAGCCGAATCGGTATGTCAGGGTACCTTTTTCTCACATAAGATCTGCGTTTAGTTGCGGCAATGCTGTCACGTCAAGTGATGGTATTGTTGTCGCGTTTCGTTTGGTATGTGAGAGTTTTTGTTGGCCTAAACCCCTTTATAAAGGCCGGCATGGCATCTGCGAGCCTTCTGGTGTTGCAGATATCCATGGGTTTCGGTTGTCACTTAGGTGATGAACCGCCTGCTCGTTTGTAAATAATATTGTTTGTAAAAAATATATATCGCATTTTATATTTGACAAAAATTTAGAAATGTGTTTATCCAAAATTCAGCTTAAAGTTCTATTGTATGAAAGGAAAGGATAAATACAATTTAGACGAGTAATGAAGCATTTTTCTGTTATATATCCACGAATTGCAATTTAATATTTCCATGAAATTTTTCGCTTGGAATTAGGGCATTTAGACCGGCTCTTAGAATATGCATGCAAAATGTATGTATGAGACATAAATGGTTAATTTCTCGCGACCCTCGACCCAATTTCTTTGCCTAGTGCTTTACTTTAAAGTTTCAATTGTGCCATGTACTGTGTAACATTAATTTTTCAGCTCAGAATTTCTCTTGTACTTTTTTAAAATTAGTATAAGTTATAAGATAATTATTAATGGTATGACAAGAATTACATTTTAAAGTATTTTTTTTATAACTAGATAGGTCAGCGCTGGACTGCGATCACTCTTAGTGAAAATTGATCTTGAATATATGACACACGGACGTCAGTTCCTAAGGTAGACATATTAAAACCAGTGTTGTAGGTAACAGCCGCTTGTTATATGCAAACATTTTTTGGAAATGTATAAGTACATACATATGGATAAGACACCACGTTTCTATTATTTATAATATCAAGTAAATACAAATGTACCAT
Source organism: Charaxes varanes (assembly GCA_024363005.1). Taxonomy (NCBI): domain Eukaryota; kingdom Metazoa; phylum Arthropoda; class Insecta; order Lepidoptera; family Nymphalidae; genus Charaxes; species Charaxes varanes. The sequence continues at coordinate 777,841 of JANCMC010017835.1, forward strand.
TTAACGAAAATTAGATCTATTTTTTCTTATAATATTAGATAAATAGTTTCTTAGCATTTCTAGATTCATCGTGCGTGCGTTGCGTGAATTGCTTCCTCAGAACTTACCACTAGGTGAACCGATTTCTATGATTCTATTTTATTTGAAAGCTGATGCTTTTCTTTTTATTCCATTTCAATTTGGTCCTGTTCTAACAATTTTAAGTCGGTATTTTTTTAATTTTACATTATTTGTATATATTTAGATAGGCGTATTTTTTAGCATTTCGTAGATGATTCATCGTGCGTGCTTTTATTAAACCTTACCATTTCAATTAAACCTTACTTTCACTGTCAATATTCTGAAAGCTTCGGAATTATCAGGAAGGAAGAAGTGGAATTTTCGATCTTTTTACGGCTAAATGATTTTTACGACTATATTATTATTTCGTGTAATCTAGGCTACTTGGTGTATAGAGGTCTTTTATAGCTAAGCTCAATTCCCCAGACTTGCAGCAAAATAGAGGCGATAGGGGTTTAATTTTGAGTTCTGAGGCAATTTTCGTACCAAAGACAATCTAATTGTTTTATTACAAATTTTATATATATAAGTACAAATACGAAGTTTATATTAAGCATGGTTTTAAAGCTTGTTATATTAAGATTACGTTGCGCAAACGAAGCCGTGGGCAATAACTAATAGCTCATACATATATTGTCCCATCGTTTTGATGATCAATGTAGCGTGAACTATTTCCAGACATTCCAGACATGTTTGTTAAGCTTTAGGCACCTTATACACGACTGAGTTAGTGCTTTTCGGATCTGCATAATTAATAGTGACATACGCTTTCCATAACACGACTTACGTGATAATGTGCTTACACTATAAACAATCACTACAATATATTTATTATTAGATTCTTAATAGGCGTCTTGCCTTCGGTTTAAGTTGATTTCTATAAGTTTAGTCTCATATCTGTATTGAATAATAAGGAAATTATGGATTTCACTGCAATAAATAAGGTCAATCAGTTTTTTAAAGTGAACAGGCAGTTCACTGAATAAAATATATATACGGCTTTACTAACATAGTGGTCTCTATTGTAGGACTCATAATAGCGTGATTACACCGGATACAAAAGAATAATTCTATTCTATGCTGGGAGATGGCCGTCTGCCGTCTGACGCCATCTCCGAAATTAACACAATCTCTACAATCTCTTTTCTAATAACACAGTGACATTAATAGAGAGCCACTATTTTACGTGCCATCCGAAACACGAAGGGGAATCGAATTTTTGGAAACCAATGTTAGAATGTGTCACCCATCGATCAACCGGCCGCAGTAAAAGCTACTTAGGCCACTGATTAAGTTGGACCTCTTTGAAATAGATTGCTCGTATCTTCTTCATGTTCGTTTATAAAAAAAAATCGATTCTCCTGAGAGATATTGGACAACTGAGCTACCAGAATGCTCGCAAAAGCTTTGCCGGCCTTTGCGAAATGACTATGCTCTTTAGTAGAAGATCTCCAAGTCGTATCGATTTCGGGACAGGGAAATTACTAGCAGATTTAATAGTCTAACTGTTCACTATCGTTCGATTAAACTGTTGTGGACATCGAGATGATGGGGAGTGAAATATCTAGTTCTACAGCCGCCTCCAGCTTGCCTTTTGTTATATATGTTTAACGATGTATGTTGCCTATACAATTTTATACATACCAAAATACGTGCCTTTTGAATTTAATCAAATTAAGATGGAAGAAAACTGTCAAAAACAAATCCGAAGCTGAACTATCTATTTTTTATCTATGTTTTAAGTTTTTATTATTTTTGTATAAGGTCTTGTTAAAATATTTAATTTTTGTAGTTGTGTAACTTTAATTAAAAATGTCTCTTACTACCGATTCGCATAATGCCCGTCGAGATTTGTCAGCAACTCGATTCTTTCAAAATATTATAAAAAAGTGCCTTTATTAATAATGGTTACCTAACAGTACAATTAAACTTAGTAAATAATAAAATGCATAACTAAAACCCTATGTATAAGTTGTATCGTTCGTATTAGGTACAGTCAGCCGACAATTACATGTTTAATTTGCAAGTATGAATACATTTTTTTTAATTTAAGTTATTTGAGTTATTCCGACGCCGTATGATAAATATAAAGCCTTTATATTGAGACCCTTTCTAATACAATATATAGAATATCTTTAAACAGAACAATAGAAAGGCCGTGAGTTGAACTATTGTCGTACCTTATTCTGATATAAGATAATTGTTAAATGGAGGGAAAATTGAATCGGTATATTTATTTTCATATGGTGTTGGCTCATTGATTTAATGCTGAATACTGCCAGCATTTAAATAAATAACACAATCTAAAAATATTGTGTCATTTTTATTTATACGGTAAAAATTAATTATAAGAAGATAATTGTACTAAAATAGGAATAAAAATTTTGATTTAACGATAATAATGGATTAAACTACCTAAAAGAATTCCAATTTTTAAAATATGCCCTTCGACTTCGAATAGAAGAAAAACTTTATAATTTTCAAAAAATAAATTAATGTTAATGAAATTTTGAAGCAGTTATGATACAAACTGATTTTTGATACGATTTAGGGACCTGCAAGAACAAAGCATAGTCATTCCTCAAAGGCAGGCAATGCATCTGCGAGCTGTCTGGTGTTGCAGTGGTGGGCTTCGGTAGTCACTCTAATGAATGTCGCCTACCCGTTCTCCTTGTTATTCATTCATTCATTCATTGTCAACCCTTAATACTAACCAACTGCTGGGCATAGGCCTCCCTATGTTTCTGCCATTCCCCCCTACCTCTTGCCAATCTCATCCAGCTACCTCTCAATTAACCCTGGCAAAGATATTATCAATGAATTTCTAAGTTTTTAAGTTAACTGCCATATGCAGATGACTTTGATTGATAGACATTATTAATGAATTGTAGGCCCCATGCACACGACGGTTTTTTAACCGCGCGTTAAAAAAGCGTTCAAATATAACATATGAACTCCCAAGTTTGTATTGACATGGCAGCGCTTTTATAACGCGACGCTTCTTTATCGATCAATGTACGCTATAATTTTGTATCGAAATGGCTAAAAAAGCGCCGACGCCGAGATTTAAAGCAACGCTGTGTTAACTCCCGTGCGAATGAGGACTAACTTAGTTCTAAGTCGAATAAATTGTCACCAGAATATCAAATAAAAAAATCTGCTAAAGGTGAAAACACACGTGTTGTTAAAAACCTAAGTGAGTAAATTTTATTTGAATCTGAATAATAATAATTTTGTCAATTTCCTTCAAATTCAAAAGATGCTCTATTTATATTCGTAAGAAGTTAAACATTTTTTAGAGATTGGCGACCAAAAATAATTAATAGAGAACTCTTTGGTAACTTTTTAATTTAGTATGATGTTAACTAAACGCATTGCTCTAATGACAGGTGAGGTTTCGGAATAACTGAAAACATCATTGATTTTTTTTATTTACGTGACGTCACGGTAAAGATCATGCTTGAAAAACAGCGCTGCAATATAGACCCATATACTTCAGCATTTATGCTGAAAAGTAGACCTTTTTGGCCCAGTGAGTGAATAGTTATATAGCTTTGTTAGTTTTGAGATTTGCATGAGAAACTAACTACTTTGCTTTAATCCGCGAATGAAATGAATGCGAATGAATGAATTTGCTCATTCGCGGATTAAAGCAAAGTAGTTTAGTTTCTCATGCATGTCATGGATTTCCGCAAAGTAACGCCTGTTTCTATCAATTAGTTTTCAGATTAGGTTAGGGTTACTTATGAAATAAATAGTTTATTATTATAAATAACAATGTAAAATGGCTAATAGGAGACGATCCTAAATTCGTCCGTTTGTCGGATCAGCTAGTTATAATTTAAAATAAGGTCTTGACAGACAGACGGACAACAAAGTGATCCTATAAGGGTTAATTTTGAGGTATGGAACCCTAAAAACTCAACTGCCAGTGTTGATGAAATAACTTGACATACTTTGGTCTTTCCAGTCCAAACTACCCCGACACCTATCCCTCGAGAAAAGACTGCGTGTGGCAGTTCTCAACTACTCCTGGCCACCGCATCAAGTTAATTTTCAACGTTTTTGAACTGGAACCCCATCAGGTAGGTCACAAATTTAAATTAAAAGAAAATCAATTCTTTCCTAATAATAAAAGTAAATAATAATAAAGTTAAACGTAAACTCGTCGTGTATTCTGCCCGTCCTATCCTATAGTGCGCAATCTTGGTCATTAACCGAAGAGCAGAAGACCAGACTCAAGGTTTGCCAAAGAGCCATGAAACGCAGCATAATAGGTGTAAAAAGAACTGATAGAATTCCCAACACCACCCTAAATTCCTAAGGATGTAGGAAAGAAGTCAGCAAAGTTACATTGGGAATGGGCTGGGCATTTGACTCGACTGGACCCGCAAAGGTGGGCCAATATCGTGACGCATTAAAAATACTTCAAAAAAGTTCACATTACATGGCTATTAAATTGTATAACAAACTACCTCCAGAAATGTTTGACTTCGCAGTTTATATTATTCTCTCTGATCTAACAAAGCTATGTTTGTCTATGACGATTGGTGCAACAACTATACCGTAATTTTCTTTATATCTCTTTTTTAAATTGGAAAATTAATTTTATCGAATGTGCAGTCTATTTTTAGTAGTTGGTAATAATAGACTGTGGTGTGTCTATGGTACTAATTACTAACACACGTATTTCTATAGCTAGTGTATAACTTCAACCCGCAAGAGGAAGACCAGCTGTCAGGATTGGCGCTCATATGTAATGACGTCGCAGATAATATACAATTCGTCAGCAACCTAACTGTCGGAGAGCAGCTCGAATATGGATTATTCTAAATAAAATAAATTATGTTATTTAATGTTTTATTTTATTATTTACAGTTATTTTGCAACACAATTTAGCTCGTACTTAACGGATTTTACTATTTTGGGTGGAAGATGTTGAATAAATAAAATTAATGGCTCATCTCTTTTGAGGATGTCGTGGCCTAATCAGTGGTCAGCATTTGAGTCGATCACTAAGTTAAGTTGCTCTGGCTACAACCGGGTGATAGATGTTCAAGCACTTCAAAGCCTCACGACTTGACTACAGGCTGTCACGACATTACTTATAGTCTAAGAGACAGCTGTGAGACGTTGAACCTCGTAAATACATAAATAAATAGGAGTATTCAATGGTAAGCAAGTTAATGCGTATGTTATATAGATATATAACATATATGTTATATAATGTATTGGTAACAAGCGACTGATAAACAAAGATATTTATTAAATAATACATTGTGGTTAAAATCTCAAAACTAACATTCCTAGTGTTTTCAATATCCAATTCTTATTAAGCAATTATTTAATTTGCCATTAAATTTTACATAAAGATTCAACAAAAGTATCTAATTAAAATTACATACATAGATGCATGGATGTATGTTTGACGCTTTTTCACAAAAAAAAACTACTAAAAGTCTTTACAATAATAGAGTTCATATATAAGAATAACACATAGACTATAAATTATAAAGATATTGTGTGAACTGTCCAAAATGTAACGATAAATGTCAAGTAATAGTGTATGAAGGAAATGTTTATCTTAAATAGTTCTACAAAAAAGCCGAGACATCATATTTGAAATTCGTCTCATATAATTATATACATATGGATAATACACCCAGACTCGAGGTGGGAATCGAACCCAGGACCCCCGGAACAGAAGGCAGGGTCACTGCCCACTGCGCTAACGGGCCAGCCAAGTGCCTGTTGCTGAGGTGCAAATAACGACCAATTGCCGGACGAGTAGAGTAATTTTGCATCCGAATTTAAGTAACCGTAAATGGCAAATTCGCGTATTCTTTTTTCGAATCGTAACATCACAATTTCCGCAGAAAAACTTTTTCTTAGTGGACAGAAGAGACTAAAACCTGTAAGGTGCATGCTTTAATTCCCGACACTTATCGTCACACCTATTTCATCATTATCTAGTAAAAATTTCTCTCTTAGTACGATGGGAAACGAAAATATTACACTTAGCTAAAAAGTATGCTTAGTATTGCTTAATATTAACGCGTACGTGTTGTGGGCGGCACTTGTATTTACGGGGTCCACTTAACCCTTAAAATAAGAGCTGGATAAAAATGAAAAGTATCGCTCATACAAACAATGTAAATATTTGGGAGGCTTTGTAAAAGGGCGCGAATAAAAATGACGTATAGGGCTCCCGGTGTGGTCGAAATTAGGCCATTTTTCAAAATTAACTGCGCCGCTTTTAATGTTTTCGCGGTAATTTTTTTCTGTAATTAAAAAATAATTTTAAGGCTGACTGACTTTTGAACGCGAGCTCGCTCGTGAAATTTGGTTGAATTTCAAAAAAATAGTACTTTTTCTGAGGTACCTTGTACCTGAAATTCTGAATAAAAAAGTACCTTTTATTCTTATCCGTACACCCCACAACGAGCATGTTATAACTAAAAACAAAAAAAAACTCATACTCATAACGATAAGTTATTTTTTTTTTGTAACAGTACTTTTTTTGATCTTTTTACGTACTCAAAAGGAAAAGTTACCCTTATAGGATCACTTCGTTATCCGTCTGTCTGTCAAGACCCTTTTTTTCAATATTAACACAGATCTACACAAATCTCTATTATGTAGTTTTATTCTACAAACCCAGAATTAAAAAGTACCCATTTGTCAGATTTACAGAGAAAAACCTAGTTCTTCTTTGTAAATCTGACAAAGGTGTATGTTATTCAGGAAAAAGCTAAAAAAACATTTATTCTGAAAAAAAAATCATATATTTTGCATGTTTGTACATTAGCATATCTACTCTAGATCTACAAAGAAACTTTGTTGGTTTAGTCGAGCGAACTGGACGTGTAATGACGTCATATATTTTTATGTATGTAATTCTAGAAAATATACTGTCTTACCGAGTAAGACGTCTATTTTCCATTAGTTATTACCTGTCTGGGTCCAAAGAATATATTTATTTTCAAAATAAATGTGAATGTATTTATATATAATTATAATGTATAATTATATATATGTATAATGTATAATAAAACCTAGATAATGAAAGATTTCCTGTTTTTAGCCTTCGGTACTTCCAAGGAAAGAAACGCTTACAGGATCACTTTGATGTCCGTCCGTCTGTCTGTCTGTCAAGACCCTTCTTTTTTATGGAAGTGTACAGTTACAAAGTTGAAATTAATACCAAATACTGAGGTATGCATTCCCTTGAAACTGTAAAAAAATCTACTCTCCAACTTTAGTCGTAAGTCGGAAAAAGTCGTAAGTGATAAACTCTTTTTTTTCAAATTTCAAAAATGAGCAATTTCGAGTTAGGTCACTTTTATAATTAAGCGTGCTACATATAGATAAATAAGAGATACAGCATTATTTACGTACTGGTAGTGAAACGGTTATTGTCAAGGTTTGGAACATGTTTGTGCAATGGTTCGAGAAATCTACAAAAGAAACTTTTATTGGTTTTCCGCTTAACCGAGCGAATCCGAACGTAAACTGTCTCCGGGTTTATTTATGTCTAACAATTGTACAAAAAATATTATTTTCGGGTTAGTTATCTATCGCCGCCGGTTTGTTATTGCTGTGTCATGGCGGATTGCGGTAGTCAATTTTATTAGGGTTCCATACTTCTACAAAGACCCTTATATCTTTGCTCAGTTCATCTGTCCGTCCGTCTGTCCACCTGCAAGGTGGTACCCCTAGGATTTAAATGTAGAGACTTGAAATTTTCCATGTTAAAAACTCATTAGGAAAATTATTTTGAGTTAAATCGGACAACAATTTTTGAGGTTATGTAACAATTTCCTTTATCAGATACGGAACCCTGGTTATTCGGAAACATGCTTGACACTCTCTTAGCTACTTTCTTTGCATTGTCATTTACAATGTATGTAACAAATTACTCTAATGTTTTGCTAGTTAAAGTCATTATTACGACCACACCACCCGATTTTAACCATTTCAATGCTTTGTTTTTCAAAGCAGAAATTTAAAAAATTTCACCACATCTCAAAATCTTTTAGTAATTGAGAACAAAAATAGAGCGAAATCTAAACTTAATTTAAAATTCAAAAACAATTGTATTTATTTATAAATTAAAAACAGTCGCTAATGAATTTTAATTAAAAAGTAAAAAAAGAATTGCTTTTATTTAAATGTACTAGAATTAATAAAATAAAATTTTTCATTATAATATATGTCATATTAATACTTTTACTATCAACTTATAACGTTATTACTCAATTAATATGATATAAAAACTTGTCACGAGATTTAGTGAATCGTATTTTTTTGAAATAAACATCAGTACTTAAATATTAACGCCAACGCGGCACATCTTCGTATATTATCACTTATGTATGTCACTGTTAGGCAATCGTATATAGTCTTTACAGCAAAAATTTAACAATTTCCTGAGCAAATACAAAACCTGAACTCAACTTATAATGGAAAACATTTGCAAAAATGTAACAATCAACTAAAAGGTCAACATTTCGTACTATTTTAGATTCCCTTTTTGAAATGAAATTCCCAGAGCGCGTCGATTTTCGGTTGCTGTGGAAATGTTAACAGAATTAGCTCTCGTTTTCCAGGTGCGACAGTGTTTTCTGTAGCACCAGCGTTGTGTCGAGTGGCTATTTTTATAGCTCTTATGTCAAAGCAGGAAGGTTCATTTAAGTTGAAAATATATGGAGAATGTACATCAGACGAACTGAATTCATCGGAGCAATTAACCTCAAAAGCGTCCTAATTGAGCAACTCTGAAACTATCCGTGTAAGATATAAAGTATCACTTGAAGCACTTTAGGAATTGCGACATACACTTTTATTTTATTTATTTTGTCATCAACACAGTGTACATTAAATACTAAACAAATGCAAGCTTAATTTTAATTTACAATATAAATGCCACTGCAATAATAAAAGATGCAAGTAATAATATTTATATAGTACCAACTGTAAAAAGAAAACATACTTTAAAAAGAACCCTAACATTAAAAATGCATGCCTTTTTAATGTTACAGGGGAAAACGAGCAGGCCTTTATTGACTAGCGACGCCCAAGGATACCCGCACCACCACAAGGCTCACAGATTCGATGTCGGCCTTTAAATAGAGGTTTAGGCCACTAGAAACACTCACACATCGAACTAAACGCGACAACTATACAATCACTAGACGTTACAGTATTGTCGCCACTTCACGTCGATCATATGTGGGAATTGGGTACTAGTATCGGAACGCGCCGGCACAATTCAGCTGCGTACCATAGACACTGCAAGCCTATTGCTACATCTTCTTAAGAAGTTGTAAAAAAAACATTCATATTCGCAGACCTTCCTCTCTATAAACTATAATTGTGCCAAATTTCATACTCCACTGTCCATACAATTTTCGTAAGACGGTACCTAAAGTTTTCTCTTCACCTAATAATATATAGATATACATAAATCACGTGACAACAAACAGCAATCTGAGCGCATGACGTCATATCTCGCCAAACAAATTGTTGTTGCTAACCTACACTCCAAACACGCTCAAGTGGCAAGACATTACGTGAAAAAGACGCCATGATTGTTCATAGCATTCTGTCGCTAAAATTTTAATGGATTTGTAAAAACGCAACATTAACCAGATCAGTGTTTTTTGCTGAAATATTTTACTCCAGTTGACTGCGAGGTCTTATATAATATAATATAATATAATATTATTTTACATTTAAAAAACATTAAACGCATAAGCCGTGAGCAAAAAAATTTCATAGAGCCTGTTTTAGTAGAACTTGTTTAAATTTAAAACGTAATGGCGAATACGTACTTAATTTAATGTGAATTTGTGAATTCTCCCCCAATAAAAAAAGTTTTTGTTGGAAAATAAGTTTCTTAACCCTCTCTGACCCTCTGCTCTTTTGAATATATTGTTTTGATTAAATCTTTTCTCTACTCTTCAGTATTTGAAAAGGGCGACGATCAAGATTCTGATGCGGGAGAAGAACCTGACGAGGAACAATTCGATGAAGACGTTGACTTATATAGTAATGTGTTGAAGAAGCTATTGCCAGGTAAAATCATTTCTACCGTCGATGTTTCAGAGAGGCTAGATCTCATTGAGGATAAGATTTGACAAAGTTAACACGACAAAAGCAAAAAAAAGCATCTTACAGAAATGTAAAACATGTAAACGTATTGCTTATAAAGTTAAGGGTGTAAAAGCGAGTACAAGACATCCAATATTGTCCACATATGTTTGGGTTATGGGTTCCATCATGGTGTACGTGTAGCGTTACTTAGGTCGTGGGTTAGGTGTTATATTTGATGCCTGGACCGAGTCTAGGCGGTGATTAACGACGTGCTGGCGATGACAGGCGCGAGGTGAGGCTATCCATTTATATTATACAGGATGATTCTGTATATATAATTTTAAATTTTTCTTCTAAGTTACTATGCTATAAAATTTTAAGCATACGCGGATAAAAGTGCCTATGCATTTCTAAATGATTTTGGGTACATATTTTAGTTTATGGTTTTAGCTCACACAATAGAGATGTTTAATTCGACGTAACTGTTTGTGATTTTTGTCGTGGCAATCTATACTGTTGTTTATAATAATTAATTTGATATATATGACAATTCTAACGGCCTTGTAATAAATTTGTTTACTGTATTCATTAGTTGAGGAAACAATCGACTGTGTTACCTTCGATAACACCTTATAGCACTGATAATGCATCTCGATGAAGATTAAAGATAAGCCGTTGAAGATGTTAAATGACAATGTTTCGGAGCACCCTGTACAATCAATGCACCTATATCTTAGATGAGTCGGCATGTCTCGGTGCAAAATTACGAAAGAAATCCGCTGGAAATCCCATGTAAGGACACACTCATTTGAGTTTCCATTATCCTTAATGATAGGATCGTATCTTAACAAGAAAAACGCTTAGAGCATAGATTTAAATAAATAAACAGTGAAATAAATTGAGCGATAATGCTTATTATTAAATGTAATAACGGTTAATTTAATAAAGTGGAGAAAATTGCCTTTTCTCATCACAGTAATAATCTCAGATAATCTGTTTTGTTTTTTTATTTAACTTTGCGGAAATTGCTTTTAATCGTTTTGAGATACTTCTTCGTTTAGATTTAAGTAAACATCGTACCGCAAACTTTGTGACAAGGCTACATTTAATGTCTACATAAAATAACAAAAATCATTCATCTCAGAAAGGAGAGGTTACAAATATTGCCATCCTCATCCCATTCTTGAGCGCGCAATGTATCGTCAACACTGGGAAGCAATCGTAAACAAAATGTTGACGCGCAAAACAAGTCCCACGCCGCGCTAACCTTGTTACGTATGTACTTTTAAGTTTTATTTGCATTGCGGTTTGATGTAAAAATATTGAAGATTGATTATTAACTTAAATATATACTTGTCCTTGTCTTCCGTTGCCAAAAAAGTAAGGATAGAATCACTGTACCAATAAATGTATGTAAAACGTATATATACGCAATTTGATAAATATATATTTTTTAATATGTCACAACTTTAGAATTAAAGTGATGCAAATACTTTTAATCCAAGGAAAACATCATTATTATCTCTCAAAGACCGGCAACGCATCTGCGAGCCTTCTGCTAAAACAGTCGGAAATAGACTTCGGTAGACAATCAGATTAACTGCCTGTCCATTTTATCCATGTTCCTTAAGAAAAGAAATCAAGAATTCCCGCTTTTTGGCAAATCATTAATACGCCAAAACACTTTATAATATTTTAACGTATACTAATTTCACACTTTTGTTAGTTTAATTAGTTTGTTTTACTGAGTGCTTAGTAAACTCGCAAGTTTACTAAATTTTACGCGTTGGTAAAGTTTACTTAAATTTGTATGGAGATTGATCAGCGCCACCTAGCGGTAACGTGCGGTAACACTGATCAATCTCCATACAAATTAAAGTAAACTTTACCAACGCGAAGTCCTTTGCCGCAACCTTGCAACAAACGCGTACTAATAACTTATACGTTTTTAGCCTTTGTAGCTATTTATTTCTGAAGTTACTCAATTGAGTTTTATTATCAATCTCTATTTATATATTTTTTTATTTTTCATACATTATCCCGTAAAAGTAATATTGCGCCTGATTCTTATTGATTTTTTAATATAAACATACGATGGCGAAAATATTCTCTTCCATTTAATAATATAAATGTGTCGGCGATAAAACGAAAATAAAGAAATATCTATGTGTATATTAATACGGAGTGAAGTCGCCGAATGCATAGTAAATATCATTTATCTATGCCTGCTCTGCCAAAATTCAAGTTTGCATCAAAAAATTCAGACAGATTTGCGAGACCCTCTAGATTTCTTTAATTTAGCCTTGAATCGTTGTGACCGAATTTCGACTTTCTGGCCATCTCTAGTTATAATAAATACTAAAAATCTCAGTAACTTTTTATCGTAACAGAAATTTAAGTATCATGGCTTACCGTAAGAAAAAAAAATAGCTAGGTCAGTTCCCTTACATCGTTTGTGACTGTTAAGATGTTCAGAATTTTGAATAAAAAATGATAATTTATACTTTAAGACACAGGTTCTGGTTTTCTGACACATAGCTACATGTCATAATAAAATTGCCTTAAAAAAAACTTATTAGTGAGGAACTGGAATTAGTAGATACGACAGTCTTCTTAGGAATAACGTTAGATGGTAAGCTTCAATGGGGTGCTAATATTAGCGATTTGTCAAATAGACTTAGTGCTGTTGCCTAAGCACTTAAAAAAAATACGTCAACTGACTGATATTGAAACTGCTAGGTCGGTGTATTTTAGTTACTTTCACAGCATTATGTCATATAGAATTTTACTATGGGGTAATGCTGATGATATTGAAACTATTTTTGTACTGCAGAAGAGGGCTGTTCGTGCAATATACAATATGAGCCCAAGAGAGTAAAAAACAAATTTAAGGACTTTAAAATAATGTCTGTACATTGTCAATATATTTTTGAAAATCTTATGTATAAAGACTTAGACATAAATTTAAAAGAGTGGGTGATGTTGTTGCTAGAACTTAGAAAAAACTTAGAAATAAAAATCAACTCATAATACATTCAACTATTACTTAAGTGTGCAAATAGATTAAGCAATTTTAATATTAAGCTAAAATTTAATCATTCATAAGTATTAAAATTATTATCTTGTTTATAAAAATATCTATACTTAACTAGATAAAACTCGCGACTAGCGGTTTCGGACCCGTAAAGACAAACATGCATAATGACAATAATACGTATAAAAACCTTAAAAAATTTTTAGATACCGCGTTTACAGGCATATGCGTAATGTATGGCTCTAAACGGTATAAGAATTTTATTTCTAACTAGCGGTGACGGCGAGTTCGTCCGCGTAAAATTAGGATAAAAAAATTGAATAATGTATCCCTTCTTGTGTGTTGTTGTAATTCTCCTTGCCAAATTTCATCATTATACGTCCGGCGATTTTCGAGATTTTGTGTTAGGTGATCTTTCGCTTTTATGTATATTATAGATTTAATATTCTATTTTATAAAATAAATAATGTCGTTTCAATTAAGAACATCTGCCTTATTTCGAAAATAAATACAATAAAAATTTCCATTTTGCTTTTATCGACTTCTATTTCATACAGAAATATGGCTCCTAAGATACGGGCTTACCTAGTTTAGGGGCCAGGGGTATATTGAACAATGTAACATGATTTATATAATAAAAATTACTATTACTATCTACCTCATCAACCTCCTCTACCTGGGTAGAGGAGGTCTAAGGCTCTTGCAATTTTAGGCAGACAAAGTCGCGGGAAACAGCTAGTATTGTATATCAAAAAAAAGTATTTTCAAACCGAAATCCAATATCTAATAACTCATTAAAAACACTTGATCCGCTTTCGGATTGAATTACTTTTAATCGCCGTATTAGTATGTAGGAAACCCCTTTATCCGTTTAAAGATCAAATGTCGTACAATTTGATCTTTGTTCTATCAGTTATGTGTACATACCAGCTGTTACCCGCGACTTGGCCCATGTGAATCGAATGCTTTTGTTATATTTGGAAAGTTTTTATATTTCGTGCGGAACTCTAATTATTTAACTAAAAGCTAGCTTCATTCAGCCTATGTTATTTATATGCCTATGTAACTTGAGCTATTTATGAATGAAAGTTTCTTCCGAATGAATCGGTCCAGCCGTTTCGGAGATTACCGAAGGTTAATTTTACAGAAGGTTAGTTCCGCTATTGGCCAATAAATTACAGTATTGATTGAATAAGATAAATATGGTGGAATTCAGTTGTCTTAAAAATAAGGCAATTTTTTTTAAATTTAGAAATTATGAATAATATAATTACATTTTAAATTATATGAAACAATAAATTCATAATGATTTAGTCACCAAGGCTTCTCGAATGAATAGCGAAAGCATAAAAACAGTAAAGTAAACAAGGTAAAATCTGGCAGAAAATGCTGTGTTGTGATTTATCAAGTAGTGCATATTCATGTATGTATGTAACTAAATTATGCCAATAAAGTGTTAATTTTGCAATATACGTAATTGTTATTGCCCGCAAAAGTCTGCTACACACGTATCGATAAATCGTTGCGATTTAACTACGCAGTTTTATTCATGATGTGTATGAAAAATCGTTGTCGAGTAAACTGCAAAGTTTTATTGTTGTGTTTAGATGACGATCGATCATTTCCGCTGTTTCTCACGGAGCTTGCTTTAACGTTCGATTTAACTACAAAGTTATATCGCAACGATTTATCGATACGTCTTCCGAAACACGGAGGTCGGATATTCGAAAGCCAATGTTAGAATGGGTTACCCATCTATCGCCCCGACCTAGAAATGCCTAACCAAGCGATCGACTCAAATCCGGCCACTGATTAAGTGAGACATCCGCAAGGTCATTCAAAAAATATGTAGAGATGTAAATCGCTACCTTTTTGATAAGGGGAAAATATTACTAAGTTGTACTCATTATGTATTCTAACGCTGTACGTGCCTGTAAAAGTGTTTTACATAGTTTAAGGACTCCATAATTGTATCCATAATTGTAATACACTTTTTATATATTGTAAAATGCTGTTGATTCGTCAAACTAAAGAAAATAATTTATAAATATAAAAGAAGTGAAAGGTCATCTAACACGAAATCCCTACAACTGCGGGACTTGCAAAGATGAAATTCGACAGAGAGGTACTTTATTGGCAGAAGAATTGGGGACAGAAAACTGAATCTATTAAAATTATACCTCATTTAACGCGGACGGAGTCGCGGGTAACAGCTAGTAATACATATTTATTACTTGCAATCTATTGAACAGTAAAGAAAATGGCAGCAATGCATCTGCGAGCCTCGCGGGTGCAGTCGTCCATGTCAATAGGCATCGGTAGTCACTAAGGTGAACCGCCCTGATTCTTCAACCGTGATACTTAATCTAAACTAGTTATCGCCGAATGGTGGCAATTCGGCTATGAATCTATAGTTTTATGTACAAAATGTTTATTGAAGGCCGTATAAAAAAATATATATATGTATTTGTACAGCGACATCGTTACATTTGACAATTAAAAGAAATAGTTCCATCACGAGCACGCTTTAACGCAATCTTATAGTAAAATGTATACATGTGTGTGTGTAAATCGTTTGGCATTGGTGTGTGTGAGGTTTTATTCTAAATCAAAGTACTAATAATGAATATTTTATAAAAATATTAGCGTACACACACCATCTTCTATATAAACTATATTTGTGCCAAATTTCATTTTCCTCCGTGAGCGCAATTTTCGAAAAACGGTACCGAAGATTTCGCTTCCCGTATTAGTGTATAGTTTTATGTAAAATTTCCATTATCATTGTATGGATGTTCCTAAATTAACCTTTGAAAATATAAAGTGCCTTTGCGAATCTCAACTTAAAGGTGGTAGAGGATTTTCCTACGACCGTACAGTATCTAATATAACGTATTCGAGTCTCTCAACTCAACACAACCACCCGCATTCCTACAAAGGATTAGTTTTGATTGAAAGGGATCTTTATTAACCCGAGTGTATTGAGTCGGGCCAAAGGCCGAGTCATGTACAAGTATTAGAGGGTCAGATTCCAGGGGAATGTCGTTGATAAATCCCCTAAACAGCTACCCTAATAAGCTTCTTAGTTTTAGGGCGGAATTCGTTGAGGTGTTGAGGTTTGCCCCAAATATTTTTGACCCTTGATATATTTTTTTCCGTCGTGTAATAAGTGCTGATATTTTATATGGACCATGTATTGTTCCTTTACTAATTTAGAAACTAGAAGGTTATTTCTTCTATAGATTTTTTATTATATATATACGAAGCTCAATAAATCTCGGTAAAAAATCTGAGTCAGTGACAAAAAATAAAAGGCCAAGAGCGTGTCAAGACACGCTTTTATAGAATGTTTCCGTATCTGCTACGCTATAAATGTATTTCTTAAATAACTTCAAAAGTTTTCGTCCGATTTCGTTCAAAATAATTTTCCTAATGAGTTTTTAGCATGTTCTATCAACGTGGAAAATTTCAATTCTCTACGTCTAATAGTTTGGACATGTTAGGCGGAGGGACCAAATTACCGGCAGACAAACGGACGGACGGATGGACGGACGGACAGAGCAAAATTATAAGGGTTCCTTGTAGTACTACGGAACCCTTAAAAAGGCTCAGAGTCTTAATAAATACGTCGCCTAATAAAATATATAATCTGAGATATAATCCAAACAAATATTTTGTTTTCAATTTTGCTTGATTTCTTTCATTTAGTAAGACGCCATTTTCGCCACATTATATCCCACATCTATTCCACGTGACAGCTTCTAAGAAATTCTATATGTTTTACCAACAAACAAAAGCTTGACTGGCGTTAATCTATAAAGAAAATGTCTATTTACTCAGCCTGACCATGATTCTCGTGTTGTTCCAGAAAATAATTGTCTCTGGACGGAATAAGAGCCTCTTTAAAATACCAAATAACTCTCTTAACAAGAAAAAAATGTAATCAACTATAAGATAGGTATCTTTAAGCCCAGAGGGAATGGGTTAATTCTAAGCAAGCGCACCCTAGACTGTATCAACACTTAAGATCAGGTGATAGCAGACAAGCGCATGCCTATTCGGCATTAAAAAAAATATGTATTCTTCAGTAGTTAAAACACGCGACTTTGGAATTAAAATATTTTTAACTCAATTTTGATGGTTGTTTATGAAGTAAAAGATAAAAATAAAAAATCTTTATTCATAAATTCTGAACAAAATGTGTCAAGAACCGTATTGCTGGGTGCCCCGCTCATCCACCAAGACAAAATGACAAAAAAGTTTACAATATTAACAAATGCAAAATATGTGTATCAGTTTGTGCGTGTACGTGGGCGTGAGCGTGTGTGTATATGTGTATGTGCGTGTGTATGAGAGAGAGGGAGAGAGAGATTGTGAGTGTATGTGTGTGTAAGAGAATGAGTTACGTATTTTTGTAAAGTTAATTCAATTTCGCTAATTTAATTCGTCAATAATTTATCTGTTTCCTCATAGCTTAATCGTCAATTGATTTTGTGTCACTATACGTTTCGGTTGGGTGTTTAGTAGAGCTTAGTAAGACTAGGTAATCTCTAGAGAAGTTGTGGTTTGTACAAATAAAAAAGCATTGCAAATTTAGGCTTAAAAATTTACGGAACGAAAACTCGTCTAAAGCTAATCCGCAGTTTTTCAGTTAGGCTTAAGCAAATAGACAAAAAACGAACTGCCCAGGCAATGCAGTGAACATAAAATATTCTATGAACGGCTTGCCATTTGTTTAGATAAAAAATTGGTACGAATTCCATCCCTCGGATAAAAGTTTCGTATACGAATGTAAATTCGTGATACTATATTCAAATAGACTTTTAGAATATCTTTTGAATCGTCAATTAAGTTAAAATAAATGTATCTTTCGCCACCAACAAGAAGCGATGAACGAGAACGTTTTTAAAAGCTTTTATTTAACTTGCAACGTATGTAAGTTTGTTCTGGTGGAATCTTACAACTCAATTATGGAGCATATACCTGTAACCGACTTAGCTGAAAAATTTCACACGTATGTAAATATAGAGGAGGTCGTGGCCTAATCAATGGTCGGCATTTGAGTCGACCGCTAGGTTAAGTTGCTTGTTGCGACCGGGTGATAGATGGGTGACCCATTCTAGCACTGGTTTATATTTGATATTCGAATTCTTCCGTGTTTTGGAAGGCACGTAAAACAGTGGGACCAGATCAGTGTCACTTCGTGATATTAGTCGTAAGGTTGTAGAAATCGTGGGGGTTCTATAGCAGTTAGATGGCAGTCTGTTACCTTAAGTCGCCCCTATATATTATTACGCTAAAATGTTTTTACTAATTTTACGCAAAGTCGCGGATTACAACTAGTTTTGTCATAAATGCATGATGCATAAAATATGTACACGTATATAAGTACTTCGTAAGTTAGCTTAAATTGATTGGAAGTCTCTAAGAATGAGAAGTTAAAACCAATAGATTAATCTCAGAGACTTATTCTCTTAAGAGATAAAATAACATTACCAGCAAAAGATATAAAAAGATCCCCACTGTAAGTGTTAATGTTACTAGATGACAGCACTCTCAGATTTACGACAGCACTCATTTTTATAATGTAAAAATGAATGAAATATTTTCCCCCATCTCACCATTCCTTGTTATAAACGATTTACTATATTTATTTATGTGTTCGTATGCTTTTCATAAGTCGTATGTTCTGTCATACATACGTAATGTAAGTGGGGGCCTCCCGGGTGTAAAGATTAATGACACAAATAGGTTTCCGAAAAAAGGGATAAAAGTGGAGGAAATCTAAAAACAGGCGTCTCTTTCGATGCGACGTTATTTTAGTTATTTGTTCTGGAAGCTGTTTGTGTAGAGTTTACCTTTTACACTAAAGTCTTTGATCAACTTTTTTTTTGTTTGTTTATTTATGGCACAGAAAACAGGTTATAAAGCTCTTTTTCGACATCAATATAGAAATTATGTTTTACGCATGTTTTAAGATTTGAATTGTTTTATTATGTATCATTATTATTTAGGGATAGACATGTTATCCTCTTTACCAGCTTAGTTAAGTATTTTTTTAAGGATTGCTTAAGTGGTGGCCACGGCCTTAGCGTGGTTTGAACCGAAATCCTAACGTCTTTCAGTCCTTCCTTCTATCGTTGAGCTATCTTTTAACACTTATATCAAAGTGACAAAATTTACAGCTTAAAATATATCCACAGTCGTAGTGGTTTAACTGTACGCATTGTGTTAAAGAGGGTAGTTTGCAAAAAAATTCTACAATGTAATAAATAAAATTTGCTTTAATAATAATAATAATAAATATATAGGACTATATGACACACGGACGTCTGTTCCTAAGGTAGACAACTTAATGCCTGTGTTACTGCGAAGTGAATGTTGTTAAAAAAACAGCTTTGTAAATGTTAAGCAGCTCGTTGAGTTGTTAATTGTTAAACCTTTTCTGTTCATAATGGTAGAAAATGTATGATTTGTGCATGCATAAATAATACTCAAAAGCAGGTGGTGTAACGTCAGGGGATTATGTAAATTAGAGGTTTGAGTCGTCATTTTGTGTTACATAAGCGACTAGTTATTTACGTGATATCATCTTTTATTTTATGGCCCTTTTATTTTTTTTACTAAACAAAAATCTACAGCTCAATTTATTAAAAAAAACTTAGACTAATAAAGTCAACCTTAACTTAAGCCAAAAAAAGATTTTCTTTATCTATAACTCTATTATTTAAGAGCTGCCAATGTTACAGATAGAAAGGTGTGTGTGTGCGCACGCGTGTGGGAGTGTGTGTATGTATGTGCAATTTTATGGAGATGTATTTAATTTTTTTCTTACTTCACTTTTTAATGCTTGTAACATAGTACTAGCTAATAAAAGGTAGCGCCACATTTGCAGTCCCTTTAGGCGCGTCCAAGTACCAGTACCTCTTTCTCATAACACAGGCATTAAGTTGTCTACCTTAGGAACAGACGTCCGTGTGTCATATGGTCCTATATATTTATTTATTATTATATTACTCAATGTTTAGTTTATTGTTGGACAAAATAAATGTGTTACAAATTAAACACTGGATAGGTTTTAAGTTCCAAAGGGTAAGACCTAATTAGATGTCAATCGATAGCTTGTGCCCCGACCGGCACTGGGTCTGACCTTTTCAAATATTGAAAATGGCCCCAGAAATCTATGTCTGCCAATCACTTTGAACGGTCGAAATGTTAAATTTTAATGGTTTATTAATCGTTTTTGCATTCAGTTTCGGCAATTATTATTATTATATTATGTGAAATATTTATTATTCTTTTTTTTTATTGGGAACACAATCGGTTAGAGTATAGAGTAGATACATTGCAATAATAATTAGGGACCTTCAAGAAAAGAGCACACTCATTTCTCAAAGTTTGGCAACGCATCTGCGAGCCCTCAGATGTTGCCGTTGTCTATGGGCGTCGGTATTCACGTAGGTGAAGATCGGTCGCTTGCCCCTTGTTACATATATAAAAAAATACATATGTATGTATATAAAGCTGAAGAATTTGTTTGTTTACTTGAACGCGCTAATCTCAGAAACTACTGGTCCTATTTGAAAAATTCTTTTAGTTTTAGATAGCCCATTTATCGAAGAAGACCCCTTATTATCGTTCTAAATTTTTTAACCTAATTTTACGCGGACGAATTCGCGGATAACAACTAGTGATTTATATTTTTCAATTAAGTTCTGCAATTAATCATTTTTTTAAGGAGTTGGCTGTCTTGTTCATTAACGATTTATTGAGAACAATTTTAATGATTTTTTGCTCCAAATGACCACATTTAAAAAGATACAATACGCCAGAAAAATAGAATAAATCATATTTTAATCCACCTTTAGATGTTCAAACGAAAACATTCAGAAAACATGGCGTATAACGGCGAAAAAGTTTGAATAAGTAAAAAAAAAATTAAATCTCTAACGAAATGAACACTCTAATGTTGAACAATATTCGTGTCAGGCTGTACAATGTAGTCCCACGTCAATTTGCGGGTGTCTGACGGCGGAGGACTTATGTATTTTTTTTTTTCAATGTTAAGATAGACTAGCGTTTGACTGCAATCACGCCAAATTTCAAAATTTGGAATTCGATAAATGGATCTTCGATTATCATAGAGTTTTCTTTCGTCTTCTTTAAGATTTGGTTTTAAGGGTCGTCTAATCCAGGAGTCGGCAAACTTTTGAGTCGAAAGGGCCAAAACTAACAATTTACAAAATTTCAAAGATTTTTAAGAACCACAAAAAATTTCATACCATCTGTAAATAGTCATCGCATAAATAAAGAGTTGGATAAAAAAAGACTAAGAAAGATATCTACTTGTCGTAGAGTTACAATATATGCGGAAATTTACAAAGTTGCTATATAAGTGTTAACGGACGGGTGTTTAAAACAGTACCTAATGTTCTTTGTCCTTTCTTTGCCTTGCGTGTTAGACATTATTGAACATAGATAAATATATTATTGTATACGATTATTAGATATAATATTTATGGATTTATTTTATAATTTTATAATAGGAAATATATATTTGTATAAATTAATAATGAAGAACCGGATACACTTGGAAATGACGTCGAATGAATGGGAATGATTGTTACCTTTTGACATTATCCTAGTTTCATTGTTGTCATAGTAAATATATTTTTCATTTAGTTTTAACATTCAATAGGGGAATATGAAAAGTTCTTGTAATAAATTTTGAATTGAATAAATTGAAAATTTTAAGAATGAAATTACCTGAAAATCAATGATTATAACTTATATATACTAGTAAAAACTGAACTATTATTATTTTGCATAGTAACAGTCAAATAACTAGTTACTATACTTCAAACTATATAACTATAATTCAAGTTGCCAAAGTTGAGTTGTCGAGACAAGCTTATATAGAAGGGTTGGGTATCTGATACACAATAAAGATATTAGTTAAATAACTTAAAAAGTTGGTATATAGAAATAATTTTTGCTGATTAGTTTTTAGCATGTCCTCTTTTCAAGAAAATTTCAAGTGTACATCTAATAGTTTTAAAATTCTAGACAAGATCACCTTGTGAGCAGATTTATAGACAGAATGAAATTAGGTGTGTTATTTCCTTGCAGGACTAAGGAAATATAAAAAATAGTGATTGTATCACTAGCATATTAATGATTAAATTGAAGAACATTTCCCTATAAAACTTTTAATGATATTTCATTTATTGGAAAACTTGCTCGCATGAGATTTAAAAGTAACTCATTTCCTGAAATTCGCAAAATAGTACGCTAGATTATTCTGTCGATAGACGTTTTCGAATACAGAAATGATTCTTAAAATACATTTTTAACGATCGTTACAAAAATCTTTTATACGATAAAAAAATCTGTTTGAACGAAATTAATTATCTAATGAATTGGTTTTCGGATGCTAAATTAAAAAACTTACATTTACGTTCGACACCGAACGTCAAGTGAAACATTGATGCTACCGCTTTACACAACTTAGCTGCTAAATATTGCTAGCACGAATCAAATCAGACCTCCACGTATCGAATCCTGGAGTTTCGGCCATGTAAGTCGTATAAAATGGAAGCACGAACCTCCATTCAACGTTTCGTTTCAAACGTAAATGTAAGTAAAACTATCGAGAATAATTCTCGATAGTCTTGTTTGCCAACCGTTCGAAAAGACTTTGAAAATATTCGGGGTAGAAAAAATTAAACTTCTTTTACGCAATTACATTATCTTCCCACGTTGCATTCATATGCTTTCTTCCTCTGCAACGCGATGAACTCGGCACACGCACGGTGAATCCATGGAATGCTAAGAAATTCGTCTCGTCTCTATCAGTGAGTAAGTCCTGTCCAAAAGGGACAGACTAAAATATTTTTACTGGCGTTTTTATGATACTTGCATATTGCATATGCAATAAGCGTTAAGGGAAAAATGGTAAACAAAAAGACCCTTTAATATGTATATGTATAGATAAGAAAAGTGTATAGACTTGCAAACTGGTTCTTCGGTTAAGTATTATGTAATAGTAGTGCAATTGTGATACTATTAAATGCTTAAAAGAAAATATTTGTTGTTATGTTATTATTCCTTTCTTACCAAATATTTGGTTTATCTATATATTAAAATATAAAGCAATAATTTGTGGTACATTTTTACGAAAATTGTGCAGATGGAGGAGTATGAATTTAGGCACAATTATAGTATATACAGACGATGGTGTGCGAATACTGATGTTTTTATACAATGTGTATTATCAATACATTAAATTATTAAAACAAAACCTATCACACACAAATGCCAAACGAGTTACATACAAAATGCCTTATTTGTGTTGAATTTATAAATATCTTTGTAAATAGTATATGCATAAATAAAAGGTAGTAAAGGACTACCTTTTATTTTATATCAACACTAACCTTCTTTGTTCTTGCTTTTCTTTTTGCCATCTTTGTCCTAGAAAGAGAAATTTGAACAATTGTTACAAAGTACTGAAATATTAACGCAAATTATATTTATTACAATAATTATAATCAATATATATCATTATGTTTATTTATTTTTTTAATAAAATTCCGTTAACTCTTTTAGTAAGCTACTCCATGACCAAAGTCAGTGGCGGAGGAAACCCAGACCGGAATGGGGCCGGGCTCTCTGGGACCGGTAACACTACCGGGACAGCGGAGACCAAAGCACCTGACAGAAGTCAAAGCAGTGGACCTGAAAGCTCTCAGACGGGGAACAAGGGCCTAAGTGGTGCAGCAAGGAAGAAGATGAGGAGGTTGCTGCAGCGACAAAAGGCTGAGATGGGGACCCAAGACAGGGGACCAATCCAAAGGGGGAGAAGTCACCGATAAGGTCAACGACGCTGCCGGAAACGTGAAGCGACTACATCTGTGAGTTCTGCCTGTTTTCTATGAAAATATAATTGATTAGCATAAGAAGAATTATTATGTATTAACCGTAATTCTTAATATACATTCGATAAGTTATTTAATGGCAAAAATTTGGTGATTTATGTCTTTACATACAAATAAATCTAAGGGAAATTATTTATTTTATAACTGTATAGTCGGTAACTGTAGGAAATACGCGAGTTGAAGCATTTTGTCTTGTCTGCCTGTGTGTTAGTAGATTGCTCATTTTACAAGGAATAACATACGCTACTTTGCTTTCAGCTATATAATTAGGATTTCAAATAAAAAAATAAAAACGTCAAAATCTTAACAAAATCATTGAATTCACGCAGGCGAAGTCGCGGGTTTCAGCTGGTTATTAATAATTTAGAAAGGTTTATTTAACTGTATGCAGTTAAAGGCGAAGCGGCCAAAAACTTGCTAATATCAAATAAATCTAGACTAAGTTATACATTATTGTCATTCTTGTTACTAGTACTTACAGAATAACTTCATAGTGGCCCGTGGCCACAATCGCTCTGCCAAGAGTTATAGATATGGAGAATACAAGGCGTAACATCTCATATGGGTGACAAGTTGAAAAAGTGTCCAACATTATAGCTTAGATAGTAGTTCAAAACCCGTCCAGAATGGCGCTGGTGTAAGCAAAGTGTACGGTATGAGTGTAGAAATCTGTACTAATATATAGAGCTCAAGAGTTTCTTTTTTGTTTGTTTGCTTGATCGCGCTAATCTCAGGAACTACTGGTCCGATTTGAAAAATTCTTTCAGTGTTAGATAGCCCATTATTCTCGGATATATAGATGCTGGGGTCAAGCAACGTCCTCCCAGCACACTGGTTTATAGATTGCACAGCCCTCTCTGGAAGAGGTCGAATAATGTGCACACCATCACAAGACCTTAGTTGCATTAGATTTTTTTTTAAATTTTACTAACAATAGGTTAAGGTACTATCTGTACATACTAACACAATATGGATGATAACCCGAATTAAAGATTTTTTTTATTGTTATTATTATTTATTAATCGAGGGATGCTAGGCTACAATTGAACCCAATTTTTTTTACCTAATTTTACGAGGGCGACTCTCTCGGGCACAACTATGTCGCTGATACTTAAAATAGGTAAAACCTGTGCTATAAGTATCAGCAGCCTTCCATTTTGTCTGTATATACATGAAATGCGTATAATACAGTATATTCGCACATTTAGGCAATTCAGTGTTATTTAAATGCTATGATTAAAGTATACAATTACGACAAAAGGAGCAATAATCAAAACAAGGAAAAAGTAACTTAGACTCAATGAGTTTATTGTATAAGTATCTTTGTGTGAGTATATTGAATATTAAAGTGTGTGTTTCTTTGTGAAAGAGTGTGAGTGCGTTTGTTTGAGAAACACTGAAATTTACTATTTTATCGGACGCATCAGATTTTCCGTTTGATTATAAATAAAAGAATATCTTACTTTTTACTATTTCTTCTATAATCTGGCTGTATTCCAAATCGTTGTGACAAGTTACTTTGTATCCCAATTTCGTAAATACCTTTTGCAGTCTCATAACGTCTTCTATGGTTCCGGTCCTCGAAGGTGGACATTTACCACTGTGTACGAATTATAAAAATAATAAAATGAACTGGTTAGTTACTGTCAATTTTAAGACTAAAGTTCTCTTGCAACAGTTTAGAGACCAAGGGAACAAATATATGACTAAGATCAAATATATTAATTACTACTACTAGTATACTAATCAAGAAGTACTAAACGTGTCGTAATTATTAGTCGTGGAGCTCGTCTTTCGTCGAATTGGTTGCACACGGGGTTAAACAAGAGGTAGAGAGGTAAGAGTAAAATGTACAAATATTAGGTATGCCAATTGCGAATATATTTTGGCAATACATGATACACAAGAGGGCTTTTTCGAATCTAATAAATCTAACAAACAAAATTGGTCTAAAAATAAGCCGATCAGAGCAATTAACAACCCAGACTTTTTGTCCTGTAAATGATTATTTACCAAACAAAATATGTCGAAAATAATTGTAAATGACGCAGCAAATACTGCGTCATTGATGTTTTCAATTAGTTATGTTATCAAATCGTGGAGGGTCGATTGCGTTGAATGCGAACGCAGTATCCCGAGTAACTCTAAATAGTCGCAGACTACAATGGAAAGGAAATAAGAAAGGGAACATTCCTGGCGAGCATGTACTCATGATCGTTAGTTTCTTAATTTTATAGCTCTGTGTATACCATTATATATCATCGTATACATACACTAGCGGACCCGACAGACATTGCCCTACCCGTGTTTAGGCTTGTCTCTTATTAGCCAATTAATCAATCTCCTTATATTTATCGTAAAATGTGACAATTGGCTACAACATTTTATGGAATAATATAACTAACGCCGTCTATTCCAAACTAATTCTGTATTTTACATTTTTTGGACTTTTTCTTCCTTTCTTTTCTTTTAAGTCTTAAGAAATAAGGGGAATAAAATAAAACAAACAGAATTCAAAATGGTACAGCGGTATCTGAGTTTTAGAGAGACTAGCGAACGGTTGATTTATATATAAATATATGAAATCTAAAATAGTTATTTCTGCAACAACGGAGCAAAATTGTTTTTTGCTGCGAGTGCAAATTTCGAGTCCCGAGCATGCGAGCGATTCTATGAATGAATCACGAGCGTATCGAGTGATTTTAATGTAGAATCCTGAGCGTGGTGAGGGATTCGAATGCACGAGATGCAAATAATTTTGCTCTCGTATGGCACACATTACTTTTCACTTCAGCAGCGAGAACATATAATAAATAAAACTTATAAGATAACACAATAAACAGATAGAAATGCCGTTTATATTTATTATTAATCAAAATAATGCAGAATATTTTAAAATACGATAGTAACACAGTTTCTGAAAAAGTTTTCGCGCCGTTTGTAAGTCGCAATTTATTGAAGATATGGTTATGCTGCAAATAATTTCGCGAGATTTCTCAGAAAGGAAACTTAATTCCATATTAATAACTTGCTGTTTCAACTCTTCTGGTGTTAAAATACTGTCTTCGTCAGTACAAATATCTTTCCAATTTAGTTTATTTCCGCATTTCGGTATGTGTTTTCATGGTCGTCGAATTTCGAAATTGAACCTTCTTGGGCTTGTGTTTGTCACTGGCTATTTTTAATGGCGGGAAAGAGACAGATTGCATATAGTTGGCACTCTATATTGAAAAATTAAATTTACTACATTACTCTGTCTCATGCAACGGGCAAAATCGTATTTTGCCCACTGTTTTTACGCAAGCAAACCTTACATGTTTGAGCTACTGAAGTGAAAATATTCTGAAGCACTTACCGGAAATATTTCGTCTTTTGGTACTTATAATGGTTAAATATGGTCAAGTATTTTTCTCCAGACATTTTATAGTATAAAACTTCTTGCTCGTCAATTGTTACAGGACTAGCGCTGGCATTTCTGGAATTTACAAAATGTTTCATATCTTCGGTTGAATTGGCCGGGTTTTGGGGTTCTGTGGTATTACAATGAACCCTTATAGTTTCGCTCAGTCCGTCCATCCTAGAGGTGTAGTAAATTTTATTACTGCACTGTTTCACGTTAATGCTGTGTTTATTATTTTGTATACTAACCTTTTACCGCAGAGGTTAGTTGAACCTTAATAGGTTGTCTCCTATTAAGGTTCATATAAAATTTATTCATTGGATCAAAAGATATTGGCTGAAAATAAAAATCACCTGAATAAAAAACGAAAAAAAACGGCGCGATTTCTGTACCATTGTAAAACTTTGATATTTCATATTTAAGCAATAAAAGTTTTAAAATAGAAATAAACAGCGATATAGTTGAAAGAAAAGTACAATGTACTCGTGTTAATTAAGTGCCCTCGCCTTCGCTCGTGTACCAACATAACACTCGTGCATTAATGACTCACTTTACGCTCGGTGCAATAATCTACTATATTTAACTTAAGATCTGTTAGTGTTGGAGCATGAAATCATACACAATACCTCTAGTACTTGAATAAATATCTTTGTGAAAGATGAATAGAATCTTGCATAAAATTTTTATTTCCCTTAATCCATAACCCCCACCATCTTCTTAGCGTCATCATCATACTGCGTTACTACTATGTGAACTTTTACAACTGGAAATTTAGGAGTACATGAATAAATTACTTACTGCAATGTAAGTTTCTTTTCAAGGATTCCAAGGTTACTAAGAAAATAACAAAATTACCCTGATGAAGGAGGAGTGCCGCCATAAGCACCAGCGTCTGTGAAACTCTCACTCATTTTTAAAAGAAACCGGAAGACCTATTGTTTTATTTTGTAAAAAAATACGTTTGCATTGTATCGAAATATATTTACTGTGTGAGGTGTTTCGATAAGGACATTATCTGGGAGATAGCGTCATATCACTGTCGTTGCACTTAATACGTAACGACGAATTGTGATTATCACAGTTTTTACATTGTAAGAATCAGGGGTAGAAGTGACTTAAATAAAAACAGGTCAACTCAAATACTTTTATCATTACACAATTTTAACAAGGTTACTTTCATGGACTATCAACTGCTACATTTAACTAATTTTTTTTATGTTACAAGGGTCAAACGAGCAGGCAGGAGGCACCTACGGTACGGACGCCCATGGACATTTGCACGACCAGAAGGCTAGCAGATGCGTTGCCGGCCTTTAATGACGAGCCACCGGGGAGTCTCGCAAACCGAACGAAACGCGACAAGAATAGGCCGTCCGACGTTGAGGTTCAAGGATTGGGCAAAGCGTGATATGGTCTTCTTCGACATTAACTTTTATCATTGGGAAGATTTCGCGGAAGATAAAGATAAATGGAGAAAAACACGTCGGACGGATTAGTATCTCATGACAATTCTTGGTTCGAGGTGCTGGCCAAAAAGCGGAAACAAAGGCATGTTAAAATTAACACAGCAGCACCTCCCTCAAACTCAATAAGCCTCATATGTGAGAGCTGTGGTCGAAAATGCGCATCCAGAATTGGTTTATATAGCCATAAAGGCACAAGATCGGGCAAAGTGAAGGTATAAGACTGGTAAAGCGCACCCTGGTCATGTACCGGGACAATGTGAAGTAAAAGAAAAAGAAGCTAGTGAAATTTTGTAAAAAGTATTTTTTCACTCTTCCGATTCAAAAGATTGTCGACCTATATGAAGTTAAAGTGCTGTGTTAAAGCACAAATCTATAGGCGTGATAGTTTAAGTAAAGTGTACCACAAAACTGCTCAGGTCTCGGAATAGTGTTAGGGCCCGCTTCACTCGTCCTAATAAATAATTGATTATATTCAAAAAGATCATTTTTTGATATGACCATGATAATTTTTAAACGACTGAACTCTAGAATTTTAGATACGCGATTCAATGCTGTTAAGATGAAGTCTTATTTACACGAAGATGTAATATTTGCCAAGACTCAAGTGGTCACCTTGGCACAACTTAGAACTTCATGATTAAGTAAGTTTGTTCCTTCTGTATTCCTACATCTGTGTACATAAGTACCTATACCTCTCACGTAAGTTGTTGTAACCCTAAATTCCCGGCTTTACGGTAGAGCATTACTAACAACTAAATTGTAATATAACAGTCACTTTTTAATTATTATTGTATACAAGAATGTGATCGTCATTATTGAGAACATAATTGTATGCAATGTGGTCCATCACGCAATGTTCACGGAATGCCTCGATTAGAGCTAGATGGAGAAGTATCGCAAAAGTAATACCTCAGATGAGATTAAAATTTTGTTAATTTTTTTTTTATTTTCGTATCATCGCATTATATCGTAGACTACATCAGCCTGTAAGATCAGATGTGTCTTCAGTAAAGCGCTTGCTTATTAATCAATTTAAAAAAAAAAACTAGGATTACTTACTGATATCCGCAACGCAGATTCCGACCAGCATTAGTATGGCACTGAACTTAATCACGGCTGACGCCATAGCGACTGGTTATAAACTAACAAATAAATAATGAAAATACAACGTTATACGCGCTCGCGTATCTGACGCCAACTGACATTGGTCGAGGCCTTAAACCTGCTTATATGGAAGAGCTTATGTTGAATCACTGGATTCCTCAAAAAATATTAAATTCTATTTTTAGTTTAATTTATTTGCGACATCCCTACGACCGTGAAAATACTGGCAGCTGTAAGGTTGTTCGTTGTTACGTATGGAAGGGACGAGTAATTACTTCTTTGTTCCCACTCTTGATTTTTTAAAGTAAACATAATTTTATTACGCATGTATATTCTATATTATGTATATAAGTTATATTACTTTTTTAAGAATTTATTTTCTCAAAAGATTTACAATCACTTATGGAGAAAATACAATATGAAATAGTAAAAGCAAAAGTAGTCATATTGGCTATTTGTACAATATCTTATTTATTACTAAAATAAAGAAAAATCCTTTAAAATGTGATACTTAAGTAATTTCTTAAAAACATTGTTTGATTTAGCATCCTTGATACTATTTGGTAATTTGTTGTATTGTTGGGCTCCTTCATATAAAACGCTTTTATACTGTAGGTGTTTGTTCTAGGTGCTCTTAAATATATGTTGTTAGCCTGTCTGGTCATACGTTTAAGGTGATCTATCTTTATTGTAAATGTTATTCGTGAGTGAATATCTATATTTAAAATTTTTCTTATTAAAATGCAAGTATTATATTGATATGTCTGTTTAAGGTTCATTAGTTTTGTTTCTTGATAGATTTTAATCGTTGGTGTTAAGTAATCATAATAGATAAGGGTTTTTATTACTTTATTCAATTCCTTCTGTACTTGTTGCAAGTTTGTTTTAGCTGTTGCACCCCACACTTCAATTAGATAATGAATGTGCGGCTTGACTCCATTTGAAATAGTTGAATCTGGCTTGTATAACAGCTAGAATTTGTTAATTTGTAGGCAGTAGGCGCAAGGTTTATGAGCGAGAAATATCTCAAACACATTTTCTTAGCTGATAGAATTAACTTACTTAATATATCTTGAACCATTGGGGCACCGTTTAAAACTAACATTTTAAAAATTATTTTCAAATGTTCCTAACATTGCTTTGATGACAATTGCATTGTTAACAAAAACCTTTGGTAAATTTTATTGGACAAATCGTCTGAATAGTTTGTAGGAAGAATAGTAAAAAGTTACCTAAAAAAGGAACAAACAACACTTTATCAAACATCCATAATATCTTGTGGACAAAATATTGTGAATATTATTTATCAACAGATGAAGATTAAAGTGAGTCATGTTGCATTACGCAATTGTTTCCGTACATTTGGTTTTTTGGATAAAGCAAAGCAGTTGTCTATTAATTTCTTAGTGTGGCGGACACGTGGGGTCCCTTAGTCGTCTTATATGATATAACCATAAAGATTACATAAGAAGTCTAAGTGACTTCAGTAGAAGTGCTGGATCCAATTATAGTTCTAATTACAATTATTGCATTCTCTGCTTATTTGCAACCGCCATTGCATATTGTCTATGGGTTTGCTGTACTAATTTAATAAAAATCAAATTCGGATACTTTCACCGACTTTCAATTCCATGAAGAAAGTGTATGTTAAACTCAATAAAATGTTTAACTTTAGAATGTTTTTGGTAACTAATATTACATTGTTTTTTTTTAATTGTTCATAGCAGTTCAGTATGCCATCCCCCGCTTACTGACTTGACCGATCGTTTATGCGTTCATATGTCTGTCATATTTTTTAAAATAAATAATAGCGAAGAGTACTGTTAAGTACCGAGACAAACCGTTTACACGGTTTAATGATACTGTATTTGTTACCTATAAAATATTTCTTTTTTGCAATAAAATTTAAAAAAATAAACAAGTTCATAAATTAATTGAGCTAAATTTTCAGGAATGTCTCTCATTAGTTGAGCATGAAAATTGGTAATTAAAAAAGGCTTTTAAAAGATCTATGAATTAAATTTTTTATAGCAATGTTTTAACCAAGTATATTCGCGTATTGACAATTTTTAAGTCCCTTGAGTTTTGTTATATCGAGGTTGCACTGTATTTCTTATTAATTATTTATAAAACCCACCAAAAAGTCCTATCTATTACTCATGATTAGCTGTTCGCATAAAATTGTTTTTTTTTTTGTTTTGTCCGTAAGTAGTCCCTTACTGTCTGCTTGTTTGCCCCTTGCAACATAAAAAAAATATTGATGAGTGTATAGGATATGTAAATTAGCCCAAAACTGTATTTAGGTTTCTCATAATGTCACCTTGAAAAAAAATTGTGCTATTTTTTCAGCGGTGTAAGAATATGGTCCAAGTCTGGTAAATTAATTGGGAGCTGCTTAGTCCCAAATGCAGCTAATAAGGGTCAACAGAGTAAAGGCCCAAATTCAACTGCAGTGTTATGGTATAAAGCTGATGTTTTACTGATAGCTGATGGAAAAGGCCAACTGCTACAGTGCAATCCTATGAAACTTGATAGGTAATTCATATGTATCTTTGTTATATAGTGAATGCGCTTTAAGTTTTGTTAAGAAATTAAATGCAGTGTTGTCCTAATAGAACACCAAATTCTTTGTAAAAGTAATCTCTAGTTCCAGTGCTTCCTACTCGATAACTAGTATAAAGAGCTTTTAGAAGAGTTCGGTTTGTTTATATGTATAACAATTATCAATTCCATATTCTACGTTGAAACAATTTCATCGACAACATTACTGCTCTGATGTAAATTAATCAGAAGAATAAGAAGTTATTTTTCATCTTTTTGTATTTAAAATTCATTTTATGAAATGTTTCATAGGTCATTAATAAAGTAAATGTTTTTGAATAGGTTAACACATCTTTCGAAACGTTTTCCGGCTTACGACAATCGTAAATCAACCGGTAAACGTTATCGAGTACGTGACTAGAAGCTGTAAAAATCGGATTACCTGAACGGCAAAT
Source organism: Charaxes varanes (assembly GCA_024363005.1). Classification (NCBI taxonomy): domain Eukaryota; kingdom Metazoa; phylum Arthropoda; class Insecta; order Lepidoptera; family Nymphalidae; genus Charaxes; species Charaxes varanes. The sequence goes on from JANCMC010017835.1 coordinate 810,933, forward strand.
TACCGAGATCGTCGCGTCGCTGAAAAAATTATCGAGTTGTATCGTACTCATCTAGAATTTTTCCGGTATTCAGCAAATTATTCTGATGATTATTAGTTAATACATTTGTATCCGTTTGTTTTTGTTTTATGTGTAGGTAGGCCAGCGCTTGACAGCGATCTAGTAAGTAAACTATTCACATTGGCGGATCTATTTATTTTACATTTCCCTAGGTGTGCCTAGGTAATAAGGTTCTCCCTAGGTTTTTCCAAATTGATAATTTACACGAAAATTTACCTCGTATCTTATAAAATAATTTCATTAATTTTTCGTATTTTAATTTATTAATATAATGAATTTTTAGAGATCGTAAACCCAGTAATTTAACCGACACATTATAGGTTTGACCAAGCCCATAATTTCCTACTAAAAAGTACCTACTATCATGACATTATATGTAGGTGCCAAAATAACTTATAATATGTATAGTAATATTCTAAGAGATAAACGATTTCAATTTTGAAGTATTCAATAGTAAAAGAACAAACTAAAGCAGCCATTAACAGTGATTACATTTTTTTCCCTACCGTGTGCCTACCTTTTATAATACCAATCTCACAAAATGTAACTCTATGCTCATATTATTCTGAAAAAGATGCAGCGGTTAAAAATTTAAATTCTATAGAATTTATTGGTAATAAGGCATAAATAAATAGTTAGAGGAGGTCGTGGCCTAATCAGTGGTCGGCATTTGAGTCGATCGCTAAGTTAAGTTGCTCTGGCTGCGACCGGTGACTTTAAAAATTGTGATAGTGGTACAGTATAGTATTTTTCCACCACAATACTGCACAGCGCGTTATATGAATACATACCTAAATCTTCTATATGACGAATTCATACTTCAAATCTATACTAATAAATAAAGCTGAAGAGTTTGTTGGTTTGCTTGAAAGCGCTAATCTCAGGAACTACTGGTCCGATTTGAAAAATTCTTTCAGTGTTATATACCCGATTTATCATGAAAAGCTATAGTCTAAATCATCACGCTAAAATTTTATCTATTTTTTACCTTATTATGCGGACGAAGTCGCGGGTACGACTAGTAAACAGACAAGTCTTCTATATGTTTCATATTATTAATTATATCCCATACATTATACCAGAAAATTACAAATTACTGTTTGAAAAATTACTTTCACAGTATATGAAGAAATTTGGACTTTGATATTAAGGCAATGACAACTTCGGATTTTTGGCTTATAATATATATTATAATGTATTATAATTCTGTAATACGTATATAAAGATAATACTTTATAACACATTTAAAGTTTATAACACATACATCCCCGCGTTGAGATTGAAGTAAAGGTCAAAAGCCTTAATTTTAAACATTATTTTTTATTTTTGACCATCACAGGACTTGTAATGTCAACTTATAATGTCTACATAGTATAAAATGAAGTCACTTCCGCTCATGTGCGTGTAGTTATTTTAAAGTACGCAACCGATTTTGATGCGGTTTTCATCAATCAACAGACTGATTGGAGGAGAAGGTTTAAATCTATAATACGTGCATATCTATATTGCACCCGTGCGAAGCCAGGGCGGGTCACTAGTATACCAATAATAATTATTGTAATTATATTACAATTAAAAAGGTTTGTTTACATTCATGGTTTTAAATTGTAAAACGAGCTCTAGTAAAATTGTAAATACAAATGTTATAGATAACGCTTTCCTGCCAGTTTGTGGTGACAAATTTGCTCGGATGTCGTTTGGTATAATGGGGTATTTGACTATTTTGATGAAGCTCTCGATAACGTATGATTTTTTTTTAAATAGGTTTATTAAACTGGCAACAGCTACAAAAACTATATTCTATATAGAAAAAAGTTCTCCGATATGGGGCTGTTACCTTCTAGAATAATTAGCTACGTAACAACTTTAAGGAACTCAGTTTTACAACATGAAAGTTCTTATGCACCTGACGCTGCATAATATCAAAGTGGAAAGATACAACAAGTCAATACTAGATGGCGCCGTACGGACAGGACGACGAACGCGATAAAAACGCGGACGCGCTCCATACAAAATGTAACTCACGCTAGCGAAGTTTCTACATACGATCACTATACCTCCCGAAGAACAACTCCAGCTAGCCCGGTCTGACTATCTTCCATTGTGACGGTCGACCATATCGCCTAACTTTCCCACCTACTCACTCTCCGTTCAACTCCTTTCCACCCTTGGTGCCTTTTCACATTATTATAATATATGTTAAGAAACTAATTAAATATATTTAAAAAAATACCCTTCCTGGTACTGTATTGTTCCCTTTATTAAGTCCAGTTACTGTCTAACTGAGATAAACTGAAAATAAAATAGTTTTCTTTCAACTACGCAGTAATCTATTCCTTTATCACTACAAAACCGATCACTAAGGACATATTTTCTACCTAAAACCCAAAACAGGGCGGAAATCTTGATCAGAGCGAAGTCTTTCATTGAAGCAGTTTTTTTAATTTTGATGTAACTTTACCATACAGGTTTAATGTTTCCTATTAAGTTTCATATAAAATGTATGCATTGGATCAAAAGCCACTACTACTGGCTGAAAATAAAAATGGTGAAAATCAAAAAAAAACAAATGGCGTGCATTTTATATCATTGTAAAACTTTAATAAATCATATTCACCAAGAAAAGTATAAAAACACAAATAGACGATGTACTTTAAAGAAAATTGTTTCTTAGCAGATACTGCATTATATTACAATGTACGAATAAAACAAAAAGACACTGTTTCCGCCCGGGATCGAACCGGGGACCTTGTGCGTGTGAAGCACACGTGATAACCGCTACACTACGGAAACGATATATGTCCTATGAAAATAATACTACAACTTTCTTAGTAGCGATGAATGTCATTATAAATATAATCTTAGAGAAACAAAAGTGTTTTTGTATTAGTTTCCTTCTCTATAAATTATATTATTAAAAATTAACAAAACCTATTTGTAATACATAATATCTCGATGGTATATTTGTAGTGTACAAAACTAGTAAAGTTAACTTTGCCGACGAAGTTCTCTGGATCGTCAACAGATGGCGCTATTCACAAAAATGTATAATAGAACCCCATTGTCATAACAATTACACAAGTCTTCAAGAAAAAAAGTTGAAAGCTTTTCTAGTTTTTTGGGTGTGTTAAATCCGAAAATGACTTTCATTTTGATCTAGAACGCCACGTTTTCAGAAAAGGAAGATTAAATCAGATCAAATCTATAGATTTTTTAGTCAAAAAGACTTTTACAAGCTCTTTTGTTGCATCAAACATTTTGAAATTTACCACTGATTCGGAAAAGTTGAACCACAAGAAAAATCAGCAAGAAACTCGAAAACCAATTTTATTTAAAATAGTTCTTATAAAAATTAGTATAAGTTTTACATTTGCATATTAACTAGGTACAAAGTATAAACCTGGAGTGACTTGACCCCAAGGAGTTTTATCTTTGATATAGACTTATATATGCGACTTACTAATAAGCGTGTTTTTAACATGTCGCTTAAATTTAACAACAGACAGGTTTAATATTATTTCTGCCATTTTTCTTAAAGAAACGTATACCCCACAAACGATTTTTGTACTGTACCCAGACGGAGGAACGGAGTCACAAGTTTATTCTTGCTTCTACGTAGCCTATCGTGCATAAAACATTTTTTTTAAACAAGCTATCGACGCGTCGGCGCAATTCGGCTGCAAGCCAAAAGGACTGCAAGCGTGGCGCTACCTTTATTTAAACGCCATTCTTTTAAAACAGAGCGCGTGGCTGTGGGCAAAGCGTGGCCCGCGGACTGTTTGAGACCTGCGAACCCTCTTTCTAGTCCGCCAATGTTTTGTAAATGGCTATCTTATTCTCATAAATATATAGTTTTGTTGTTAAGTAATAAAATTGAGCTTTTTTAATATCGCTTATAATGTCCACACTACATTAATATATATATAAACACCTATTTCTCAATAATTATTTAACAAGTGTGGCCCTTGCCTGCCAAAAGGTTACCGACCTCTAGTTAAAACGCAACGTGGAGGTATCATTCTTGGCGCATGCAAGTTCCAGCTTTAAGGGATGCATGATTATCGGCGCTTGCCTTCTGCACAAGGTCTTCGCTGTTGGTGAAGAATTTGAATCGGAGTCTTTTGAATTGCAGTGTTCATTTATATTTTTTTTTTTTATTGTTACAAGGGGCAAACGAGCAAGCAGCATTCAGTCCTTCATTTATAAACATTATTATTAATTCAATTTTTAGTTGCAATATAGTTAAATCCCTATATATAAAAGCGAAAGGCCATCTAACAAGAAATCTCTAAAACCGCGGGACGTACAATGATGAAATTTGGCAAGGACGTACATTACAGTTAGTAAACATCCGCTACGAAGGGATTTTGTGATAGAGCCGGATTTAGGAGATGTAAGGGCTTTTGCAAGTTTACGCGGAGGACGTAAGGGGAAACAGCAAGTTTTTAATTAATTGTGTTTTCACAGGATATTCAAATACGTGTACTTGTTATTAAATGTTTATTTACATACATTTAAACACCAATTTTGTCATAATTGATCATATTTTTCCTTAAAATTAGAATAAATTAATTTATAAAAATCTAGTACATTAATTGCAGTTGTTATTTGATAATTGATACATTGCGATTTACAAATAGCGATTTCCCGCCATTCTTAGACACTTAATAGATTAGTCTTTGCCAATCTCAGTAAAATTACAGTACGCACATTTTAACTACCCAATGCATTACATATCGTCACTGGAATGCCATTACTACTAAGGCGCCATTTTATCCAAAAAGAGATATATAATATTATAAATAAATTAAAAATAATCTGTACTAGTCCATATTCTTCTATACTAATATATAAAGCTGAAGAGTTTGTTTGTTTGTTTACTTGAACGCACTAATTTCAGTAACTACTACTACTACTACTAGATAGCCCATTTATCTATATATTTAGGCGAAGTCGCGGATAGCAACTGGTCTCACATATGTCGTTTATGTTTATACTTAAGCGAAATTAATTAAGAGGCGGAATTTCGTGCATCATAATTCTTCCTGACATTTTATTCAGTATCTCTTTGGTTTTAACTCTAGAACCACTAGACAAAAACTTTAAATATTGACATGTGACTTTTAACTGATTTTGGACCCTCCCCCCCCCTCCCCCTCTCTGCCCGTTGCAACACAACGTCACATTTGGGTTATACCGACCCCCTCTTTAACGTGTCACGTCGATTTATGGATGATCTCTTATACCGGAATTCAAAGTGCTTGTATATTTTGACCTTGAACTCCACAAAGTACTACAAAACTTTGTACATTTATACAAAGTCCCCGGCCACGCTCGATGATCATTTAAATGAAGCTATTACTGGCTCCGGCATTATAGACATACATTGTACCAGGCCAGGTTTTAGTATATTATATACTAGAGTGATAAATTATACCCAAGTTAGTAGTCTTTTAACCTAGATCGACAAAAAGCAAAGACTCAACGTGGAATTACTTTACGCAGTCTTTACCTTCACCTTGGTCTTCATTAACAACCTCCTAAGCACAGAGTAGCACACCCAGAAAACTAAAAACCATTGTGTGTCTGTGCTAACAATCATATACGCGGCGAATATGGCAACACTAATTCCGGCTGCATTTAGAACTATTTTAGATGTGTTTTGCTGACTTGCTTTCTTTTTAATGTGGTCTGTAGGGCCAAGAATTTTACACACGCAGTCTGGCGGGCAAAATTTTTTGCATTCGCAATCGGGTGGACAGATAAATTTCTCGGATGATTTGATGTCTGAAAAATACAAAAATGTTTTTTATTAATTTTAAATTGTTTATATATTCATCTAATGAATGGGTCCTCTGTGTTAACAAGTTGAATAGAATTTAAACTTCATTTCTATTCTCAAAATTAGTACACTTTTACAAGGTCTTTTTAATCGTCTTAAAATAAATAAAGCGCAATAAATCTTTTGACTGCCCAAAGTAACGACCAAAAACAGACTTTACTTTACTAGTCTATATGTCACTAAAATTAAAAGCTGAATAATATTGCGAAGCTTTAGATTTATTACTTCATAAAATCTAGATAACTTACATACCACTTTGAAGATAGATGTTAACTTACTGCCAATTCTATCTCTCTGCAAGGCAAAGCTATCCTCTTTCTTTCAGTATTTGTTATGTATACACATAACAAATACTGAAAGAACTAAATAGATAATATATACATATTATCAATCCACATAATTTTAGATTACATTATATAGAGATTTATATAATAGTATTTAACAACAAAAAACATAGTGACTGGTGAGACACTTACGATACTCGAAGACCTGATATTTGATGATCAAATATGGCGGAAAAAATTAACATTAAATATTAATATCAATTAACTACTACGTGAGATTAAGAGAAAGTTGTCTAATTATGTACGGAACCCATGGACATACTAGCTTGGTGCACGATGATGATAGAATCAGGCGTTACTTTGCGGAAATCCATGACATGCATGAAAAAGAAAGAGGTACTGGTACCTGGACGCGCCGGCCCAATTCGGCTACAAGCATGGCGCTACCTCTAATTAAATTAATTACTTATCTATTCACGTAAACGTTAGTGTGAAGACTCATTAGGTAATTTACCACACAAAACTTTCCACGCAACGTAATATTTATTTCACGTAATAATAGATATAAAACTGCAGAACTTTTTATACTGTTGTCGTTTTCAATTCGTGTTTGTGATACTCGTTCTTCAAGGGGATCCCTTATTCATACTTGAACGGTTTTTTCTCGTACTTACATATTACCTTAGGAGCCTTCAAATTTAATATTGATGATGACACGTGTTGCCAATTTATAAAGCAACCCTACTTTACGTAAAAAGTATGTTATTAACTTGCATAATTTTAAAAATCACTTTTTTTGTACTTTAAGGCTGTTGACGTTTAGTATTTGATATAAGATTTTTTTTAAAGACTATGTATGTTTTACATATATGGTAATGAATTCGGAATATGACTACGTATGTATAATATATTCCGATTTCGTCACCAACTACTGCGTTAGGAGTGGGTATATGCGAAAAACTTTCTTGCAACTTTTGCAACGTCACTTTTCTTATTGCAACTTTTGCCTTATTTTGAAGTTTCTTCTTCTTCACTTGTTAATACTTGAAGCTAGAAAGTCAGAGGCAAACGTGAGAACCATATTTTGTCACGATTTCAATCATTTTGAAATTTATTTTATATCTCGTATTTGTTTGTACACAATTCTTTCACTATTTTTCTTGATCACGCTATAACTTGGGAACGGTTAGACCAATTTGGGTATTTTTTTTTTAATAAGTCTGTGGAAGGTTTATTTTTTTAATTTAATTTTATTTATTTTGACGAACCAACAGCATTTTGCAATAAATAATAATTGTACAACTATGGAGTCCTTAAACTATGTAAAACACTTTTACACACACGTACAGCGTTAAAATACATAATGAGTACAACAAATTAAAATTAAAAATTATACAAAACTAATTATTATAAAAAAAAGACAATAAGAAAACATAAATATGAGTATGTTATAATATAAATTAATCAAATTGGGAACTTGAGAAAAGGCATGTGATGTTTCTTTTAAAATCTATAAAACCATCACAGCTTTTGGTGTGACTTTCACAACGCACACAAGCACACAAAAACGTGTGTACACATGTCGTTACCTCACATTACACAGGCCAGTCAATATTTGTTTAGGCTTAGGACCCACCGCGGAAGACGTTCCGAGAAATATGCTTACTATAGATTTTATAGGCAACGGCGTTTACGGGAGAATTATTTTACGATGGCCACTGACTACTATACGTTTATATGTTTTAGGAAGATCTTTAATATATAATAATAATAATTCATTATTGTTTAAATAATAAAAATTTGGAAGACCAATACCTCTTTTATGCCGGAGAAGTGTTTGTACGCTATTGTCTTTGAAGACTACAAAGTACTAAAAAACTTTGCGCAGCTACACTAAGTGTCCGGCCACACTACATGATCATTGAAATGAAGCCATGTCTGACTCCGGCATTACAATAAGATCGACGTGAAGTGACGGCAATGCTGTCACGACAAGTGATAGTATTTTTGTCGCGTTTCTTTCGGTTTGTCAGAGTTTCCGGTTATCCTTTAAGGCCTGCAACGCAGCTGCGAGCCTCCTGGTGCAGCAGAAGGTTTATATTTAGTAATCGTAAGTAGAAACTTCGCTAGCGTGAGTTAGTTCGTATGGAGATTTTCAGTGTTTGTGCTGTGGTCGTCGTCATGCGTACAGCGCCATCTAGTTTGCTTTGGTGTAACCTTTCCCACTCGACATCATTGCCATCTCGTTATGTAGCGGTAGCTACAAGGTCAATAGACGTTTGCATTGAGGATTTCTCTTGCCAGTTGCCGCCCTTAAGACGGGCGACTTTTTAAGCGTTGGGTTTTTCAGCGCTGCGTTTTTGATACATCATGCGTGATTCGTGCTATGTTGCAAAGTCAAAGTTGTTCTGTTTTCATTTCTATTTCATTGGAGAGACTTATAAACGAACGACGCTTACATACGAAACTAGCTGTGCCCGCGACTTCGTCCGCGGAATATTAGGTGAAGGATAGATTCAATTTTAGCGTGATGACATATAGCCTATAACCTGCCTCGATAGATACTCCATTTGAGTATCTAACACTGAAAGAATTTTTCAAATCGGACCAAGAGTTCCTGAGATTAGCGCGATCAAGCAAACAAACAATCTCTTCACTAAACGATTTTTTAAATCGGACCATTAGTTCCTGAGATTAGCGCGTTCAAGCAAACAAACAAACTCTTCAGCTTTACATATAAGTATTTATTCCAATTTCAAATTATGAATATTGATTCCTGTTGAATTAGTTATACTTTTACACGTTAAAAACATTTCACTGTAAAGAAATTTAGCATAAAAATTGCCAGGGAAGCAGAAAAAGGGCATATATGTATATCAATTGAAGAAATGTCACGACTTACACAAAATTATAGTAAAGCATTGGGATAATGTTGGATAAAGTTGATCTGATACCACATCTGTTCAAATCTTCTTTCCAGAATCCATTTTTTACGAGTAAACCGCTGGAGAAAAATATAATATTACAAAAGCTTATACTATTAAATATATATTATTCGCCCATTCATCGCTAGTAATCTATTAGAAAATAGACAATAAGCTCATAGGATATACATGTATTAATCCTGTTTTAACTCGTATGTACAGTCAATAATTTTAGGAACAGCGGATTCTTGTCTTCTGGCAGGAGTTGAGCTGGATAGAGTAAACGCTTACGCCCACCCAGGAAGTTTCTCAATCTGGAGCCCTAACCACCGGTTGCTTGGGCCCTTGCCCCGCTGCCGGCGGAGATCTATTTTTTTATATATTTTCAAATGTTTTTGTCTTTATAATAATATTTAAAAATGTATATAAGAATAGGATATATTAAATAAATGATAGTCATAATAATAAAATGTACAATATATCTCACTGTAGGCAATTTTATAGTTTATAAGGTCTACTATTTGTAATTGTATATGTCTGCAGTGTAATGTGTGCCTCAAATAAAAGTTTTCTTTCTTTCTTACAAGAACGATTACAGATCGATAAGGTAACGCACGGGCTATAATGACCTAAATACGAACAGCGAATTAGCAAAAGTAATAGAGAAGAATGAAAGTAGGTTGTGCACTCACCGTCTGCGTTAGCGTCCTCTTGCGTGTAACAAAGCATGAAAGCTGTAACAAAACGCCATATTACAATTTTCGCCCCAGTCCGTGTACCTCCCAGAGGCGTAAGCCTTAAGGGTCATCTATAAATAACGTCACACGAATTCTACGATATTTTTTACCCCCCTCCCCTTCCCGTGTGATGTCTGAATGAGCACTTCAAAACGTTGCGATCGCTTATTGGAACACACTTATAATATACGGTAGCGTCATAGGCTTTGTTGGGTGTTTTATCCTGGCGGTAGAAAATACTACCTTAATAGTGTTCTTTTTTTGTTAATTCCTATTGCTCTCGCTTTCAATATAAAAATAAATACGTTTATCAAGATTTATGTGTCTTATCTTATGAGATAAATATATAATTAAAAAAAATTCTGACAACTGTCGTCATTCTTATGGCAAACACGGAAACTTAAAGAAGATGCTGAGTAGGGATCTTTTATATACCTCTCTCTCTCTATCTATCTCTATCGCAGTATATTTATGTTTCAATAATCTACGAGGATACCATAAAAATGTGGACCAGTAAAGTTCTACTTTGTACAGTATAAATCAATCATCAACACAATAAACTATAAAAAATCGTTATAAATTGTTATGGGTATGAGCTATATAAGACTTTACGCCTCCGTACGAACGTTAACGTCAAGTAACAGCATTAGTGTACGTACATAGTACGAGACTCAATTACTTTAACTATTAAAACTATATATTACTGTTGGATCACCCCACGCATATCGTTTCGATAGTGCTGTTGCTAACATTTCTAACCTTCTTTTTCGCGAGGGATACTGGCAGCACTGGCACAAAAGAAGTACACTGTCGTCAAAGATATGAATAAAAATGGCCAAAAGCGTGTCAAGACACGCTTATATAGATGGGTTCCGTATCTGATACGTTTTAAGCGTATTTGTTAAATAACTTTAAAAGTTGTTATCCGATTTCGTTCAGAATAATTTTGACGATGAGTTTTTAGCATGTTCTATCGACATAGAAAATTTCTAGTCTCTACGTCTAATAGTTTGGAAACGGTACCACCTTACGGGCAGACAGACTGACGGACAGACAGAGCGAAATTATAAGGGTTCCTCGTAGTACTACGGACCACTAAAAAAGAAGAACATTATGGAATAATGGCGGGAATTAGGGGCCTCTTATCTGTCAACTGTCAATTGTCATTTTTATTTTATTAGAGGACTTAGTAAAGGAAGGAAAATAAGAATTATTGAATAGATTAATAATCTGAAAGATAAATAGTTGTATGGCGGAGTCCAGCTAAATCCAACTTAAATGTGAAATCTGTACAGCTCTAGAAGACCACGACGCCATCGCCGCACCGCCGGCCTGGTTGGAACAGTGCGCTCAAAACCTCAACAAGAGTTGTTCTGGCCACCACTTACCACGTGACGAGACCCAGCTCTGCGAGAGAGAGACCAAATGGAGCGAACAGTTCCTGGAAAACCTCCACAAGGATCTTATAAGTGAGTGCATAGTAGTCCTTCGGATATTCTCTCATTCCACTAACATTCATACGTGATTTCGTCCCCTTAGGGTTCACTAATTTTGTTTGATTTTATTCCTCGTAACCTCGGCATTAAAGGCAAAGGCAATACATCTGTTAGCCTCCTGCCTCCTGGTCGTGCAGATGTCAATGGGCGTCGGTAGGCACTTGACTGCCTGCTGTCTGCTCGTTTGTGCCTTATATAAAAATTATCCCATAACAAGAATTGCCATAATTGGGCATAATTTACCATGGCCAATCTGGAAGTCACTTAATAGACTTCGAACACAGGTTGGCAGGAGTAAGGAAAACGTGTCCAGGTGGAGATTCACAGATGGCACACGTGGGAATAAACTTGTGAATTCGTTCCTGCGCCTGGGTAGGATACAGAAATCGTTTGTGGGCGCGAGTATACGTTTCCTTAACAAAATTCCCAATGCCATATTAAATCTGTCTATGGTTAAATTTAAACATGTTAAAAACGAGCTTATTCATAAGGCGTATTATACGGTCTAAGACTAAATCTATAATAATATATAAAGTTGAAGAGCTTGTTTGTTTGCTTGAACGCGCTAATCTCAGGAACTACTGGTCCAGCTAGTGAGCACAGCTAATTAAAGATAAAACTGCTTGGCGTTGAGTCGCGCCAGCTCCGTACACATTTTTGCATATTAACTATAAACATGCAAAAATGTAATTTAAACTCAGTTTTTCAAGAATTAAAAAAAATAATTGGTTAACAGATTCTTGCTGATTCTCCCCGTGGCTCGACTTTTCCGAATCTGTGGTAGACTTTAAATTATTTAACGAACAGCTTGTAAAAGTCTATTTGAATAAAATATCATTTGAATTGTATATAAATTAATCAGTGTTCGTTAAAGAAAAAAAACAAAACTCAAAATATTATATAACTGTACTGAAAAATGCAGATTACACATTTGCAAAAAGTGAGAACAATCACTGTTAACATTTTTATTAGAATATTATAGAACTAGAATATGTTTACGCTATATAGTACTGGCTGGCATCCGCCACACAACGATTTATGTTTCAGATTAGTTGTCTATTCAATAATTCTTATTTTCCGTTCCTTTACTAATTCCTCTAATCATAACATCACAATTGACAGTTGACAGATTAAAAGCCCCCAACTCCGGCCATTATTCCATAATGTCCTCTTTCTTTTTTAAAATCTTTGACGACTGTGTACTTCCTATGTGCCAGCGCTGCCAGTCCTCTTCGCGAGAAAGGACGTCAGAAATGTTGGCGACAACACATTTTTCAAAATTTTCTTTCTACCCTCAATAAAAAGAAACTGTAACAACTGAAGAATTCCGAACTCTAACAAAAATCTCATTAAAATTCCGCTCACTAATACCAAAATCCTACATCTATCTATATTTATTCTGATAACATCAGCACCGAAATAGTTCCAATTTCGCCGATAAGGGGTAATCCGATAGGCCAATTGATCACTCGATGGAACTCGTTCCCGATACCCTCGAAACGCCGTAATTATCCATAAATCTCTATTCAATGGGAATCCTCGAAATTCCTTTTGATTTGAACCGGATAACAGCTTATTAGATGTTGTTTCAGGATTAACAATTTAATAGTTCAACTTTTTGATTTAAACTTTTGATTGACGGTCTTCGGCTTAAATTTCTACAAAAAATAAAAATGGCCAAGAGCGTGTCAAGACATAATCATATAGAAGGGTTCCGTATCTGATACACTATAAACGTATTTGTTAAATAACTTTAAATAGTTGTTGTCCGATTTTGTTCAAAATAATTTTCCTAATAAGTTTTAGGCTGTTCTGTCAATATGAAAAATTTTAAGTCTCTACGTCTAATATTTTGGAAATGCTAGGGGGGACTATCTTACGGGCAGACAGACGGACGGACGAACAGAGCGAAATTGTAAGGGTTGCTTGTAATACTACGAAAACCTAAAAACGTTTAAAAATAAATAAAAATATAGTAATATCCATATGATGTTATATACAAATCAACGAGAAAGCTTTTCCATTCTCTTATGTCACGCTCAATCCGTCAGATTATTGAAATGTAAACTTATCTTTATGTAATTAACTGAGGCGCTCGAGTTTTTGTAAAGGATCCTGTAACGAACGGTTCGTTACAGGATCCCTAGAAAACCTTTATTAAATGTTCATATTTGGTGGAGATACATTCCAGAGTGCAAGGATTCTCCTTAAATGGTTAGTTTCTGACGGCATACTGAATATCGGATCATCAGATTATTCCTTTTTCTTAGAAGTTGCATAAAAGTTTTTATAGTCTGTGACGAATTAAAAACGACATTAAAACTAAGCTCCTGCTACTTGTAAGGTTTTAATAACATTTTTTGTACTTAAATAATATAAATTATTTTTTGCTGTAAAATAATTACTAAATCTCTTTGAACACATTTTGTTGCTTTTATACAATTAAAAAGTAATGTGTAAATGAAAAGTGTTAAGAAAATAGAATTCGATTATTTTTTAAATTATTTTTTACTGAAACAATAAGCTCTGATAATTTTAACACACTCCAAATTTTAATAAGCAGAGAAAAATGAAATTGCTTTACGTAAATGTGCTATTTAAAAATGTAAAGCAATTTTTTTTTAATATATCCCTGCTTGTCATGTATTACTGCAAAATAACGCTCGATTCTGAAAACTACGTGTTTAACTTAGTAACTTGTGATTGTGTACAGTGTACAGAAATGAAATTATATAGTATGAAAGTGTTTTATTAAGTTAAATAAAATTAATTTATTTACATTTTAGCCATTGCGATAGTAAGCGATATTTTGGTTCCTATATTAAGGTAGTAGTTTTAAAAAAGTTTTGAGTTTTTTTTTTTCGTGTATTTATTGATTAATTTCTAATAATACATAGTTAAGTAAAATCTAATACTGCAAACCCCCTATAACGTGGTAGGTTTATTTCGCAATATAGGAAAACGCGTTGTAGGAGTCTTCTCGTACAACGCGCATTGTAGGAACACTTGTGCACATAATATAATATTATATATAGTATATTATTACATTATATACTATAGAATAATATTAATGCGTTATAAGAGCACCGTGTTATAGGGGGGAATGCAGTTGATGTTAAATTGGTATAGACGGATATATACTGTCACTGTAAATACATATATTTAAATTTGTACATAATATTGACGGAAGCACAGACAGTTGTTTATATATAAGTGAATAAAATGAAGCATAGGTGTATGTACTTACGAAAAAAAGTTTTGATAATAGATAAATATGTATATTTTATTTGATTATATATATAAATTTTCCGAATATATTTTTCCCGGGAGCAAAGATTACATAGTACACTCGTGCACTTATTTGTTATTTATTGAGATTTAATCAATTTTAGATGTTTCCTAAAAATCCAGTTTAAAATAAAACCGATATCACTAGATTGTGTTATAACAATTAATTAATATTTCAATATATACATTTTAGATTCAAATCTTCCAAAAATGTATACAGGTACTAAAAATATCAAACTGTATAAGGAAAAACCCAATAATTCCATGTTTATCTGTTATCACATTTTTAATATTGGCTCCCGGAATATTTTACATTGTATAAACAGATATTTTCCAAATTCCTATTCTCTGATTTCGTATAATTCATCGTTGTTAGGTGTAAATTATATTATGTATAGCGATTCACAAATATATTAATGTATAAATTGTAATATATCATCGTCTATAATCGTGAAATATTTTTCGAAAGCATTTCTGTAATTAAGGGAACATTGTATTATATAATGTATAACTTGGAATTGTGTGTTTGTTCACGATTATAATATTGTTAGCAGAGCCAACGGAATCTAGAGATAAATAAAGAATATTTCATATACAAAACGCACGCCTAATAAAAAACCAAACTGACCTAACCCAAAATAGCAGATTTTGGAAAATCGCAAAAAACGTTTTGTCATTTACAACTTATAACGCTTATAATTCAATAAAAACGGCATTATAGTAACTAATTATGTATTTTAATGATGATTAATGAAGGGAATAATTATATTGAAATAATATTTTAATTATTTTTTTGTCTTTTTAACTGGAAAAATATTTTATGACTGGCCGCTTGGCGCAGTTGCAGTGACTTAGTCTTCTGATCCGGAGGTTGTGGGTTCGATTTCCGCCGCGAGTCTGGGTGTAATATCTATATGTTTATATATTTCTAAAAAAAATTGTGTATAACTGGCGTCTATTAGCTGTAACACAGGCATTAAGTTGTCTACCTTAAGAACAGACGTCCATGTGTCATATAGTCCTTATATATTTATTTATTATTTAGTTATAAAGACAAAAATAGCTATATCTCAGCATTAGGCGGGGGGGGGGGGAAAAAATCTTAGATTGGCAGCTAGAGGACGGTGAAACGGAGCGGTCTGTACCATGTAAAAAAATTTAGATTCAATTTAAGCGTGATGATATTTCGACTAGCCTTGGGATAAATGGGCTGTCTAACACTGAAAGAACTTTGCAAATCAGACCATTTGTTCCTGAGATTATCGCGTTCAAGTAAACAAACAAACAAACTCTTCAGAATTATATATTAAGTATATATGTATATATTAGCTAATACGTGAACCGAAAACTTTACGTACCGTTTAACGAAAACTAGCGCGGATTGGGGCAGAACCTTATTTTGTTAAAATAAGATAAATTTCTTCCTATAGTAAATGAAATCGCTACAGAATTACTCAATATATTTCTTTTCTTACTCCAAGCCTAAAGCCTACCGTGAATGCGTGTCTGTGAAAAACAAACAATAAAATCATAATTTAATTGAATTGGTCATAAAAAGGTGATTGATACGGATTATCCTTTATAAATAAACATTATAAATATATATAGGACTATATGACACACGGACGTCTATTCCTGAGGTTAACTTAATGCCTGTGTTATAGGAACAGACGCCTGTTATACACAAATATTTTTTTTTTGTAGAAATATATAAACACATTGTTTATTTATTAGGACGAAAGCGAGCCCTAACACACACCCACAACCTGAGCAGTTTTGTGGTACTCTACTGTAATGCTATCACGCCTTTAAATTTATGCTTTACCACAATAATTGAACTAGACAAACACAATATCTAGACGTGTTATCTGTCAAAAACATAAAATAAAAATAATGATAAATGAAACACTGCAGGATCATTCACAAAGGTTACCTTTTTGCTAGTTTTGTAATTAATACAGCACATTAAATACTTCGCGTCTTGGCTTTGGCCCTGGCTTTGCACTGGTACTGATATTCGTCACCATACCAAAAATATATTTAATAACTTAAAATAATGTATCTTTATACAATATTGAACCTATTTCAAATACAAGTCATAAAAATGTTTACATATTAGATGTTTTATATAAAAAAAAGCTCCCATCGCTTGTTACAGGCATGTGAAGAATATGATACAGGCATAATGAAAGGTACCTCTGAAGGCGTGATGCGTGCAAATTTCCTTATTACTATAAATTATCATACTTACACAAATAGACTTATAGGAACGTCATAACTCGTCTTTCGACTTTTCCTATCATTCTTTTCCTTTAAATCTTCCGTGAAATAAGGGTAATGAAACAATATAAACAGATTTTAAAGCGCTCCCGTAGATTTCGAGTTTTAGGGAGACTAATGAACATCAATAAATTATTATATCTATAGATTATTTGTCCATAGCATCAAATAATTTATTTATGTATAAAAATAAAAAGATTTCTACACAGTTTTACACAACTGGCACAGTTTACATGAATATTTTGTTTATTCAGATTGTTTGTTCCTACGGTACGGTACTAGAAGAAATGGCTCTTTAGCCACAGCTGTTAAGTTTACAGTCTTTTAATATATTTATTGTAGAAATGAACTCTTTAAGGTGGTGAAAAGAGTTCGATTAAATAAACAAATTCAAATTAACCTACCGTTACAGAAGTTTAGATGGCGTGTGTTAAAACTCCTAAGAAGGTGGTTACTTCGCACTAATGGCAGACACGAGAACCAGGTTTATCGTTGAGTACGTTGAGTGAATGAATAAACAGATTGTAATACCAACTTTACAGATGTTCAGACGCGGCGGTGTGTGTAAACATCCGCTTAGAACATAAAGATCCGCTTAGAGGATAAAGTGAGACTCCTTAATCTGGCTTTATCCAAAAAAAATTCTAAGTGCTCTCGCAAGTTTAATTTTACACGAACCAAGTCGCGGGAAACGGCTAGTAAATTATATTGTCTGCTTTTTTTACTTTTAAATTTTTACGAAAGAAAAACTTTCGGTAACCATATCATTGTAAATTTAATTAGTGCTCCCAAAAGGTGGTTAGTTATAGAAAATTATTTACTGTTCTGTTGTGAAAAAATATATTATTGCACACCATCGTATTTTGATTGTGAATTAATTTGAAAGTAAATTTTAACACTTTTTATTTTTATTTTCATACAATTTTGCAATTATGGAGATTCTAATAAGGAGGACCATCTTCTGAGGGTCTAGAATGATTTAATTAATAGCCTTTCAAAACGGCGCGTTACGTGTATGATTGAAGCAACCAATTGACCAATACTATGACCCTCAAAAGTACAATCTATACTGATATATAAATCTGAAGAGGTTGTTTAAACGCGCTAATCTCAGGAACTATAGGCCCGATTTCAGTAAATTATTTATGGCCTAGCATTATCGGATAAAGCTCGGCTACAACGTCACATCGTCCGATCGGATGTGATAATATACAGCCAGCTGTCCGAAATGAGTGTAAGCGGCTTAAACATGTATTTGCCAATTTTAAATGATTTATATTTGTTAAATCATATAGTATATATAAACACTGTGACTTTCCTTCGTCTGCAAACCAGCAAACAGGTACAGACTTTGTAATAACAATATGTTTTAGATATAATATCCATAAAGGCTGTGTTGGGAATGAAACGTCAACGGACAGTCATACGGCGAAGTGATCCTATAAGGATTCCTTTTTTCTTTTGAAGTTCCGGGATCCTAAAAATCACTCATTATTACTGCAACGTAACTGTGTAGTACCGATCTCAATCGGTGTAAAACAAATAAATAAATAATAGTAATTACTGCCTAAGTGCCATCAGTTAACAAATTTATGATCATCGATATTTAGGATATGAGTTAGTTCTTTTTAATTAGAGGTAGCGCCACGCTTGTAGCCGAATTGGGCCGGCGCGTCCGGGTACCAGTACCTCTTTCTCACATGTGAAATTAAAATCTGAGCGTTAGTTATTGCCGGCATTAGGGGTAGTGTTTCCGCATTACAAAGCTTTAGTGGTTTTAGCAGTGCGATACCCAAGATTTATGTGACTTTCACTTGAAATTATTTCAGCGCGGACAACCTAGAATTATGAATTTAATAAAACTTGCAACTGTGGTTTTAACTTGGCGCTATTTTACTTTCCCTTTTTTCCCACACATATAGCACTAGCAAGCGATACGGGAACTTCATAATATTGGGCTTAATTTAAAATTATATAGAGAATCGAAAAATTTGTTATAATTTGGTAGCCCAATGCAACCATTTGGTAAGCAACGGCCACATCTTTAAAAAAATGATGCAGGCGAGCCACATTGCTAAGAAATTACATGTAAGCGGGCAACACTTATAGAATAATTATTTGGAAAGAGCTATCTAGTTACCTATTTATGGAGATAGACATTGTAAGCGATATTAAGAATGCTACATTTGAGTCCAATACGTAAAAACTTTACTGTGAATCACATTAGTAACTATAATTTATTTATAAGAAATAGATTGCCACTTATAAAAGCAATGCGAATGCACTTCGCCCCCAAGATTTGTTTGTTACTCAGATCCATACCAAACAGCTTCATTAACGTCTGTTCGAAATCTCTTAGCAAAAACGTATGTTGACCTTTCAGCGTTCGAGCAGAGGTACTAAACCTTTTATGACGTCGATTATAATTAGTTATATACCACTTAGCGGTAGGTAAGTAAAATTTTAGTTTGTTCAAAAACCGCTAAACTAACTCAGATAAAATTTATATGGGACCACCTTTGAAGTATGGGCTACCAAACAAAAAAAGAATCAACAAAATCGATCCGTAATTGGCAGAGTATTTACGTAAAATGCATACGAAAAAAAAACAGCACTTAGTCGCATTTAGACTCCCTCATTTTTTGATGTCGGTTAACTAAAAGTGAACAAAAATATTGGTGTGTTACAAATATTAAAATTAATTGAACACAAAAATTATATCTCCGCCTCACATCGCGACTGAATGTGACGCATCCTACTTAAGCATTACAACAAAGCTGTTGTAATGCTAATTTTAGTTTTATTTCAACTAAAATGATAAAAAATTTAATAAAAATCAGCCTTAGAGCCACAGTAGATCGGCAAGATGCCAATTCTTAGTATGGCTGCGACTGAAGAGATGTTGATAATTGTTTCACCAGGCCCACCTTCATCTTTACGCATGTGTTCTTAACTTTTTAGGGTAAAAGAAACGAGACCTTGCTGAAACTATATTACTTGTAAAGTATATTTCGAGGTTTCTCAAAGAGTACTGACACTTAATGTGATGAGTTAATTTCAATCATCCATTCAAGTCAGGCAAATTAAATAGAATAATTTCTACGCACCCAATTTACATCATATGCTACTTTCCACACTTCAGGTGAATCGTTCATGACTCCTGCATTGTTGATAATTACATCTATCCCTTTAAAGGCAGTCAGTATTTCTTCGAAGGTTTTTTTGATTTCCTCTTCTTTTCTTATATCACATTTCAAGAAGATCACCTTGTCAGTGTATGTTTGATTGAGCGTTTTTGTGAATTCTTCGCCGACATTCTCGTTGATATCAAGGATAGCTAATTTTTGGAAAAATGGACGGATGTTTTATAACTATATCAAATTACTATTGTGACATTATTTTAGTACATGAGCAGCTCAACCAGCCTCCGACACACCCCAGCGTCAATGACGGCCTGTATCTTCTCGTTGGGCCCGTCCGAAAGATAGGACAGCGCCCAGCACGCGTCGCTCAACACGTCCGCGTCGGTGTGGTGCAGCAGACGGGCCAGCACCGGTATTCCTGGCGATGTAATATACATTTATATCAAACTAGATAGTCTTTCTTTGTCTTTAATTTGGCCATATCGAAAAATCCGTTCTTAACCACAGTCTTAGGATGTCTACTAACTATAGACTATGTCCATGCAAAACATCTTCTTTGCACCTCCCGCCGCTTTCGACATTTAGTTATAGGCGACATTTTATTTTTTTAAGGATTTCTTTTAAATTCACCATTATATAGAAGACAATAACTTTGAAACACCTTTGATTTAATTTATATAGATAGACCAGAATTTTCACACCTCTTAGACAGCCAAAATTTTAATTCTAATTAAACTTCTTCTAATTAAACTTAGTATATTATAATAATAAATTACTATGATAATAAGTTTAATAGAAAAACTAGACTAAGACTGTAGAACTATATAGACCCCCGGAGCAGAAGGCAGGGTCACTACCCACTGCGCCAACGGTCCAGCCAATAATCTAATATGTAAAAAACGTAACAAAAAATAAATCAGTTTTTTCCTTTATCAAAAAACTGGTTCAAAATAGATACAAATCAAAGTAAATTGGCCGCTAGTTAACGTCGTACAATTGAAGTAGGGAGGTTCTGCCACTTGTTCGTATTGACGTTAAAGACGTGACAGCCGGCATAATAGTCCATAGAAACCATTACTGTTCTGTGATTAAAAACTAGAATATTCTAACCGGTTTGTCTATTTCATTTGTGTCAAATACTGGTGAAAATTATATCCGATGGAGTATGACTATTTATAAATACTGGCTGGCCCGTTGGCGCAGTGGACAGTGACCCTGCCTTCTGCTCCGGGGGACTTAGGTTCGATTCCCACCTCGAGTCGGGGTGTATTATCCATTTGTATGTATTTATGTATTTCTAATAAAGAATATTTGTGTTTAACAGGCGGCTGTTACCTATAATACAGGCATTAAGTTGTCTACCTTAGGAACAGACGTCCGTGTGTCATATAGTCCCTTGTGACCCAGGTGTAGGGTTAAGAGCGCGCACTTTATATTGATCACTCACACTCACCTTCACTGCCAGTATTCCCCACCCCTGCCTAGTCAAATCTGGTATGATCCTACTAGTGCGGCTTTGGACGTCCTTTCTAGTAATGAACTTGTGATAGTTCTTGACAAGCCAAGGTCTTTAGTAGGTTGTATAGAGATTTTGCTGGTATACTCGTTGCTCCTACCTCTACTGTTAGTACGTACGTAGTTACGTTCTTAGCGTGTACCTACAACTTAGCGTATGTTTTAACTTTTTTTTTTAATAAACTTTTTTGACCGTATTGGGAGATTGGTTGTATCGTTAAGCGGTTTAGCTACATTGGTTTAAGATCCTATCATGGGAATATTATTTCTAATTGTTTGCCTACGACGTTTAGACAGAATTCCTTTATTCCTTATACTGTAATAATCTTGACAGACTGTTTAAAAATGTTTACACGGATTAATCGAATGCTATCTAAGCATATTTGAAACATTAACACAGGCAGCTAAAAAGAATGACAATGATGTAAAGGCATTTTTGCATGCATCTAATACAAGATATTTTGTAACAGACGAGGTACTTCACGCATAAAGATAGCTCTGTTTAGATAAATTAAAAATATTTGGTTCATAAAATAGCATTATGTATAATGTGTTATGTAATATTATTGATGTTTAAAAAAGGAGACAGACATGTGGAAGCGTAAATTCCTTTATTATATACCTAGTATACATGATAAATTAAATGTAAGTAACGAAAATTTGATAACATATTTTATAGATAAAATTTGATACGCATACATAATGAAAATCCTTTTAGAGTGATGTGTTACGCAAGTCATTAACAATCATTACGAAAAATCAGATTAACAGATATAACCAACCATACGTTACGGATTACGGTATAATGAATTAAAAATAATAATGAATGCCGACAAATTATATTCTACCAAAAACATTTTCATGTAAGGCTCTCACGTCACCGAGAGACGTACGTTGCCGGCCACGTCGCCATGGCCGGCAACGTAGCCATGGATATCAGCAATTGCCAAATAAGTAGCCAGTATTATATAATCGTAGCTACGCTTCTAATTTGGCGTCGTCGCCAAACCGTCGCCAAGTGAGTTACCTGTCCTAATTTAATATGAATTGTTTGGATACGTAACCGGCAACTGCGTCATGGCGTCTCGGTGAGGTAGGGCTGTAATGCTAGCGGTTCTCGAGCGAGACCGAGACAAGCCACCGTGATATGAGACTGCGACACTCACTATTTACATAGATTTCATACGTTTTCATATGTGTTCGTAAGAACGTTGTTCCTTGTCTCGTGTCTCGCTGGCGAACTGTCATTCATATATTTCGATGTGACCAGTAAGTGTCGCGGTCTCTTGCCGCTGTCTCCGGTTTCGGTCTCAAATCTCAGTCAAAATATGAGGCTTAGCCAAATTGATTTAATGTTCATTTCTTTCCATTTATACTAATATCTCTTTTAGTAACAAAATCTCATGCGATTGACGTTATTATATTAGTCGGTTTTGGAACTTTACATTTCCGATGTATTCGAAACTAATAGCATTCATAGATTCATAATTATATTTTAATAGATTCCCCTAATAAGCGCATCACAAAGTTCCTCATACTAATTTCTTATAGCACAGGACCACAAACAATATAACCTATCATACACATAGTTGGACTAAATAGAGATTGATTAGAGGACATTTATGTACAAATGATCAACAATAGGAGCAAAGTAATAAATGGCTGTTGTAGAGCCAGTTAAAGTGTTCATATCGTATGTCGCCCACTGGCCCGCATACAACAAACGATTTCAAAATAATAGTGTTCATTTATTGCTGCACTTGATATAGAATACATGAAATTATCGTCTGTATAGACGATGAGTGACGAGAGGTCTCGTTTGAGAAACTCCGTCTCGTGCAGATCAAATAACAGCGTCAAAGCTTTGCGTAATTTACAAAAAAATGGGTTACATGTAATGATGGGTGCAATTTTCTACCATTACTCAAGGTCTCGCTTTATAATTTTGATTAAAATTGCTACGCTATCCCACGCTCATTATCTTTGGCCAACTATTCCTTATTATTATTACAGTAAGTGGTAGTATACTTTGTTAGCCTTAACACTGATGACATTACTGGTGAAATGACGCATGTATATCGCGAGTCTTAATCGCTTTATAACCAAAGACATTTTTTTTAAATCTTTCTGTTTTTTTTTTAGAACACATCCATCACTTCCCTGAAAAATAGGCACTGATTAATCTTAATAAATTTAAAACTTCATAGCGTTTGAAGTAGAAGCCACATTGTGTTGGTGCTGAGAAATGCGTGTATACGTCTTTAGTCAAATATTTTCTATATTTCTTCTTATATTTCTTTATCTTTAGCCAAATAACATTTTGGATGACAGTTCCTACTTAAAGAAAATTTTACTAAGGGTTATTGTTAGAGATTAACGTAATGCATAACAAGCAAAAATGAGCCTTTTAACTAATGGACGTGTAAACGACATTCGACCTTAGCGTGGCAAACCAATTTTTCGGTCGACTATACACAAACGATGGCTAATGAAGTAAAATTTTACATCACGCGAATTGCGATAATAGTATCGGTTTCAAGGCTTCATAAATATCGCCTTCTTTAACATTGAGCAAGGAGTGCGGCCGAAAATGAATACTGCGTTGTAGTTGCAAAAGTGCATATATGTGACGTTCTCTGCAACTGTTCTCGTTTCTGAAATATTTTTTTATTGCAGTATACTCGTTAATTTTGCTTGCATTCTGATCAGAGATGTTTTACTTCTTGAATATCACGTACATATGTAGAGCATTGCCCTCGGCGATCGGATTCGACAAAAATTTGCCGGTTGAAATTTATACACATGTGTCATTTTGTGCAATTGCTCTCATTACAGAAATATTTTTATTATTTACGTTATTTTGTATACATAAGTTAATTCTCTTCTAGATCTGTAACTTGAAACTTGTACTGAAATAAACATATATTCTCTATCGAATTAAATTATTATTTCTCTTCATAATAATCATAATTACTAATAATTAATATAATTCTTTTGACCTTCTCTAGATATTCTCTCATAGAGCGGTGTCATAAGGTCTATTCTGATAGCAACATGTAAATAATATTTAATGATCTCCTAATAGGTGTAACAGAGGTTGTATCATAGCGGGATGAGGATGGACTAGAATTTCAGGATGAAAAGGAAGAAAATGTAGTTTAATTTAACATATCAAGTTCAAATGAAACCAGCGAATTGACAAAAATTTAACATTGCCTATGAAAACCTCGAAAACTACTATCATATATCATATCAATGATAAGATAAAGCCTGGTTTATGTCACATACCGTACATACAGGACACTATATATATGTATGTATCTATTACCATATTAGAAGTAGGATTTTGTTCAATTTTTACTTTTTATTAATACAATAATATCTATTTGGAAATATGGTATTCTACGTAAGCCCAGAGTTGCGTGTCTATAATTTTCTTTATATATTTAAAGATTGAGGTGATTTGGTGGAGTAGCGGGGCGCAGAAGCGTGACTTGTTATGGTTGTTCCGTTTTGAGAAAATGTAAAAGAATCATCTTCAAATTAAATCCTCAACTCAACATCAAAACAGTCCTAGATATAGTTGCGTCATATAACGATTCTAATTGTGATTTCAATATTTTTTACATATAGTATGTCAGAGAAAGTTTGTATTAACGTTTTACCCTAAACATACGATGTTAATTGATTATTATGAAATAATAATGTACAACCGGCTAAACGGACTTATCACATGCGACTGCCGTTATATGCGACACCTATTATGAACAGTAAGGTTTAAAAAGTGGATAAAAGTTATTTCTATTCTATGATATAACATTATTTTATCCTCCAATATTTTCTGACACACCACCTAGCAGCACTTTGCGCTATTTCTTGCCTAAAGGTTGTGTGGAAGACATCGTTTATTAGCGATTACACGGCCAAAGTCGTCACTAAACGAGCGAAACTAGGTTGTCGGAAAGGTAAAGTTATGAGATGGAAAATTGGCTTCCTCGTTAAAACAGTTTCCACCACCTCATATGTTGGTATTGTTTAAAGCGACTATGAAACTAGTAGTGGACAGAGAGAATGATTTATTTGAATGAAAAGTATACATTATTGCAATTCGTGACAATAATTAATTATTCCAAAACGTTTCTTATGTCTTTAGAAGAGGCCTATTTCCAGCGGTAGAAATCAGGTGTGCAACGGCCTGTAAAATTATGAAGGCAATCTCATGTATTTATTCTTAGCATTATAAATGCTAAAGTAAAATTTAAAGAATAAATTAGGATTAAATATTTATCCATATTGTAATGGAATTTGATATAAAAGTGATTTAACGAGAGTACACAAGAAAAATATGACCAAGGTATAATTTATACTTAACTAGGCGGGCAGATGGCATCGATCGATAGACGATATAGAGAGAGTGGCGGGAGGAGGCTGGATGCGATTGGTACAGACAGCGGCATAAAAGAATTGATGCTTATTCCCAGCAGTGGGTGATCAAAAGCTGATATTGAATGAATGAAGTTGGCAGATAATGGCTACTATAAATATGGTTCAGTTTTAATATCGCTTAAAATATCTACTTCATAAATAGATTATACACCTTTTTCCAAATAATTATTTTACTAGTGTGGCCCGCCAATATCAATTTTTTTACGATGTGGCCCTTGCCTGCCAATAGGTTGCCGTCCTCTGCTTTAAACAAATAAAACATTAATGATAAGAATTTCGGCATTTCCATTAAACATATTACATAATGCGTTAGTAATCGTCTGAAGGCGGGATCGCCACCGGGCTAGAGGATATCTACTTTATTACCGGTGCAGATCGAACTCGAGATACGTGGTCAAATAACGCGTGCGAGCGAATACAAGGGTTTCAAAATGATATGATACTTAAAAATATTGACTTTTAGCCTTTAACAAATAAAACTCTTATGAGGAGGTCGTAGCCTAATCAGTGGTCGGCATTTAAGTCGATCGCTAGGTTAAGTTGCTGTTGCCGCGGCCGGGTGATAGATGGGTGACCCATTCTAGTACTGGTTCATATTTGATATCCGACCTCCTCCGTGTTTCGGAAGGCACGTAAAACAGTGCGACCCGATTAATGTCACTTTGTGATATTTTGTGTCGACTGTACTTAAAATCTTAATAGCGCGATGTAGGTTTTCCTAGATACAAGTGAGTAGTTTGACTGCACGTGTAGGTTCATAGGACCTACAAAAACTACGTCAGGTAGAAACAAATGAGGCACCGTGAGGTCGACCTTACCAAACGAATATCATGTGTCGCGTAGGTGTGTTCGCCCAAGGCCAGTCGCCTCCCACAACAGCACATGAGGTCTTTGTGTAGCGATTGTGCTTAGAAACGTAATAGCGAAATATAGAAGGTCGCAGCCTAAGGATTGAAAAAAAACAAGTAACGCTATAAAACTATATATTCCTAATTTCTAAACTACGTTATAATATGTCTGTACTTGGTCGATGCATGTACCAAAGTCGTCGAAAAACATAGTGTGGGAAGTGTGGGAATGCATCGGTCGGGTTTTGAGTTACTTTGACACCGCGCTTCGTGTCCGCGTGCAAGCACAGCGGATTAATTTAACTATTCATATCCACCGGCTCTGTCTGCGTAACAAGCGTGATGTAGGTGCTTATAGATACGGTGTGCAGTTTATCTTTTTAGAACTATGTCAGACTTTATCTCCGGTTTCCCAATAATTCTGTAGAAATCTCCCCCACGATCTTTACAACCTTACGACTAATATCACTCAGTGATATTAATCGGAAATCACTGTTTTACGTGCCTTCCTGAACATGGAGTAGGTCTGATATTTTAAAACCAGTGTTAGCTAGGGTCACCCACTTATCACCAGTCCGCAGTAAGAACTACTTATCCCAGCGATTAGCTCAAACGCCGGCCACTGACTACACTACGTCCTCCTCTATTTTTTTAATGTATTATAATTAAGTATTGTTGTTGAAACTAAAATTAAGTTTTATTAAAAGCTTCTGATAACACGATGATAGCTCAAACATTTCGGGCCTTGAATCAATCACCTTACGGACGTTAATCCGCCATATTATTATTGAGCTAAAGGGGCTTAAATTCTGTTTAAATTTTTATGTAAACTACTTTATCTTATATAGCAGGAATAAAAAAATTCTAAAGCAACGCTTACAACCAAATATTTGTTAGACGTGGATAAGAAATATAAATTTTAATTTAATTACCTGTAAAGTGGAGTGGTTGGCTATCTTCCCGGTGGCCTAAACTCGTCATTAAGGGCCGGCAACGCATCTGCTGGCCTTCTGGTCGTGCAGATGTCCATGGGTGCCGGTAGGCACTTCGGCGCCTGCTGCCTGCTCGTCTGCCCCCTTGTAACATAAATAAGAAAAAAAAACCGATTAGAAAGGACGTCTTTTTTGCTTAGAACAAAAACAGTGCAGTAATGTTTTTGTATAAAATTTCATTACTGCACTGTTTTTTTTCATAGAAATTTACCACAAAGGTTTAATGTCTCCCATTAAGTCTCATATAAAATGTATGCATTCTATACCATTGTAGAATGTTGATACTACATGTATAACAAGAAGATTTAAAAAATGGAAATAGACAGCATTTAATTGTAAGAAAATTTAATTACGCACCTTGCTTAAGTGAATCATTAATGCACTCGTGTATTAATTACTCACTTTGCGCTCGGTTTTTTTGTTAATTAATTATGAACTCACCTTATCGTTTCAATCAGGTTGTTTTTAAAAATATTATTTTTTGACAAGATTTTATTTAGGTAGGTAGTGCCTAAAACTCTTACCAAAAAGAAACTCGTCATTAAAGGCCGGCAACGCATCTGCTAGCTTTCTGGTCGTGCAGATGTCCATGGGCGTCGGTAGGCACTTAGATGCCTGCTGCCTGCTCGTTTGCGCCTTGTAACATAAAAAAATATACATATTTTAATTTGTAAGTTGAAGAGTCAAATGTATTCATAAGGTTTATTTAGTTTGATCTTAAAAGATTTTAGTGAAGTATTTGTTCATCAAGGAATAAGAGTATTACATATAATATCGCTGTATATAAAAATCTTTAATTAAAGAACAGTTAATGTCATTTATTGTAATGTTTGTGTAAATTGACCGCATTTATGTATTCGGAAATTAACTATAAGTAACCTAAGTTGAACGTTACCCTTGAAGTTGTCCTTGTGAACAACTTGCTTGTTCCTTCTTGGAACCACATGCTTGTTCCTAATTCGTTATATAAAAACAAATCCGTGGTCCAATAGTAAAATCACTTTTATCTAAGAAAATAAAGTCAGAAACATGTCCGCAATGTCATATCATTTTACTTTCTTTACACTCGAGCGTGTTACACAAATATATTTTACTTTTGAGCTCTGAGAGGTTCTCAAGACTGGACCAGATAAGGGGTTAATAGGCATACTAGAAAATTACAGCACTGAATTATAAATACTCAGTTAAATCTTTGTGTTTATGCATTACATGCATTAATGTTGTTACGTTTTACTTACAAGAAGAAGTTAACGTTTTAATTATACAACTTTTATAGTAGTCAAGTCATTTGGTTGAAAAAACAACAGTTATGAAGAAAGTTTTCCGGGAGTTTTGAAAAATGGCAATTTTATAGATTTTTAAGTGTTCATTCCGAATTTCGACCTAAACTATTCACTTTATTAAAAGCAAAGATAAAAACATAATTTGTAGGTAATTGTCTCTAGTTTCATTTTGTAAATAACTGTTTTTATTGTGAAACGAGTCGCAAAGGACATATAATCAAAATATGCCTTTAGGCGCCTTTTTTCCAATATGGCGAGGCGACGTGCAAAAATATGAGGTGGCAAGGTTAAAATTCGGAAAGAGTAAGTGACAATCTATAAAATTACCAATTTTCAAAACTCCCGAAAAACTTCCCAGGCAAAATACCAAATGATTGGACTAAAGGCTAGATGTAAATCTACGTAGGGATTCGTGTTCGCGCCGAGTACAACGAAAATAAGCCTAATTTATTACTTCTCTTTCCCACATTAACCTTGTGTCTGAAAGCAAAAGTCTAATGCTCCCCAGTTACTTATTTTTGACATGAGATTTTAGAGGGTATCAAAAAGTTTTTAGGGTTTAAGTGTGTTATGTTTCCTTTGTTACGACAAGGCTTGGTTCAACATGTTTTTATTTAAATACTAGTTTTAAACCGCAACTTTGTCTGCGTTGTTTTTTACAACTATCATACAAAGCTTCAACCCCTATTTCACCAGATTCAAATTTAATTTTTACCACAAAAGCAGCGTATCCTTCTCCAAGGTTCAATTTATCTCTCACCGAAATTAATCTAAGTTGGTTCAGCGGTTTAGGCGTGAAAACGTAACAGACAGAGTTACTTTAATCCGCGAATGAATACGAGGGAAAGTCGATGTAATGCTTAAAGTGATTCGTGACTTTACGAATAACCTTTGTAGAGTCTATCTCCTGATGATGCTTCGGTGTCGAAGCGAAACGTGCATTGAGGCAGAATTTTCCAGCAATTTGCTCTGAGTACATAATTGCGTACGAGTCAAACCTAATAGAGGGATTAGGCTAAGAGCTTGCGACCTTAATATAAATTACATCTCACAATTAAAAACAACCCTCCATGATGTAAATGCCTAACTGAAGTTAAATAAGAATCTAGCGCAATTTCTGATTCCGCTAGACTATTGTCGCACCCACTCTTAGGCGCTTTAGTTAGACAAAAAGATGAAATCTTATGCATACCTGAAATATTACTAGTATTAAAAAAGTACTATCGATCGAGATTAACATTGGTGGCACCTATGACAAATTATGTGAAAAAAAAAGGATTTAAAATGGCGAAAAAGCAAGAACAATCAAGAACAACAAGATCTTTAAGAAAGAAGATTAAAAGTATTAGAGTTAACCCACTGAGGCCGGAAATTGAATTGTATTAAATAATATCTGTATAGATTCAAGTTAACAATTGTTACATTATTGTGGTCACTCGCTCTTACACTACAATTCTATATTGATTCCGAGGTCCGAGTTCAAGATGCCGTTAATATGGCGGGAACAGGTTTTCCCACAACCCTGAAGATTAGATAAAGACTGCAAGTGCTCTTGACATAGAAAGTACAAGGTAATACGCAAATTAAATCCTCTGTGCAAAGAGAGATGCCTTTTTTGTATGAATTATTCTTCAAACTACTTAAAAATAGTTTAACTTTTCAAGCAGTTTAAATATTTTCTCGCGTCTTCAAGCGTCTCGAGACCAGTTTAATTACAATACAATAGTATCCTTCCTATGTATTGCTGTTATTCCTTTTATAACAAAACCAGTATAATAGAAAACTATTATTCAAACTACAAACAAATAAAACAAACTATACATTGTTTATGTTTTATTATTTTTAAATATAATTTACAGGACAACTGATTCAGATAATAGGCAAGTAAGTAGTAATATTTCTCATGTTATGTACAAAATCGTATTTATATCGTATCAGGTTAAACTTTAGCTACATATTAGGTCGTAATTCTTAAATTATCGACCTAAACAGTGAAGTTTTTGAACTTCGTAAAAGGCCCAACACTGACATCAATCATGTCCTGACCTCTGATATTTCTAGAGCGTGTTAGACTACAATGGATCTCTCACATACTTAGCGCAGTCCCTCTTAATTCTGCAAAAAATTAAGAAGTCTCCGCATTTTTGGACCAATAAGGAACCGTAAGGAGGTCGTAGCTTAATTAGTAGTCGGCATTTGAGTCGATCACTAGGTTAAGCAGTTCTGAACGCGCCCGAGTCATGGATGGGTGAACCACTCTAACATAAATTTAAAAAAATATCTCATCTCCTCCGTGTTTCGGAAGCCACGTAAAACAGTTGGTCCCGATTAATGTCACTGAATGAGATTGTAGAGATTGTGGTGGTTTCGAAGATGGCGTCAGACATCTTAACTTGCCCTACAGCCTCTTTCTCTGACATTTTAGGGGACCCGAATCTTGTTTTAACTTGCGTTATCCCGGTCTCGTTGTAATAGACTGGGATAACGCAAGTGGTACTAGACCGGGATAACGCTAGGATTCCTACATAGACTAAAATATTCCTAGTCCCTGATTGTAATACCTTGCTAAACCTTTACGCCTAAAGCTCATTTTGGTAAGCTTACAGACGCTGAAATCGAAAACTGCGGCATTGGCAATTCGGGTTCAGATTAACTGCGGAATTACTGACTAGTCAGTTTCACAGTGCCATCGAGATTGCTTTCTGCCTAATTGATTTTCGCGTATTTATGTATCTTTACTATTGCGAGATAATTTATAATAGATATGATGACAAATTTTGAAAAATAGATTTATAATGTTCTCAAGTATCTACTATTGCGAAATAATTTTATATTTCTCAGGATATTAACGTTTTATAGCAAAAAAAAAACATAAAAATTTAAGGATTCAAATTCCCTTCAAAACACTTAAAGCTATCATGACGTCACTTTATGTTAACAGTGCGTTTCACTAAGCGTAACCGTTTTCGCTGAGATATTAACGATCGCAGTCGTCAAATGTCGAATATCTATCTGAATGAGCACGTTGAAATGTTGCGATCGCTCATTGGAACGCACTTATAATATACGGTAACGTCATACGCTCTGCTGGTGTTTAAGTTATCATGGCAGATTGTGGCATTTTGTAGTTTTTTTCTTTTGTTTATTCCTATTAATCTCGCTCGCAATATAAAAATAAATGCTTTTGGTAAGCTTTATGCATTTTATTATATTAGATAAGTATATAATTTAAATGTTTTCTGATTACTGTCGGCCTCTTCGCGAAGGCCTTTTGTATGCTGGTCAAAGAGTATGATAAAGGTGAGACATCATTTGAACTGAACCAAATAGACATCCTTTGTGGTACTGTTCGTAAAAACCTGGCCGTTTTCCTGACTAATTAGCGAATGCAATGCAATGTATAGCATCCGGATCGCAAAAGTGTCACTTCGCTCTTCCTGTACCGTACAAAGCGATTAAGTGTCTTCCACTGCAATCCAACCTGTTTGCCAAGTGTG
This sequence comes from Charaxes varanes, assembly GCA_024363005.1. Taxonomy (NCBI): domain Eukaryota; kingdom Metazoa; phylum Arthropoda; class Insecta; order Lepidoptera; family Nymphalidae; genus Charaxes; species Charaxes varanes. Next base: position 843,568 of record JANCMC010017835.1, read on the forward strand.
GTAAATGGAGCAAGCGGTGTCACAAAAACCCTCAAGTAATAGCACAAAGAAAGGGAAATCTATGTTTGGTCTAAAAAAAGGAAAGGAATCTTGATGTTGTTGGGTGAATATTCGGTATGGTTCGGTAAATATTCGGAGAACAGCATCAATCTTCTTCTTCTCCATCCTACCCATTTCCTATTATTTCAGGTCAGGTCTACTCACTTTCTTCTGCCGAAATAATCTACTTGCTGGATCTTGCGTTCTCGGGTCAGGCAATTCAGCTTGCTTAAGGCCTCTTAGTATGTGTGACTAAGTGCTGGGAGGTCGTCCTCTTCTTTGTTCTTGTAAGTACAAGACAACTTGTACCACATGATGTTCAGGGCGTCTTTTAATATGTCTATACCATCTAAGGTGGTGTTTGATCCATTTCTCCGTTATGGTGCCACTTTAAAGCTACCTCTTACATCCATCCATCCAATCTAGTCACACCCGGGGTCAACCTCAGCATTTTCCTCAGTAAATGGTATCAATATAAGAGACAATAATTCTATGAATTTAGTTTCCTCGAACATAGTACCAAAGACCAATTACGCTCTCAATTCCTCACTAAAGATAAAAAACTTATTTTCATGACTGTTTCAATGGTAATAATTGTCTAGCATTCAAAAAGAAAACGAAGATCAAAAGTTAATATGCAGCTCGATTTTGTTACGAAGTAAGTAAATATTAATGAGAAGGCATAGTCAAAGAAAGGATAAAAGGTTAATATAATTAGATATGTAGTTAATTTTGGATATCACTTATGGCGTATGTGAGAAAGTCCACATGAACCTACAGGGATGTGTCTTTAATTTAATTAAAGTCTATTGTTCTGTTGAGGACAATAGTATGTAAAGTGCAGTTTACAAGTAAGCGAATCCGGCTAACACCTGAGTAAACACTGTCCTTTGACGTAAACCACTACGAATGAATACATTAGACATCACTCCTTATAGAGTTTAATGGCCTGTTTGAAAGCTTTTAAGTTATTATTAAAATTTCATATGAAAACATGAAACAAGGCTCGATGGCTAAGCGATAGAAGGGTACTATGTACAGACTGAAATCTGTAAGGTGCTAGGTTCAATTCCCAACCCCGATTGCCTATCGTCGTGGCGACTTGTGAAAGGCAAGCATTTTAAAAACTAAACTGGGATGTAAACTTAAATATTACGCATGTCTTCAAATACTTTTATTATTACTTAATAAAGTTGCCCAAAACTACTTTTATTATTACTTAATAAAGTATTTTTTAAATAACTTCAAATGTCGTAGTCCGATTTCACTCAATATAATTTTGCTACTGAGTTTCAAGCTATCCTATCCTAATAACATGGAAAATTTGAAGTCTCGACATCTAATAGTTTGAAAATCTTAGGGGAGGGAACAATCGCGTAAACGCTTTTAAGGCCAATTCCTTGAAAATGGTACTCATAATAAAAAAGCTGTATATAACACGTTGCCTTTATTTTAAAAGTGCTATAGAAATATACCTGATGGTAGAATTGAAAGAATAATCATCCCCCAAATCACATGGATGGGAGCCACCTCAAAAAGAAAAAATATTATTATTGTATGATGCCGTAACAATTATATGCAATACATAACTGTACCAAACATGCATTTTTGAGAACCTAGTACAAACATTCTCTTTAGTTTTACTTACTTTTACGTTCGCAACCGAACGTCAAATGAAACATTAATGCTAAATAATGCTAGCACGAATGAATTCAGAACTCGCAAGTATCAAATCCTCGACATTACGACCATGTAATTTGTGTACAATGGAAGCCCGAACATTCATTTGACGTTCCGTTTTGAACGTAAAAGTATCAAGATTGTTCGTGCTAGGTCCTCTGTTCATAATTGTAGTGTCGACCATCTCAAGTCACATAAAAAGATTAAGATGCTTTGCAACAAATTGCGCACCGAACGCAGTATAAAAACCACAAAGTATTAAAAATGTTTATTTCATTCTCATCACCATAAAGTCTCTGGGGACGTTGACAGCTGTATCCTGTGTCACCAAACAATGTCTGCGAACTATGTAGGTAACATAATATGTGCCTACTCTGTACTTTATGACCAGGCTGTGTAGTTTTTTTTAAATATATAAAAAAGAACATTAGGATTGTTTTAACAGTCTGAAAGTCACTTAACGAGCTGTGAAAAGAATAATGCTGTGTAGGAAAATATCCAATTACTTTACATTAACTAAAGTTTACATAGAAAAGATTGATGTTCAGTTAAAGCTTCTGTAATGTTAGTATTTAAAAATAAAAAAAAATTGTAATAACAGAATACCTGAACTTCCTAACATACAGGAAAATAAAAATTTAATCTGGAACTGTTGTTATAAATTAAAATTTAATAGTTGTTGTTCCTTATTATATGATTATTTTTATATATAAATGTTCTATACTTAAAAGATTTTTTAAATGCACGTAAATCTTTATTGGCTTGAAGTATCGTAATGCCGGAGCCAGACATAGCTTCGTTTGAAAGATCATTTCAATGACCATGTAGTGTGGCCGGGAACTTTGTGTAGCTTCACAAAGTTTTATAGTACTTTGTAGTGTAATGTACAAACACTTTGAGCTATGTATATCTGGCTCCGGCATAACACGACTCTATGGATTTAAAACTTATCGTATCTCTCCGGAAGTAACATCTTCAGGTCATTTATATTTCGTATATATTCTGGCAGGTGATTGTAAATTTTAATTGATTTGACATATGGGCTCCACTGTGCAATTTTAGTTTTGATATAGGTAAATTTAATATATCAACTTTTCTGATAGGAAACCGATGCGGTATTTCATCTACTTTCTTGTATAACGTCACATTTTTTTTTACAAATATACATATTTCAAGTATTTAAATAGATGTTAGAGTTAGTATTTGCAAAGTTGTTATTATGAAAAGAGGCGAAAGAAACCTGGAGAGGCCAAATGAATCTGTGGCTCAAATGAATTAGATTCCGGTCTCAGTTCTCTGATCCATAATAGCTTATCTTGGAACTAGTTTTTAACTTATTTAGGCATATGTATTCCATATTGCTTGAGTATTCAAGCATTCTATTTTCCTAGTATTTGTATATTTTTATTATAATAAAAAAGCTTTTTTTTTTCGCGAAACAAAACATAGAAGTTGCCTGGTGTAGTGTATACATGGAGGAGGGTAGTTGTTCATAAGACTATAAATACAGAGACAATCGGTTATGCGGGGGAGTTCGGGGGTATTAGTAAACAGAAACAGTCAAATACTCAAATAGACCAAGATTAACGTGAACGCAATCAATTACCGTCCATAGCCCTGATTTTCCATGGAACTTCAATAGTCTGTGTATGTTTACAGCGGGTGTAATACAGTCCCGTCAGTCCCCTGTGTCTGATACAGGTGTCGCAGCAATAACGTCACACCTCGATTTGTACCAAGCACTATTGGATTGTGGTCCATAGTTTCGATCGAGCGGTTCGAATGCCAGTGATATTAAATACTTTAGCACTGTTACATACTAGAATGAATCTTTTTTATCTGCGCGTTAGACAGATGGGTTCTACGCAGAAAAATGTCCTATTGACCTTTACAATAGACAACTTTAAATAAATTAATTTAATTAGAGGTGGCACCATGCTTGTAGCCGAATTGGGCCGGCGTGTCCGAATACAAGTACCTCTTTCGTACATAAGACCAGCGTGAAGTGGCGGCAATACTGTCACGTCTAGTGATGGTATTATTGTCGCGTTTCGTTTGGTTTGTGGAACTTCCCGGTGGCCTAAACTCGTTATTAAGACTGGCAAATAATTCTAAAAGTATGTAAAATAACAGTTAAAAGCAGGACTTTCTTTGAGGCGACGCACAATGCCCTTCGTGAATAAAATAACGAATAATTTCCATAAAAAGTGAAAATTTAAGAAATTGAAATGAGCGGGTAGGACCTTAGATCCACTTGGTAGAAGTTATACATCTTTTTATGCCGGCGCCAGACATAACTTCATTGGATTATTTCAGTGATGATGTAGTGTGGCCGGGGACTTTCTGTAGCTGCACAGTTCTGTAAACCTTTGTAGTCTTCAAGGACAAAAATGTACAAACACTGAGCTATGTCTAGCGCCGGCATTAAACTTTATTTTTATGTTCGTGCTTTTGAAGGCTTAAAAATACATTAAATTGTTTCTTTCCAACTTGTGTGAGGAAGTTAAGTATTTTGACATCTTCAGCCACAACAGTAACTGACTCAAACAATTGAGATGCAACAAGAGCAGAGAGAATTTTTTTTTTTTCTTTTAATACACTCTGAAAAACACTCCATGTAATTGCTATTTTTCGAAACAAATCACTTGATTTGAAATTTAATGTATTTACATAGCAAACGAAAAAGAAACACCTGTGTATGCAAAATTGTCGTCACGTACAGTGCTTGCAGTGCATATCGGAACAAACACATAATCAAGAAAACAGCAGATTCCTGTAATTATTTTATATAGTATGTTATGAAAAGATAATTTTTTTAAATCATATTATAATGTCACAAAACTTCTGACCCCTCGTGCCCATTGTCACAAAATGTCACATTTGGTGCTACTCTTCTCCTCGTTTAACGTGTGACATAACTTGGATGATCCCTTTCTACACATTATCCATAAGTTATGTCAGCAATGCAATTAGTTTTTTTTTTAACGGGCAGGCGATTTATTTAATTTCTAACTAAGGACGCCCATGAACAACTGCAACAAAGGGCCGCAAATACGTTGCCGGCCTTAGAGAAATGAGTATGTTCTTGTATATAATCATTTGATTATTATATATTTTATATTAATATTTATTGTAAGATTTCAGTTATAAATAATACGATTACCTTCACATTTCAGTCCTTGCTTAAAGAAACCATATAGAAGCGCCCCACAGTGGTCGCAGAAGGTCGGAGACATGGTCTCACTCACACTTGTAAACGGAACTCAATCTGTCTCACTTTCAGTAGAAACTTGAAGCTATAGTCTTAGAAAAGACAATCACAGGGTGTACAAATTTACAGTCTTTTTTAACTGGTTTTTTTTTTAAATCAATGAGTTGGATTTTTTTTTTCATATTTTCCTAGTAACAATTGTAACTTGTCCCTGTGTCAACTACCCAGAACAAAAATTTATTATAATTATTATCTTTTAACTAGCCTATAATGTCCCGCTGCTGGGCAAAGGCCTCCCCACTCTTAGACCACTCTCCCCTATTCGGAGCTAAATCAATCCGCTCCCAATTAACTAATTCAATTCACTCACTTTAAATCTATTAGGTTATATTTTATTGGCAGGTATCCTATTATTATTTTATATGAAGAGATCGCTATGTAGCGATAAGACCTAATTGTATTACAATGTTTTTTTTTTCTGTTTTCTTATCTTATTAATTATTGTTTTCTATGTGCTCTTGTGTACAATAAAGTTTATTCTATCTATGATTTCCAGCAAAGAGACAACTACATCAGGTCGGTGAAGCTGCTCCTGAATACCTTCTTACTACAAAATACTCACCGAGATGATTAATACGAGCCCAAATTCGATGCGGTTATGTTGTTTTATAACGAAGTTTCTATGGCCACCATCCGGCTTAAACTTTAGGCCCTGGATATCATCTTAAGATAAAGTACTCATCAAGATGAATCATACCAGTTTAAACTCAGTGCAGTTACATCTTTTTAACAGTTTCTACAGCGATCTTCGAGCTTCGTCATCAGACCCCGTTTATCAGATCAGCTCCATGTCACTATATTATTGCATTGTCACCAAAGATACGAAAGTGCTCCAAATTTGAGCCTAATCGAACACCAGGAAGTGGTTCCTATTTCACTTCTAGGATTTGAACCAAAAACAAAAAATCAAACTAAATAAAAGTGTTGAATAATAAAAGGGGTAAGTTCTCTTAACATTTTTACAATTCTTTGATTAAAAAGCACCCAAAAAAACTATTTTAGCGACATCTGAATATCTCATGAGAACCGATTTATAATCGACTTAAAAAAAAGAAGTTGTTAATGCAGCTTATCTACGAATGTATGTTAAGCTGTTTTTTTGACGCAGCAGACTGAGAACGCCATTTTTAAACCTTTCTTTGAGCACTTTAGAAATAAAGGCGTGAAAATTCCAGATGCGGAAAACTGAACAGTAGTCGCGGACTAGAGACCGACGGTGTTAAATGTTGGTAACTGCACAATAAAACGGAAAATATCATTTAATCTCTCCTTTATATTGTGTTTTCTCTCCGTTCTGTTCGCAAGCCGTTTTGTACCTCTAAAAATAAAGACTTGCGCTGCACTTGAATAATCGCTGCGTAGAAGTGACTTGGAAAATTCTGTCTTAAACTTCAACGGACTTAGAGGTGGAATGTCGTTAATTGTAGTTGACGAAACAAAAGAGTTACATAAATTACAAACAGTATATTATTTCGCTCTAACTGAACGATCTTTAGTGATATTGCTTTCCCGAAGAACGCGGCATTCTACTACGCCTTTAAGTTGTCTTTTAAAAAAATATTACAACCTTTTAATAACAGAAATACCTTTTCATTTTCTTCTAAAACATATTATAATTTAATATTACACTGTTTGGAGGAAAAGGTGGCGCGACGACCTGGACGCCTGTTGAGGCACATCGGAAAGTCAGTGTAGTGCTGTGCTTTGGTGGCGGATTCGGTGGTGTAGCTTTCGGGTTGCAGCGATTTTCCCTCGTATTCATTCGCGGCATTTAAAGCAAAGTAGTTTAGTATTTCATGCATGCCATTGATTTCGACAAAGTAACGCCTGATTAAATCAATTGTTACTTAAGGCCTTTGTCACCCTGTTTCACCAAATCCGCTGGACCGTCTTGGATGAAATTTTGTGTGCATATTCAAAGGGGTCCATAGATGGTTTGGAAAGACAATTTGATTCGGTGCTGACGATATGTAACCTAAATTAGGCATGTTTCGGTTATAACACAAAAACCAACCAAGCCGTTTTTAATTCCTGACTGTTTTGTTTTCTTCACATTATCTGGGAAGGTTTAAGGAAAAAGAAAGAAAAGAAAACCCATAAGTATATTTAAAGAATACTAAGAGACGCGGACTAAGAGGAGGTCGTGGCCTAACCAGCGGTCGGCATTTGAGTTGATCGCTAGGTTAAGTTGCTCTGGCTGCGACCGGGTGATAGATGGGTGACCCATTCTAGCATGGTATTATACATTGGTAGTGGTACATGTAAGAAATATTGTTACCTTAAATAAAAAATGAAGTAGATAATACTTGTGTTTTATTTCCATAGTATTCATTTTAAAATCCTTTCCCGATTTTTGTGTTTGAACATTAAATATTACGCATTATGTCAAATAATAAATTAGGTTATTATGAATCATTAAATTAAGAAATAATCGTCAAAATATGTAAATAATAATGTGTCACAGTGCTTTAATTGGAAAACTACTATCTTTTTATTCTTATTCAATTGCACATGTTTATAATGTCGGCGCCAGACAGCTTCATTTGAATGATCATGTAGTGTGGTCAGAGACTTTGTGTAGCTGCGCAAAGTTTTGTAGAACTTTGTAGTCTTCAAGGACAAAAGTGTACAATCACTTTGACTATGTCTAGCTCTGGCATAATATACAATTATAAATGATGCCCCTATAGAACGTAGCAATCATAATAGAGAAAACGCATATCGAAACTATTTTATCGTGATATAAATACAATATTAAAACAGAATTCTATAAAATATTAGAATTGGAAGATGTCAAAAAGCGCAAGGTCTAATGACATCGAGAGTAGGGTGACAATTGGCGATAAGAAAAACTATTATACGGGATTGATATAGTGATGTGATATTCAGCTGCGAAAAAATGCAATTTTTAAATTTATCAAAACAATGAATAAAAAAAATCTATATACATACATATATATGTATGTATATAGATTTTTTAGCTTTTATATAAAGCGAAAGGTCACTTAATTTAAAATCTCGAAAACCACAGGACGAAGAAACTTGCCAAAGAGGATATATATAGCTAGTAGACATCCGTTAAGAAAGGATTTTTTGGATAAGGCAAGATTAAGGAGTTGTAAGAGCTTGCAATTTTATGCTTACAGAGTCACGGGTTACAGCTAGTATTCTATTTGTGTTTTTATACATTGAAGTATGAAGCTTTTTGCAAATACATATTAATTTCAGTCAGTCTGTCCATTAAAGTATTTACTAAAATCTGATCCCCTCCCACTAAGTTTAAATTAAAAGCTTGTATTAGGAGTGGGTGCGACAACACCCCAACGGCGGTGGGGTTTGAAACGGGTACCTTGCGGATTCCAGTCCATGGTGAAGGTCAAACCGGGTAGTTACGTCCAGTAAAGTGCGCATCTTGATTGGCTCTGTTATGTTCCCAGGGGACTCGACCGCCGAAGCAGGAGTCGACCCGGGATAAGGAGCTCATAATGGAGCTGGACCGAAAACTGTGCCGCCCAAAGATCCGAGTGTCATAGATGGTTTGAAAAGACAGTACGTTCCGGTAGGTGACGCTGCTGTCAGAATAAACCCCAAATACGTTTCTCGATATAACTGAGAAACGGCTGCGCTGATATAATTTGTCCCTTTATTTCAGGAACATATTAAAAGAAAAGATACAAAAGAAAATTCAAAGGAATATTTAAAGGGACGTGTGTATTGTACTTTTTGTCTGACCATAAATCGGGCAAGAAAACATCTGCGGGGTCCGCTAGTAATCTATACTATACTTAATATTCAAGCTGAAGAGCTTGTTTGCTTGTTTGCTTGCGCGTTTATCTCAGGGACTACTGATCCGATTTGAAAAATTATTTCAGTGTTGGATAGCCCATTTGTCGAGGAAGGCTATAGGGTATATAATATCACGGTAAAATTAAATCTAATTTTACGCGGACGAAGTTGCGAGCACAGCTAGTATTGTATATATGTGTGTGTGTGTGTGTATGGAGAATGTACCTTCATTTCGTATAAGAAATGAAGGGTATCGCTTCGTACGGCAAGTTGAAATGCCAAATAGAGTTGGAAACAATAATAGCGTTTGATTGTTCATTATGGTCAAATTATGTAAATATTCCTCACCTCAAAAATACATAATTAAGGAGTATTTAGATAGAGTCACGTGTTTCCTCGAAATGCTCTAGTGAAAGACGAGCGTCTGTCACTAGAGCTCGTTAGCGCTCTTGTTCGTACTGAATCGTGATTTATAGAAAAGAAAATTGTGTAGACGTACAGTCTTTATTCTCTTCCGCGAAAAAAATCAGGTTGCCATGAATAAAATTTTTGTAACGACGTATTTAACAGTGTTATAATTTATTAAACAATTTTGTTTACTATCCACGTGATTTATATTAAACGCATTATTATGTTACAACAGGTAAACGAGCAGGCGGTTCACCTAAGTGGACATCTACACTAGCAGATGCGTTGCCGGCATTTAAAGACGAGTTTAAGCCATCGGGAAGTCTTACAAACTTAACGAAATGCGACAATAATACCATCACTTGACGTGACAGCATTGCCGCCACTTCACGCCGATCTTATGTGAGAAAGAAGTACTGGTACCTGGACATGCCGGCTCATTTCGGCTGCAGGTCAAAAGGGCTGCAAGCGAGGCGCTGCCGATAATTCGATTCTATAAAAAAATATTTTGTAATAAAACAAAGATATCTGTTTCTAAAGTCGAAATTTTTAATTTTTGGTAATTGCTTATGACTATATATACAATACCTAATAAAACACAAGTTAAAACACTTTTATCTGTCTTTTTTTTCCGGATAATCTCCGAAACGCTTGGATCGATTTTAAGGGAAGATCGCTTTTAATGACAGATAGCTGATTTTACAAAGAATAACATAGGCTAATTTAGTTTTAGAGTTAGAATTGAGGGTTCTGCACAAAATGGAAAACCCCAAAGTTACAGAAAACGCAGAGGAAGTCGCGGTATACAGCTAGTTGTAAAAAAGAAGAGAAAAGGGGCTGAGATACCTTTAAGAATGATTTCTTTAAGAAACGGTAGGCTGTACATAGTATTTAAGTGACTGATAGTTACGACCATGGACGCCTAACTTATCAGGGAGTGCATATTTAAAAGGGTCATAGCCTAAATCGATTCGAGAACCTGGTAAATGCTAGTAATTATATATTTACGTCTTCAAAGCTTTACATAAGGCAAGCGGTATCTAGAACAATTATTATTTGCACTGACATTATTTTGCGGTAACGATTTCCTTTATATAATTTTAACTCTCTGATATTTTAAATGAATACTTGCGAACGGGCGTTTATTCTTTAATACTCGTGCTAGTTATTAAATGATTCCTGAACATTTATAAGGCTTTCTGTGATAAAAACATCATACGTTAGTTTTTAATATTATTTAATTTCTTGGTTACTCAAAAACCGCTAGTGTGTCGTCGTCCTATTTGTTTGTTATTTCAATTGCGATGCGAATGCGCGTTAGTTGAACTTTAAGACTGGCCAGTGGGTCTAGCACGAACTTCTCGTACGTTCGAAGTCGACGAGTCGACTTCAGTTACTACTGAACTTTTTAATCAAAGCTAATGCAACCCGTGTGACACTTAACAAGGGTCTGCCTTAGGCTTAGCTCGAACATATTAAGTCAGTCAGTAATCGACTTAGGATGAAAATGTTCGTGCTAGGCCCACAGGAGGCAAGTTTTAATCATGTCACGTTTTTAATCAAAGCTAATGCAACCGTGTGACACTTAACAAGGATCTGCTTTAGGCTTAGCTCGAACATATTCGTCCTAAGTAAGTCAGTAATCGACTTAGGATGATAATGTTCGTGCTAGGCCCACAGGAGTCCTACAGTATACTTCGCAATCCGACAGCCATAAGTCTTAGTGCATTATCCACCAAAAAAAAAATTGAGTTAGCACGACTATATCCTAGTGTGTTTCAAGATCAAATCTAGTACTTTAGTATTTTTTTCAAAATAAACGCTCACGTACGAAAAAAACGCTTGTGTGTCGTAGTACTAAAAGTATTGTCGCAATCGAAAACGAACGATGCGAGTGCGCGAAAGTTGAACGTCAAATCTGGGCCACTGGGTAAAGAGAATTCGCCCCAATGTGTGTCCGCTGCCAATCACCTAGATCGGTTGCCCCACGACCGATCGACTTTCGAAATGACTCCACAGATATCCATTGTCTCTTTACTGTTGTTGAACAGTAGTGTTCTTTAAAGCGTTGCGCACATTTCGTGCGCTGAAAAAGCTGTATATGCTCTGTTTGAACAGTTTTGTGTCCTTATTTGTGGTGTAGGTTTTTAATGACCAACTTTCTAAAATACGGGGTTTTTCTATATGGCAAAGGGCAAGGATGGTCGAACTCAAATAGGACAGGACATATGGCAAGGCGTTGTGATGGCAGGTGGTAATTTCAAGCTATTGAGTGGGGGCCTAATGGGTTGAAGAAATCCGGATCGATTCTTTAGATACTTTAGAAGAGTAGCTGGATGCGGGTTGCGAGAGTTAAGGGAGAATGGCTGAAACAAAGAGAGGCCTATTCCCAGCACTGGTCGATTGAAGGCTGATAGATAGATAGATAGAAGGAGCAATTGGGTTAGCCTTGAAAATCACACGGTTGTGGGGTTTCGGATATCAAAGTAGAGTTTTGTCAGTTCCGAATTATAAGACAATGTCCGTTAGTGAATTCCGTTGCCGGCTTTAAATCAAATAAATCGGAACACCGCCCGTGATACAAGCAGGAGAAAATGCAGAGTGATCTGAGTCTCCACAAAGCCAGAGCCTTCTATTAGGATGACGCCTATGCGCGGCTTAGGCTAATCCTAACGTGCGATCAAACATTAATGTCTAAAAAGTGTCCCAAATGAAGTTAAATGCGATCGTACGTATTTATATAACATAATATATCAATATGTTTGATCGCACGTTCGTACGAACGAAGTTCGATTGCATCGCGCTATCGCCTTTTATTGGAACGATGTCAAAGAGTTCAGTGGATCTAAAGGAGTTCGGTCGCCCCCGATACACTCTAGTCGTACTTTAATCTAGAACACTTCAAAGTTATCCTGCGCCTAGATTTAGAGAAAGCTCGCGTTAAATCTAGTTTCGAAACTGGGAAACTTGAGGACCATTAAACTGCGCCAGTACTTTCTACATTCAAAGCAACTTTCTATGGATTTTGTGCATTTATGTCGTTCTCGTTTTTTAAATTATTGTCTATGGATTGCAATAACGTGTGATTGGTTATGATTTCTTTTACTGCAGATTTATGCCTGATATCTAAATATATACTCATTTGTACGACGAGATATCTATATATATAAATAAATAATAAATAAATATACAGGACTACATGACACACGGACGCCTGTTCCTAAGGTAGACAACTTAATGCCTGTATTATAGGTAACAGGCGCCTGTTATACACAAATGGTGTACATAGTTGCAGGGCGCTGCCCCTGTTGTGACGCTATCCGACTACTACAGATGGTTGTTTTTATGTTTTACACAAGTCTAGTATAATGGAACTATACCAGTCGTTGCAAAACTGGATTTTAATATATCTACTGATCTATACATATATAAGAAAACAGTAGTGTCTGTTTGCAAAGTGAAAATGATTTTTTTGTGCTAATATCATATGACTACGTCTACGAGCTCATTGCGATGTCTATTTTCTACATAGAAATGACGTATCAATTTTACTTACAGGTAATATTCAGGTAAATACTGACAGGTAACAGTCAATTAGAGACCGTAACTTATGGAAATAAGATCATGAAAATATCCTCTTTATAATAACAATACAGTTATTTAAAGTCAAATTATACTCTTTATTTATCTGGATGAGAAATAATTGTTTGTGACTCGTTACTTGAGCTTATTACGATATCGATATAGTAAATACTGACAGGTAATTGTCAATTAGAGAAGCCTAATATGGTTACGAGTTCAAGGAAATGCCCTCTTTATAATAATAATACAATAAAGTTATTTTGGATAAGGATTAATATCGTGTTTATAAAAACACCTTCACAAATAATGCATTATTATAGAGCAAATTTGGTTAACATAAAAAAAGTTACAGTAAGCCAACCTTAAAAGATAGACAATTACTGTCGCGGACTTTTATTTAGAACTTTTAAAGGGAAACAGTTCTGTCATATATGATTTTTGTGAGACTTTAACCGTTTATGCAGCGCACGCAGAGGAAACTCTCAAAAGGAAATAAAAACCCCGATTTTAGAACATACTTCATTCGTGCTCCGCTCCTATTGGTCTTAGCGTGATGATATATAGCCTATAGCCTACCTCGATAAATGGGCTATCTAACACTGGGGGAATTTTTCACATCGGACCCGTATTTCGTGAGATTAGCGCGTTCAAACAAACTAACTCTTCAGCTTTATATATAAAGTAAATAGTTTATCTAAAAACTTTTGCGAAAAAATCAGTACTTACCTTTGATATAACTTTGTCGTTGTATGCACTCCTATAGTATGCATTCATGCCTTCTATATTGCTAGTAGCCACAAAAGCATTATTGGAAATTTTAACCCCAAGTTATGTATTATTTAAAAATTCAATATGTACATCTTTATAGCGGTAGCTTGTTTTCTGGTATTTATGTTATTTTTTTTTTCAAAGCAAGCAAGAGTTATAAATTTTACTGCTTAGAATCTTCTCCTTAGGGCTATCCCGGTCGGTCGGTTAATAGGCCGTTCAATTAATTCCTTTTCCTAAACGGCGTCATATAACTAACTCTCTCTATGGCTGAATGATATTCAGCCATTTGCTCATACCTAATATTCTTTAAAAAAAAGACTACTGCCAAAAAATTAATAGTGAGGACATAGCTACATGGAGACACTGATAAAAGTGGAACGGGTGTTTCCTATTTGACGAAAAATATTTCTTTCTACAGCTGAAATATGTTTTAGTACATTATATTGGACGTGGAAACAATGTAGTTAGAGAATCCAGTTCTTTAATTGGTTTCATAAGTCATATATGTTTATGAATGTGTATATATGTTCATAAGTTATAAATTTTACTGCTTAGAATCTTCTTCTTAGCGCTATTCCGGTCTAGTACCAGGGTACGCTTAGATTGTAGAGTATGTGGCTGTGGAGGGAGGCCTCCTCTTCAGCCACTCTCCCTTTTTCAGCCAACAGCTCCGCCGTTTCTTCCGATCGACGCTGTCATCAGAGAAATTACCCAAATCTTAATGAATATATACATTCAATTCAAATCAAATTCAATTCGAATTCATATATTTTTAAATATATACTCCTCATCAGAAAAATCGAAACACATTGCAAAGATTTTGTTCTGTAAAGAATATCAGAAAAAATTTGTATATTTAGGAATATATGTTAAAAAAATAACGGAAGTGTTTCGATTTTTCTGATGAGGAGTATATTAATACATACATATAAAGTGTTATTCTATAGAACTTTCCAACTATGTAAAGAAAAGTTGTAACCTTGTTTAGTCGTTGTTTCTCTCTGTCTGTATATTTGTGTCTGTCATCTGTTTGCATGTCACTCAACTGGGTCTCGTTGATCAGCCGTATCTCTTCCTGCTACTGCTTGTATGTTTTCTGTCTGTATGTTTGTTGGTCTGTCTGATTGTCTCTCTGGCTGTCTGTTTATATGGCTACTTGAACGATATGAAAACTTCTTTCACCGTTGGTATATAAATATATATTTAAGATATATTAAATCCAATTAATTAGTTTTTAGGTTATTTTTTAAGAAGAAAGGTAAACATTACTGTTTATTAGATTCACGATGACATTACTTATATATGGAGTTATAATAAGGAGGACCACCTCAATGGATTATGCCGGCGCCAGAAATAGCTTCATTTGAATGATCATTTCAATGTTAAAGTTTTGTATAGCTTTATAGTGTTTAAAGACAAAAATGTACAAATACTTTCTGCGGTGCGGTCGTGCTATAATATTTTCTCTTAAGTTTTAGGGTTTTTTTTTTTTTAATTTAAGGCAAAACATAAATCACCAAAGACCTACAGTGTGTCCACTTAAGTGGAAACACTGTAGGTATAAATAACAGTTCAAAAATCTTGCAGAATGGCAGTGTTGTAGTCAAATGGTATGGTATGAATGTAGCAATTGTAGATGAATTGAAGTATGCCGAGTTAAAAATATTGATATAAAAATATTATATCAATTTTGACTCAAGACTCAAGTTGATTGAAGATTTCAACGACTTGCGCTGTACAAAATACAAATTGTTCAAATTCTGTAAATTTATCTGTGACCCTTTTCAAAAAATAGACTTGCATTTAAAATGTTAACTGTTAAGGTAGGTTAAATAGCGTTTCTTTATTATTAAATTTTTTCATACAAAAATTTAATTTACGTGATTGAAAATTTATGGTGTTGAAATTTACCTTATCTTTGGGTAGCTTGGCGCGAATCGCTCTTTTAAATTCTCGAAATGTTTTTTTCTGTTGTTTATTTGTGACCCTTTTTATACAATAGAATTGCAGTTGAAATTTTAAGTATTGTTAGCTTCCCGTAGATTATATTTAAATGCGTCTATATTTAACGATACAGTTAATATACTTCTCATCAGAAAAATCGAAACACTTCCGTTTTTTTTTGACAAATATTCCTAAATATACACATTTTTCAGATAATCCTTATGCCGGGGCCAGGTATAGCTTCATTTGACTGATCATTTCAATGATCATGTAGTGTGGCCGGGGTTTGTGTAACCGCACAAAGTTTTGTAGTACTTTGTCGACTTCATGGACAAAAATGTACAAACACTTTGAGCTATGTCTGGCTCCCGCATTACAAAATCGTATTCATTCGCGGATTAAAGCAAAGTAGTGTAGTTTTTCATGTATGAAAGGCCCTCTATTGAAATACTAGCGGTGTTCCTGTGAACTAATACTTGGAGTACCAAATATTAGAAACGGATGATGTTTAATTGGTCAGAAGTAATTAATATTAGTTGTACCTTCTTTAAGTATTTTTAAGTAAAATTGATTTAAGGATTGCAAAAGTCTGAATGCCTAGTTATTATAAACACTGCATAATAACTTACGTGATTTAAAATCGCGTCTGATCGGGGCTGGATGTTTTTTTTAATTTAATCGGGTCTGGGTCCTAACTATATATGTTATGAATACCATTAATAAAACTCACGAAACTATAATAATTACGAATACCACTCACGAAAGTTTGAGTTAAAAAAAAGAATCGTTTGTATCGTATATAAGGTATAACCGTAAAACAGCCAATTAAAGTTTAACAGTATTTCTACGAGGCAAATGCTATAAATCTGATAGTAAAAAACATTACATTTTATCAGAAGTTTACCAGACCGGGGATAAAACGTAAAAACTCATTTTCATCTCTAAATTAAAACATTATCTTATCAAAAATATTAAGTGTGTGAACTAGTTGTTTTCTAGTAGATACCCAACCAAACAAACGAACCGACGTTTACTTTTACGACTGCAGTTACATCAAAGGATCACACGATCGCAAACGAACGAGCTGACGATTATATTTAAATAAATGCTAAATAATTAGAATCTTACGTTAAGTTTCTTAGTCAATTCGATTCGATATGTGCTCGTTTATTACTGTAAATTATAATTTCAGTCTCAATTTGTTACTAATAGTACAGCTATTCAGTAAATTCGCTGAAGACTTAATCCGGACTCGTCGGAGTACAGTCTGTATTAATAACACGAATTTCTCTGAGAGTTACTTTCATTGAAATATTTTTGTTCATTTAGCTCTTGAAGCATGTAAATATTCAAATTTGTAGCCAGGTTTTATGCTTATTCAGATGCTAATTTAAAAACTTATTATTATGTACTACATATATTACATTCTATTTTATTTCTTCTGTATATCAACGATCTGCTGCAAACGAGCGGCCTTCCATTATTTTTTTAGATAATTATTCTTTGCCTAACTAAATGAGAGAAGAGACCGTTCCATTACTGCATTTCATAGCTGTAGCAGGTGGATTGTTGACCAAGGTAATTTAAAAAAAATTGAGCCTCAATAGCTCAATGGTGGAAGGGATGGACTGAAATCCGCAAGGAACCCGGTCCAAATCCCTACGCCGCTGGAGTATTGTCGTACCCACTCTTAACACGAGCTTTTTATTTAAGCTTAGCAGGAGGGTAAACGGGAATGTTAGACATACCTTATAAAATTATGAAAGTATTGCTTAAATTATTATTATAAAAAATATGTATGTTAATAGATAAGTTAAAACATGAAGTAAAGTGACTCCGCTTCCCTAAGAGCTCTACCTCACTGAGACACCATGGCGACGTCGCCAGCTACGTAGCAATCTATATACGCGGTTGCTAATGAAGTAGCCAGTAGTAGTCGTGGCTACGCTTCTAATTTGGCGTCGCCAAGCGAGTTACTTGTCCAAAATTTTATTATGAATTATTTGGAGACGTAGCCGGCGACGTCGCCACGGTGTCTCGGTGCAGTAGCGCACTATATCTAGTTTTGGTATATTAAAGGTACATCAGTCGCTTCCAAAAGATGCCAAGGACTAATCATATTTATAATCTATCCTAACGGGTTATTTACTAGTTTTTATGGTACAAGCATTTATAGATTAATATTTACTAATAATTAGACCAGTAAATAAATGTCGATATATACCCTACACTAGTAGACGATAAAAAAAAACTTTTACAGCCATTTTCCTATTATAGAAAGTCCGTACGTACAGTCGAAACTGTCTGTTAATTTAAACATGCATTTTATAATTTTTTTGTTTAAATAAACATGGACTATATTTAAATTTAAATATTTATTTCTTGCATATTTTTTATCATTACAGTCTTACAGATAATCTTGCTTAAATTTATAAGTACATCATCAAAATCGAAGAAAAGATTTTTCTCACTAGATGTAAAAGATTCCTTATACCAGTCAATGTTGATAACACAATTAAGCGATATATTTATTACCAACTTGAAATTATAAAAAAAAATCTAGAATTGAGAGACTTGTTGCGTATTTTCGTATGTCACGATCTTTTGCTTATTCTAAGTTGATTTAAATATGTCCTTCAATGTGTGTCAATGCGAGTCCTAAAATAGAGCTCATGTGTTTGATTTTGTTTTATTGTCGGTTTTGTTATCTACGTAAAGAGCTTACATTTTATGACTTCCTTGATACAACGTGTTCCATCTACTACAATGCCAGAGAAAATATTAAATATATTAGTACTAAACTTTCTAACGTTTCCAGTAAGTGGATAAATTTAGAAAATATCTGTTAGGAATTTGTGAAACGTCATCGGTTAGAATTATCTATAAACCATTTATTAAATAGGTCATTGGGTCAGTTTACAATTAAGCATGTGATATGTTAAACATTATATTAAATAGTGAATAAGTGTGTGTAGAATTTGTGCATAAGTAATATGTTATTATAAGCTTAGAAATGACTAGATGTTTTGTTTAGTGTAAGTAATTTAGAAGCAAATCTATTTACTTAAATAAAACTACGAGAATAGTATTTAACTGTTGTTTAACTCAATTTTGAATCCTAATCTGTTGATAATAAAAGCATATTATCATGCAACGGAACATAATATTCCGTTTGAATTATAGTCACCAAAATACAAATAACCATTTTGTACTGCAGTTACAATATTTGGAAGCGCGCCAAAATAAACCTAACAATAATTAATTTTGTTAGAAATATTAATAGCTTAAACGTTTATTAGTTAATTTGAAATATGACTGCGTTTCAGATTGAACACAAATTTGTAATTATAAATGTGTTTGTAGTTAATGTTAGAATAAGCGTCATTAATTAACGAAATATATTAATTTGATGTTTGGGATATTTTAATGATATATTTCCCGAATTAATACTTTTAATTTATTGGTGTATTTGATTTATGGAAATAGAGGAAACTAGAGATTTGTGCTCTACGCTAAATTATAGAAAGATTTTTATTCTAAGGTTTATTAATATTAAGAATAGTACCAATTTTTTTCATATAAGTCATATAAGACGATTAAGGGATTTAAATGACGGCAATTTAACGAAACATATAATGAAATAAGATTTTTTAATTCGTATTTCTAAAGACGAATATATATACAAAGGAATACATGACAACATAAATCGAATACCAATATTTTTTTATGTTACAAGGGGCAAACGAGCAGGCAGCATGCACCTAAGTGGTTACCGACGCCCATGGACACCTGCACGACCAAGGATAACAGATGCGTTGCCGGCCTTTAATGACGAGTTTAGGCCACCGGGAAGTCTCACAAGCCGAACTAAACGCGACAACAATACCATCACTTGACGTGACAGCATTGCCGCCACTTCACACCGATCTCAAGCGAGTAAGAGGTACTGGTACCCGGACGCGCCAACCCAATTCGGCTACAAGCGTGGCGCTACCTCTTCTAATTAGAAAGCTCTAATGAATACCATAAATCTACCAAATGAAAATAATAAAAAAAACTGCCACGTTGCTATTGAAACTAGTCTATTCACTGTAATAGAGATTGTAATCTTATTTTACATACAAACTTTTTAAAGATCTTTTTTTTATATTATACTTACCATAAATTATTATTTTAATTAAAAAATATATCAATTTATAAAAAAACCAGCAATATTGAAAGCATTGGAACATAAAATTCAATCATCGCACAATTCTGCTGACAAACGTGCGAGTCTCCAGAGAGGCACACTCCTAAAGGTAAACCAAAGCGAAATAAGGATTTTTTGATATAAATGCAAAGTAGCTCCGATATATAAATGTCTTTTAAAAAGAAAATGAATATTGAGAAATGGTAAATAAAAATATGTAAAGAAAACAGTTTTAGTTCAATTTCAGTATTATAATGTGTTTTGTGCCGATTTCGCCCAACCAAATTCCCAAAACCATATCTTTAGCCCTCATTCGCACGAGAGCTTTTGTACCGCGCGTTAAAAAAGCGTTCAAATAAATCACGTGAACTCCCAAGTAGTTCACACGAGAGCTCTTTTATAACGCGACGCTTTTTTATTGAGCAATGTTCTATTTTCAACGCTATATATGTACGTTTAAATTATGTTTTTTCTAAAAAGGGGTCAACGCCGAGATTGCTCGATAGAAAAGCGTCGCGTTATAAAAGCGATACAGTGCAGAACACAAACTTGGGCGTTCATATGTTCTATTTGAACGCTTTTTTAACGCGCGGTCAAAAATCTCTCGTGCGAATAAAGGCTTACTGGTAGTAGTAATGATAATCCCATATAGACTGTATAAATTTCCGTCGCGTATTTATTATCTCTTGAAAAATATTTTAAAACCGTTTTAGGTGCTGTTTAAGGTAAAGTTAAGAAAAAAACTGCTTAGAAGATGGAACAGCTTCCTCTACTATCTTCTCCATTTCTCCATGCACCTATGTATTTCGACGATACAATCATGCTCAAATTGAGTCCATGCATTTACATATTATTTGTTATCAATATTCTTCTTCTTCTTTTTCGTTCCCTCAAAGCTGAGAATCGTGTCTACGCATGATTAGCTGCAATCGGTTGCGTTCAAAGGTCGAGTGGACTACAAGTTGTATGCTGCCACCTAACGCCTTCTTGATTCTGTCAGACCAACAGCGAGGATCCATTTTGGAATGGAACAATGGAGCGAGATCCAATTATGGCACTCCTCTTACTTGCCCTGTCCTCGCTGAGGCATCCCTGAGACTAGGCACACGGAGTGGCCGCTCCGCTCGCCTATGATAGGGCCTGCCCTGCAAATCAACATGTAGGCGCTCTCCCTTCAGCACGTTTGCCATCAATTTTACCAATAACAATGAGCTCCTCCAGACGGCGTTTAGGAGACAGCATATAAATGCCACATAAACATAAACCGTGGCACGAATTCTGGCTATAAAACTAAATATGCCACGTCACGTGATACAATCCATGCCATAAAGGTACGTATTCATCGTTTTTATCACCACAATTTGATTCTCAGTCAACTCATGTCAGTCCTCATACCACGTAATGTATTTAAAGAGGGGAGATATCACTGGTGTGGCTTGGTTTGGACTGAGGTAACATATTTTCAAATATCATATTACTTGAACTTGAGGAAGTCGTTACTTAATTAGCCGGCATTTGATTCGCTAGACTAAGCAGTTCTTACCGCAAGCGGGTGATAAATGGGGGACCCATCCTATTACTGGTTTTCAAATATCCGACCTCCTCCGTGTTTCAAAAGACACGTAAAACAGAGGGTCCCGATTAACCACTGAGTGATATTAGTCGTGAGATTGTAGATATTTGTGGGGGTGACGGGAATGACGTTAGACGGTAGTTGGGCATCTTAAATCACCCCACAGCCTCTACAATTTAAGTGGACTCCGGTAAGCCCGAAAAAGAAACTTGGACCGTAGAAGAATAAGTAAATCAAAGATGACAAATTAAAAAAAAAAAGACGATAACAATGACACAGGCCTTTAGCCCGTGCAGTATACAGTGACCATTAAAAAAGAAAAGAAAAAGCGGTCTCTGGTAATAGACCGCGATAACTCTAGATAAAAGAAGATACTACCTACAGCACTTTTATAAACCTGATTGTTTCTGCATCAGTTACCTCGAAAATTACAATTAAAAATAATTAAGTAGTCTTATCCAACCAACTGTACATGTGGTAGGTAAAAATGACTTCTGTGATTAGTTTTACATTTCTATATTAAAAATTCCTGCTGAACAAGAAAAGTTATAGAAACAGTAAAAAAAAGACAAACTCTTTGTAATTCAAGCTCTGCGATATAGATCTTGGTTATTTTGTGTACAGCAATGGATAGATAGCACGTCGCGTGTTACAATCCGTACAATATAACTGACATATTTATTTCCTCTCTATTTTGGTTCGCTCTGTCATTTCTCATAGCGCGTAACGTATTTACAAGCAGCGTGACATCGCCCCGGCGGCGGTGGCGTGACACTGTATACCAATGGCATGCTCGACTGTCACATTACTCACATTGCTTACAATCTCGTACAATTGTTACTACGCTACTATTATTTCACTATTGGTCCCCTTTTGGGGCCCGGTTCACTATTGGTGCTCGGTTTCACTATTGGAGCCCTCTTTATATATTAATAGTTGTTACCCGCGACTTTGTCTGCGTAAAATTAGGTCAAAAATATTTGCGTGAGATTAGGCCACGACCTCCTCTGGGCATCGGCAAAATTATTTAGTTAATTAAAAATAAAGCAAAAATTTGCTGTTTCTCGTTTCTTCTTTGTGATGTATTAAAAATCTGCATTTTTAATATCGCTCATAATGTTTACTACATTAATAGATAGATACCCGTTTCCAAGTAACTATTTTTACAAAAAATCTTGTCTAAAGATATTTTTTTACGGACAACACACATGCTCTTATGCCGGAGCCAGACATAGCTTCACCTGAATGGTCATGTAGTGTGGCCAGGGACTTTGTGTAGCTGCGCAAAGTTTCGTAGTACTTGGAGTCTTCAAGGACATATACAAACACTTTGAGCTTCATCTGAATGATCATTTCAATGATGGTGTAGTATGGCCGGGGACTTTGTGTAGCTACGCAAAGTTTTGTAGTACTTTGTAGTCTTCAAGGACATATACAAACACTTTGAGCTTCATCTGAATGATCATTTCAATGATAACGTAGTGTGGCCGGGGACTTTGTGTAGCTGCCCAAAGTTTCGTAGTACTTTGTAGTGTTCAAGGACAAAAATGTACAAACTTACTTGACATTTATCGTTATATTTTGGAAAATTCACACAATATCTTTATAATTTATAGCCTATGTGTTATTCTGTTGTGTAAACTATATTATTGTAAAATCTTATTAAAATCCATTCAGTAGTTTTTTACGTAAAATAGCGTCAAGCATATATCCATGTGTACAAACTAACGCGTTATAATATTAGAAAAATTATATGAATTCATCGCAGAGATATAACATTATTTCGATTAACAGTGTTACCATCTTTAGAAATATCCTTTTATACATTCTTCAGAGATTGATTTCTTAGCATTCCAATGCATACATTTTACATAAAACTTCAAATTCAAATTTATTTATTTAAATTTCTAACATTATCTTTACAGGTTAAACCCAATGCGACCCACAAGTTAAATAAAACACAATTATACTAAAAAAAAAACAAGACTTAATGAGAGACATTAAACCTCTGTGGTAAATTTATATCAAAATAGAAAAAAGCATTGCATTAATGAAAAACTGTGCAACAATGATATTTCATACATAATTTCTGCACTGTTTTGGTTCAAAGTAGAAAATATATGCCCTCTGGTGTTGCAGTTGTCCATGGGCGTCGGTAGTCACTTGGGTGAAAGCCGGCTGTTCGTTTGCCTCTTATTATATAAAAAAAATCTCGACTTCACAGTAGAGCGTTAGAAACATGTGAATTGTAATAAAACTGTCGTTATACAACACATTTGTGTATACAATTATATATTCAATAATGACGGTTACATTATTGTATACAATAATATATTGACAAGTGACTGCTATTTAGTCGTTTGTAAAGCTGGAAATTTGGGGTTACAACAGTTTACGTTGGAGGTATCGATATATGAGAGGAGGTCGTTGCTTAATCTCCTTCTTCCTAGCGTTATCCCGGTTTAGTATCAGGGTCCGCTTAGATTACAAATAATGTGGCTGAGTAAGATGACCGATTGCCATCTGAAATCATCCCCGAAGCCCCCACAATTTCTACAACGTCACGACTAACATCAGTCAGTGACATTAATCGGGTCCCACTAAAAGTCACTTTTTAATATATTATCGTATACAATGAATAAATATATACAGGACTATATGACACACGGACGTCTGTTCCTAACGTAGAGCGTGTGCTTAAAAAATAAAAGAAAACAGCAGTTTCAATTTTTTTCTGTAGATTTTTTTGAATTTTGACATGTAACGTCACAAAGTCTTTGACCCCCACCCCTGCCCGTCGTCACACAATATAACATCACAATTCAGTGACCCCTTCTCCCCTTTAACGTGTGACGTAATTAATGGATGACCCCTTAGTTCGCTCGCGCGATTCGAACAAACGAACGAACGAGCGATTAAACATATTAATGTCTAAGAAGTTTAAAGAAAAAATTGAATGGATATAAAGTTTTAAGTAAAATTTATATTCGTGCGATCGTATCGTATACAATTAGGACACTTCTTAGACATCAAAATTTTTGATCGCTCTTTCGTACGAACTAAGTTCGTCGCATCGCGTATTCTTATTCTATTAGGACGAAAATGTACGAAATTCGTTTTCAGGGGTTAGATCTTCCTCTTGAAGTCTCCGATAACTGGTTAGATCCACTACGGATACGCGAATCCGGACTATCCTAGATGCTATTATCGCTCATCCTATACCGTCCGTCACTGTAGTATTTGTTCTTCTTTCCATTGGCATTTGAATCATTTTATTTACTATTAACTAGTCCGCGACTTCACCCGCATCAATTCAAGGATATATTTTGTATTCCAATTATTTTGAGTCTTTTATTTTTTGTACGGAACCATAATTATACCAGTGAAAGTCCCGTCGAAATCAGTCAGGCCGTTTAGGTGTTTGCCTGGAACAATCAGACAGACAGACCGACGAAAAACAGACTGACAAAATGTTTTAAGTTGCGTTTTTGGTATCGCTATCATATATATAGTTATATGAAATTAGATATATAGATATTGCCCGCAACTCTTATAGTAAAATGTATACATATGTGTGTAAATATTTGACATTGTTGTGCCTGAGATTTTAATAATTTAATGTATTAATAATGCAAATATTATATAATTAGGTAAATACAATAGCTTCAATTTTAACGTCATGATATATAGCTTATAGCCTTCCTCGATAAATGGGCTATCTAACACAGAAAGAATTTTTCAAATTCGACCAGTAGTTACTGAGATTAGCACGTTTAAACAAACAAACTCTTCAGCTTTATATATTAGCATAGTTATAGATAATTTTTAGTGGGTTGGAGTCCGACATAGCCCACCGTCAGCCCTTGTGGTGGATGGGTACCCGGGCCGGGTTTCACCACGTAAAAAAAAAAGTGGATCTAACCAGTTATCGAACAGATAAAAAGGAAGATCTACCATTTCGACCCAAAAATATTTTCTGCATATAAGAAGTCGTCAAGCTAGAAAATAGTTTGATCACTCGAGTGGCAAATGTGCAGAACTTAGTTTAATTGGAAGAACTTCTAATATTTTCGTTACCGATCGTTTGCAGATGTCGTTAAACAACGATACTAAATGTAAAATGTACTAACTGATAGTCAATATTGCAAACAAAAATATTGTAATCAGCCATTGAGTAATTATTATGCCGGAGCCCGACATACCTCAAAGTGTTTGTACACTTTTGTCCTTGAAGACTATAAAGTACTAAAAACTTTGCAAAGCTACACAAAGTCCCATGCCACACTATATCTTCATGATATTAGGAAAAAAATAATAATATCTAATAACTGTATTAATGTTGTACATGGCATAAGTTTCAAATACATTTTAGGGTTCCGTAGTACTACAACATTAAAATTGGTCCAACGCCTTAAACGTGAAAACATAACAGACAGAGTTACTTTCACATAAATTTTAAATATTAAGGGTCGCAAGTCGTCACTTCACCTAGCTGGAGAGAATCCTACGCTACGCTTACCAAGACGTGGTCTTCACTCAAGAACTCGTCTACCCCAGCGGTTATTAGTTCGACGACTGATATGGCCAGCCCATTGCCACTTCAACTTGCTAATCCTTTGTGCTATGTCGGTGGCCTTAGTTCTCTGTCGGATAACTTCGTTACGAATTTTATCCTTCAGAGAAACTCCGAGCATAGCACGTTCCATAGCTCGTTGAGCGACTTTGAACTGCCGTACCAGCCGTAATGTGAGTGTCCACGCCTCGGCACCGTAGGTCATAACACGTAGGACGCACTGATTGAAAACTTTTGTTTTGAAAGATTGTGGAAGCGACGACAGGAAGACTTGACGAAGTTTGCCAAATGCTGCCCAAAGACATCTCCGGTACCCCACAATATTTACAACCTCACGACTAATATCACTTGGAGACATTAATCGGGTCCCACTATTTTAAGTGCGATTTAGCCTTTAGATTACGATTAGATTTGTTTTAGATATTCAGATACTATATTATCTACAATTAATAAGTGCAGAATAGACGTTCGGTACGATTTTATGAAAATTGCCCAGATGGAGGAGTGTGAAATTTGGGAAACATATATTTTATACAAAGGAGAGTTTGAATTAGAAACATGTATATTAAATTATTAAAATAAAACACACACTTGTGTAATTGCCCAATATACCTAACAAATGAATAATTTTAGGTGAGTGTAATGAGTCACACAAGTAGTTATTTTGTAAAAATCTAAGGTTTTGGCAGTATTCTGACTTCAAGAAAATAGTGATTACCCACCCTTTTCAGTCATTCATATGAGGTAAACACTATTTCATTTCTATGATATTCAGGTGCGTACGCGTTTCACCGTGCGGTCGGCACATCGCGGCGGGAGATATAGATGACTATATATTCGGTATATATTTATAGAAAATGTTAATGTAATTTACTGACGATTTACACTACTTAACTAGTAGCAATTCTTTTGGTGTAAAAAATAATAATACTGGGTATTTTATTCAAAAAAGCCTTGTGAGACACAAGCATTCACTGTTTTGGTGCTCGAGTAAGCAAAAAGAAAACCTTCCTATTTTTTTTGTCTAGGTTCTCGGTTGCACGCCCGGCTCAGGCGAAACGTGACAATTTGTCATGCTTCTTCGTGCGTGCATCGAATTATAAGACGTTGTCACGTCTAAAAACATAAACATTAGATAACTTATAATAGTTTAATTAAATTGTAAATATATATTTAAAACAAAATTGACTGATTATTTTACTCCAGAGGTAGGCAACCTTTTAGCCCGCAAGGGCCACAGCGTTAAAAAATTAGATGTTGGCG
This sequence comes from Charaxes varanes, assembly GCA_024363005.1. Taxonomy (NCBI): domain Eukaryota; kingdom Metazoa; phylum Arthropoda; class Insecta; order Lepidoptera; family Nymphalidae; genus Charaxes; species Charaxes varanes. The sequence goes on from JANCMC010017835.1 coordinate 870,647, forward strand.
GGCCACACTTGTAGTAGATATTACAAGCGATATTGAAAATGCTAAATTTTTAATAAATAACAACAAAACTTTGAGCTCGTGTAATGGAATTATTGTCTACTAGCGGACCCGGCAGACGTTGTTCTTTCTGAACATTGGCTTATTTTTTATATCTATACCATGTAATGTTTTTTTTTTGTCTTTCTCTTTTTTAGGGTTCTGTAATACTACAAGGAACCCTTATAATTTCCCTCTGTCTGTCCGTCCGTCCGTCAGTGTCTATGGTTTTCGTTTCATTTAATGATTGAAACATCTCCTCATCATGCATTTTGCAAAATTCACATATAACTATTTAAATTGAATTTTTTTATATTATACGAGCTGGCCGGTCAGACTTCGTTCTGTCGATTTTTTTTTTTAGAACCTTTTCACCTCTTTATATAAACTTTCCATGTACCTTCAGAAACAGATGAAAAATATGTTTGAATTGGTGAATTGATCGAACCGTTTCCGAGTTTTTTTTTATTTATATTACGGATTCTAGATAGCACGATGGTAAAAGGGATGGACTTAATGTAACAGTTCAATTATCGACGCCCTTGAGCCAACGAACTTATTAGGAGAGGACACTATATTCGGCATCTTTAATCAAGTATATATTTGAGATATATTACATTTTATAAGAAAAAATGCCTTCTATCTTGGCATTATTCTGATCTGTTTAAATTGCAAAGGATGTGGCTGTGGGGAGAGTTAATATGAACTACTGACGTCTGACCTCATCCCCTGAACCCTGTGGGGGTTCAGGGGATGAGGTCAGACGTCATCAGATCGCTACAATCTGGTCAAATTTTGCCAAAATTAGTTGTTCAAAAAATGTAGAAAAATATTGTATGTAAAAATTTTAAAAATTGTTATTTTGATGGCGGTACTAAAGGTAGAACGATTATTATTTCATGATATTCAAAAGAAAATGCCTAAATAAACGTTCTACTTTCATTTGAAAAATATATTTCTATTCTTAGAAAAGCGAAAAATTATAAAACCTTTCTAAATTTAGTCATAGACTATATATTGCTTTCTAATGTAGTCTGTGACAAAAATTGAGAAGATGAAAAAAAGTACAGATACAAGAAAAATGTGAACGAGTTCAGTTTAACGCACTAAAAGACATACAGTCTTTCATGTTAGGTGCAAGTTCAAGTTACGCCGCTTGAATCTCCCAGTGATATTTGCTATTACTATCAATATGCAGACATTTCGAATTCGTAAGTTAAATAGGAACGGTTCTCTATCCTCATTAGTGCTTATAGGTTTATCTTCGGTGAGTGTAAGGCGCTACGCCGAGACGGCTTGCACAAATACGATATAACTTCATGCCAAAGTCAATTGAGCTATGAATGGCTTTTCTGTCGCTTGTGTATGCGATAAGTGACAAATATGTGTAATAATGATAAATAAATTCTTCAACCTCGCTCTGGTTTTTCATTGATTCCTGAATACCTCTATTTTATTTTTATTTATACAAATCTGTTGATCTTTAACAATATTTAAGTTCGCTGTACCTTATGGTAAGGCAGCCCAATGGGGATTTTGGGCAATACTCGAGCGTCAGAAACTCGTATACGGAGAATCCTTGTATCCTGTAATGTACCCCTAGCAAATATGAACCCTTAATATACGCGATTTTGTTAATCGGAACGCGTCAAATTAAGATAAGGCAACCTTATCATGGCTAGATTATCATCAAGAAATGTTTGAGCGCGATTAATTTTATTTATTTTTAATTAAATCTTTCAAGAATTCCTTAAAAGAAATAATCTAATGATTTTCTCAAGGCAATGTAGTTAAAACCGTCACGGGCTCCATGAAACTACGCTCTAGGTGTTATTGACGGTATGACGTTTTTTCGTTTCTGAACCTTATCTACGTAACCCAATAGATCCCTATGATGCTTTAGTGACTACAAAATTTAGCATCACTACCTCTTCACAATACTAAAACTATTTAGGTCACAGTAAAATGAAATGTACAACGGCCAAAATAAAAATTTATTTGTAAAAATACTTTGCACTATTAAAACTAATAGGTAATTAAATACATCAGTCGTCGACATTAGTACGATTACAAAAATATTTTATACATTACGAAATGGTAATTCTATCACAGCGTGTAAAGATAAATCATATAATTTTATTGTCTTTATAGATGCAGTTAATATCCGACAAACGCAGTATGAAATATTCGGTACCTAATTTAGTTCGTTCCAATTTGCGTTCGATGACTGGAGAGTGATGGATGTGGAGAAGAAAATTTTAATCTTGACGTCACAGCTTTTGACCCCCTCTCCGTCGTCACACAATGTCACATTTAGGTGATCACCTCTTTTATCGTGACCTAATTTATTAATGTCCTAATCTTCTGCTTTCGAATCGATACGACTTAAGGACCATCAAGAAAAAAGCATACTTGTTCCTTTAAGGCCGGCAACGCATCAGCAGCAATTCTGGTGTTGTAGTTGTTTATCGCCTGCCCGTTTGCCCACTGTTATATATAAAAAAGAACCAAGCTTCTAATTGATATAAAATTCATGTAAAGTACAGACTACTGTTCTTACATGCATTTTAATTTGTGCTTAAGTATTAAGTAGTACAATTCAATAACAATACAGTTTTTAAAAATAATACAGTTTTTTAAATAATATAAACAAATAATTAAATAAAAATTTGTTTTAGAAATTTAATCACAAACGTAAGTGCCGAAATTATTAAATATGTTTAATTGCATTAAACACATTTCTAATACTTAATTTTATACTTTACACATGCTCGTTCCGCAAAAAACTCTTTTTGAGATCAATTACAATATTTTAATTAATTTCAATTTTGAAATAGCTGCCAATTACGCTATTACTTTGTTCTCGTTAAATTTCTAAATTGTTAATACAATTTCTAATTTACATTTTTAACCAACTTCAAAAAACTAGGTTCTAAATTCTACTGTATATGTTTCTTATAATCGTATAGAGTAACATCTAAGTATTGTTTATACTCATTATTATAAAATCACATTCAACATATAAAAACTACAAAAACACTCAATCTTTCAGTATATTATATTTTTATATAAAAAGTAAGTCTTACTAAATAATAAAATTAGGTATATAAACTATTTATTAATTGTTATTTTCATATTGAAAAAATGTGGTAAATAAAGTGATATTTCATGTTATATAATATAAAAAATATGCTCTTAGTAACACCTAAGGACTATAAAAGTATATTGGCAAGATGGCTAAAAAAAGCTTCGGTTACAAACATCATTATGTTATTAAGTAGTGTAACCTAAGTAGAGAGATGAGTGTTCTTTACACCATTCTAGCGGCCCGCCCTGTTTCTCACGGATATTTACACTATCGAATTATTCATACGGATCCCTAATTTTTAGTATTCTCGTACAAAATGCTAATACAACCCGAGTGCGCATAATATATGTATATTATAGTATTATATATTATAAAATATTGCGACTTCCTGGATGCCTACCAATGGCTGCCGATGATCCGGCAGGCCGAGGTGGCGCGATAATTTGGATGTCTTTGCGGGGGAGTTGTGGATGAGATTGGCCCAAGAAAGTTGAAAGTGGACCAAGAAGGTTGAGGCCTTCGCCCAAGAGTGGGACAGAATAGGCTAATTAAAAAAATAGAATAATATTAATGAGTTATAAGAGTACCGTGTTATATGGGAGTTTATAGTATAGAAGTATAGACTATGTCAGGTAGTACTAAAACACATTGATGCTATGAAACAGAACTTCTTTATGTGACATGGAGAAAAGATTAGAGGGTAGATAGGACATCTGATTGATGATCTACGAGGCCTGTACCAAGACAATTACATTACTAACTTTTTTTAAATACGTCTTTTTTAGCACATGTCATTTATCTCTCGCATAAGAAATACATGTCTGTGACAGAAATGATGAATTTATTATAATTAAAATATAATTTAGGACACATGGGGAGGATTCCTAAAGACAGGTCACTAAACTACCTAGTCAGGACGCCAAATAGAAACCTATCTACTATGAAGCATTGATATAGAATCATGTATATTTATTGTATCCTTTGCTTAGGAAATAAAATTAAAAAAATAATAATGTCTTGGAGAGTATTTGGGTTGTACTTTTGTCCGTAAAGTATAGCCTCTATAATTATATTTTATTGAACGAATATTGCGCTTTCTGAACACATCAAAACAATTTCTAAATACCTTCTTCTAACTTCCTAGACTGCACATTTGTTAGATATCATGAGTGCTTCTCGAATATATTAACTGTTACCAAAATTATGCACATGAAGGACCATAGTAGGACAAAAATGGCCCATGCAACGTTGGAGAAGGGACTTTTGTACCTGTTCACGACTCCCAGACCGAGCAAATTGCTACAATGGCGCCTGGCAGAGAGGACTAGAAACGTGGGCATGAAATACTGTATCCCAGTACCAGCATACGACCCCGTAAACTTAATGAGGATACTAATGTCTTCTAGAAAGTACGTTAACAACAGCGGGGGAACGACAGTCACTATGGGAAACAGAAGTTTCCTTAATACAAAGTTGTACGACTCCAACTGACTGGTGTCCAAGAAGAGACTCTGCAAGTTATTTCGCAACGTTATAGCGATGATGGGGAAGCTGGTGGACAGGGTGAACACGGGGAACAGAGTCAGGAAATATTCAACTATTTCCAGGAATATATTCGCGTTTTCCGTTGGCACGAAGTTGAGCGTGTAGAGATCGTTGAGTTGAGCGAATGCGAACGCGCCAGTGAACGCCAGTAAGAGATAGAAGACACTTATGAGTGCATAGTCTAGAGCGAGATGCAAGCCCAGGTAGGTTTTTCCTCTAATTGGGCTTATTAGAGCTGGCAATGAGTGGTGGCAGTTGCAGCATTACACCGATTTTCCCTCGTATTCATTCGCGGATTAAAGCAAAGTAGTTTAGTTTCTCATGCATATACACATTACTTTACACATACTCGAGGCGGGAATTAAACCCACGACCCTCGGAGCATACAGCTAAATATTTTTGACTCCTATGTATTTTATTTTATTCGCAACATTTCAGGGAAATATTAAATAAAGGAAAAGAAAGAAAAACTCAAAAGAATGTTTTGAAAATACTAAAAAATCCAAAGTTGGTCATGTCTTCGGAATACTTATAATAGATAGGGTTCGTATTGGATCTTTCGTCTGACCATAAATCGGGTAAGACAACGTCTGCCAGATCCACTAGTACTTCATATATAACTACGCACGATACGAAGACATATAGTTTTTAAGGTTCCGTACAAGGAACCCTTATAATTTCGCTCTGTCCGTCCGTCCGTTTGTCTGCCCGTAAGGTGGTCCCCCCCTAGTATTTCTAATATATTAGATTTAGAGACATGAAATTTTCCATGTTGATAGAGCAGGCTAAAAACTCATTAGGAAAATTTTTCTGAACGAAATAAGCTACTTCGTCTTCAGTCTGTCTCATGGCCGTAAGAATGTTGAGTCCTAATAGATGTCTTATTTGGTCAGACCAGTGAGTAGAGCTTGGTCTTTTTCCAACAACAACTTAGGACAGATTATATATAATCAATGCAAAATCTTATTTATACCAAGATGTTCAATTCTCCCAACCCTCCATTTTAAAATAATGCAGCCTTGTTATTATTTCTTTCTGCCATCACTGATATAATCTTTTTCAGGGTTCCCTTCCTCCAAAGGAAGAAGGAATCCTCTTAGGATCACTTCATTTTGTATTTGACAATATAATTATGGTCATCATGACTACAGTTTGACAATGTTGTATGTAAATCGATTGGTATTGATGTTTGAGAGGTTTTTAGAAGGTAATTTGAACGTAAGTTCCTTAACGCGGCTTATGAAAATTACAGGTAATGCGATTTCTCAGAAATCGTCACGTAACGAAATGCCGTATGCGGGTGTGTGCGTGTGTGCACACGAGCGATTGAATCTGCAGCCGCATACGTTACTATTTCTGACCCTTCCCCAAAAGGAAGGGAACGGAGGTACAAAAATTACAGTCATATTTAAATAATTGACTGATACGGGCATCACTTTTTTTAGCCATAAACAAGTAATAAGACTCCATCAAAATAAATCGATATCAAACGTAATATAAATGTGAAACCTCAATTGCTCAACGGTTGAAAAGGGGACCGAAGTTCGTAGGGATCTGGTACAAACCCGATGTAATATTACAAAGGTGCATTTTAATATTCATGAAAAACTTAACTTTTGCTCAAATCCGCAAGTGAACTTGATTTATTCCCGGATTAAGGCAATACTAGTGTTGTTTTTCATGCATGTCATGGATTTCTGCGAGTAACGGCCGATTTTATCAATCATTTTTTTTATTTTTTCACAATTACGCTTAATTTTCTCGTATGTGCTAAAAAATATTATTCTTAATTAAAAGCTACATACATATACATAATTTTAATTCTTTGTACACATTGTAATACATATTCGACAATGAATATTTTTACCGTCGTCATGACTACGCTTTGACACATTCTTAAATTCAAACTCAAGTAAAATGTTTACATGTGTGTGTAAATCTTTTTTTTTTTTTTATTCCTAATCAAAATATAGAATGTTCCGTCAAGATGCAAAATTCTCGACGAGTAACAGTCTTGAAATCATAGAGGGGTACTTTTCTCTTATCGTGGATTATGTAGAACGACTACAGGTATTACAGAAACTCTTTAGAATGTTGATACACACTGACTGAATATTTGGAAAGGCGTGGATGTATCGTGTGCCAGCTAATTGTATATACTTTTACAAGAGAATAAGTGACTCCCAATGTTCACAGATGTTCACGAAGAGCGTGTGTTGAATTTCTCTAAGATGTATTGACTGAAAATCATCGCAGTTGGCAGCTGGTTTATTTAGCGAATATGTTATAGGAAAGGAATTACTTCTCTAACTAAAATATTGGAAATGTTATTCTCGTCTTTACCATATCGTTTGTTTAGTACCGGTAAAGATGCATTTGTTTTTTTTTTATCTTGTGACTTAAGAAGTTACGACAGCCATTATAAACAATCAACACAATAAACGCAATAAGCCATCATGTCCGCGACAAATGGACTGGGAGCGATGACTTAGCGATATTCGCTTTGTTCCCAGCCTCCCGATCGTAACCTTATTTAGGGCATTAAATGTAGCCTTATCACAAAGTTTGCGTTACGTTGTCAGATACACCCTGTATTTTGGTATTAGTAACGTGTAACGTTTTTTCTAAAAGTGTATTATTTCATGTATCGTATTATTGATATTAAAATTGGTTTCATTAAAATTACAAGAAATATTTAATTTAACGTTATGTAATTGTAATGGATTAGGTTAGTGGTTAAAGCTCTATATCTCCTGTGGTACTCTGTGGTTCCTGAAACATCGTTCAATTTATGACTGTAATTTATATTTCTTCTATCAAGCGTCAGTACCAGGGTCCGTTTGAATTGCAAAGGATGTGGCTGTGAGGCGAGTTAAGATGACCGAATGCCGTATGACGTCATCCCGGTAAACCTCATAATCTCTACAATCTTACGGATAATATCACTCAGAGGCATTAATCGGGACCCACTGTTTTACGTGCCTTCCGAAATACGGAAGAGGTCGGGTATCAAATATAAACCAGTACTATGATGGGTCACCCATCTATCACCCAGTGGCAACAATAACTACTTAACCTAGCGATCGACTGTTCGATTCCCACCTCGAGTCTGGGTGTATTATCTATATGCATGTATTTATACATTTCTAAAAAAAAAAAAATATTTCTTTATAACAGACGGCTGTTACCTATAACACAGGCATTAAGTTGTCTACCTTAGGAAGAGACGTCTGTGTGTCATATAGTCCTATATATATGTATATGTATGTATATAAACTGACAAGTATTTGTCTTTAATATCATGCGCTTGTTATAATGTATCTATATCAAAATGTAATAGTAAACAATTATACTAGTATTAATATTCGATCTGATCATTCAGGGGATCTGCCTCCAGGAGTTGGATCTTCCTTTTTATCTGTCCGATAACTAGTTAGATCCACTTCGGGTACGTGACCCCGGGCTACCCTAGCTGCTATTGTCACTACCCCTATACCGTCTGCGACAGTAGTATCCGCATCCTTTTTCACCTTTTCCTCTACCTGAATATCCTTTTATACCATCCCTTCCTTTACTCCTATCTAATTAGAGGTAGCGCCATGCTTGTAGCCGAATTGGGCCGGCGCGTCCGGGTACCAGTACCTCTTTCTCACATGAGAAATAAACAGCCCTCAAAGCCATTGGATAAAAGCTTATTTAAGTTCAACCTTACAAATGACCTCACAAAAAAGGTCACATTATAAAGTCCCCGTACGCACGAGAGTTTTTTTAACGCGCGATAAAAAAGCGTTTTAATAGAATATATGGATTTCCAAGTTTCTGTTCACACAGCAGCGCTTTTATAACGCGACGGTTTTTTAACGAGCAATGTTCTATTTTCAACGCTAAGTACATACATGTACGATATATTTTCGTACCGACGACAAAGAAAAGCGCCAACGCCGAGATTTAACGCAACGCTTTTTTAACGCTCGTGCGATTAAGGGGTTTAGTCTTATGCATAAGGCATAGATGTACGTTGTAAGATCTTATCAAGTTATAATAGGCAGGGGAAGGGAATAAACTTAATGAACTCGTTATTCTAGAAGACTACGTTATTTGCCGTGGAAGTGCAAACAGGTATTGCTGACTATCTACTGATGGTCTCTTAGCCGTCTCATATGGCGTCTACGAAGAGAAGACGTCTGGAGCTGAATCTTACTAGCAAGTTATAAGGTAATATTTGTTTAATACTTTAACTCTACATATCTTCTTTATCTAGTTATTATATAATGGTAAATGTACCTAGCTTGAGGGTGGGAACCGGCTCCTGAAACACAATTTTATCTAGAGTCAGGGACTCATGATTCAAATGTACCATACCATTTTGTTCTGACATTAAAGAATATTTATTATTATATTGTTATTTAATATCATCAAGTAAAACAAGTACTCGAAGCAGCTAGTTCACGACACTAGCCACGTAACACACGTTTCCTCAGACTTTAACTCGAAATCTTAGGAACTCACTTAACGATTGTCATCCATCTTTTATGTCACTTCCGCCTCGACCAAACTCTAGCGCCAGTGGCGCCCTGCTTTGATTAGTCGTTGATACATTTGAGTCAATTTATGATATAATAAAACAGTTATAAAGTTAATAAATAGTACAATTATTTAAATTAGAATTATTCATCTCGTAATATAACTAATTTGGTTTGATAACATGCTAGCAAGCTTCATTCTAGTCCCCTCCCGACATAAATATGTATCGTTTACTGTGTATATGACTGCATAGTATTGATCGTTTTCAAACCAAACGAAACGCGACAACAATACCATCACTTGACGTGACAGCATTGCCGCCACTTCACGCCGATCTCATGTGCGAAAGAAGTTCTGGTGCCCGGACGTGCCGGCCCAATTCGGCTACAAGCGTGGCACTACCTCTAATTAACAGTGTTATAACTCCAATCTTCAATCTATTTTAAAGGAACATAGGTTGACGGCAAAGCGCTACTGTATGAATACAGCACTTTTAATAGTCAATAATTTTATTGAATTCTCTATAACTCATTAGTTCCCCAACCGTCATCCAACCACCCACGTGTCTTTCAAATAATTCTATTACACTTTTATGATAATATTATAATAAGTAAATTAGGTTTTTTATCTTTTATTTTATTCTAAAACAATATAGAGGTCGTGGCCTAATCAGTGGTTGGCAGTTTAGTAGATCGCTAAGTTAAGTAACTCGTGCTGCGACCAGGTGATAAATGGATGAACCATTCTAACACTGGTTTATATTTGATATCCGACCTTCTCCGTGTTTCGGAAGGAACGGAAAACAATGGGACCCGATTAATGTCCCTGAGTGATTCCCTTTTTTGTGAGGGCTCGCGGAGACACGCAGTGCCACCAAAGAAAATAAAAAATTAAAGAATTTCAAAATTAAATATGCGCGGAGTACCCTATCCACTCTTTAGAAGTTATGCTTTTTTTTAAACTTTATTAACACAATTATCACTACTAATACTATCACTATATATTTTATTGTTTTATGTCTGAATAAAGTTTCTTCTTTCTTTCTTATTGATTATATAATAAAGTTTAATATCTATTTCATTACTTATAGAAAAATTGGATTTTTTTTTTATTCTATCACTACGAATTTCCACTTTCTGTAGGGTGTCATCCATTACTTCACACGATTTTTTTCCTCCCACCCCGTCCTTGTCATATTTTAGAAGTCCTTGACGTGGACATGACATATTTAAAATTTGTATGTATGTATTATAAATATAAATTAAAAGAAAACAGTAGTTTCAATTTTCTTGTCCAAATTTTGAAATATTTTAAATTTTGTCTTTGAGGCACATCGGAAAGTCAGTGTAGTGCTGTGCTTTGGTGGCGGATTCGGTGGTGTAGCTTTCAGGTTGCAGCATTTGGTACCGACTGCAAAACACCAGTAGGATTCTGTAAGTTCTACAAGTACTACTCGCTTTAGTGTCTTTGAGTAATCGTAATTATACGTATATAATCGTTAATTTATACGTATCCATCAAAAGAGCCCAATCTGGTGCAGTATCTAAGATGGAAACCGGCTTGACTGTCGATTTCATATTTGAACCTTCTTTAGCGAAATCGATGTCTTTTTATTTACAGTCAGCCCCTTTTGAGCTCTTGCGACAGAAAGACTTACCTCGCTTATGAGTTCCAAAACTCTATCATGGCGTCATGAGTAATGAGCTCTATCAAGGAGAATCCTCCATCCCACCAGCAAGTGTCTGGCTGTACCTATTGCCTCACTACAGAGATGACATATTTTTTCAGTTGCTTTCCCCCATCTAACTAGATTACTCTGGTCTGGGAGTGTCATTTGGAAAGCATTGAAGTAGAATTTTAGTAAGGCTGGAGAACAGTCGTATATTAGGACCAGTCGTATATCATATATTACTATAACCTTTTTTAAATATTTAAATTTTACTGTAGTTGCATGTAATGTGCGATGTTAAATGTTTAATTTTAGCATTTACTCTAAATTTTGTTTTATTTTCTGTTTCTATTACTGTTTACTAAAATTTTAAATTTTATTATACAGTTATAAAATTTAATAACTGTTTTATTAGTATCTTCTTTCCCTGCTATTTATGTTATTTTAATTAATTATTATTAAAATATATTGTATTCCACGCTATAAGCGGAATTTGGCTGTACTCTTAGCTTTAAGATCTGCTGTAAGAACCCAATTTCGCAATAAAGACATTCGAATTTGAATTTGAAAATTCGTTTTCACTTCTGTAGGGACTTCCGGAGTGCCAGTGTTAATTTTTTTTATTTGAATATCGATGTAGTGTTGTGCTTTGATGACCATTTTAACAGTGTAGAATTCAGATTCCAATATTGAACCGATTTTTCCTTCTGTTATTTGCGAAGATATGCAAAAAAAAATTGTAAAAAAAAGTAACGCAAGATTATATTACATAGTTATATATACATGACATAACAACTAAAAATAAACTAGAAACACATAACAAACAGCGCTATGTCCTACGAGTTTTCAATTTGTCTGAATATTTTTGTGAGTGAATTTTACTCGATATTGGAAAAGCTAGTTTTGTTTTTATTTTTGTAAAGGTTTTTTTTATTTATTATCAACAAAATCGTTCTCGCTTCGGTGAAGTCAGATTGTATAGATTGTACAGACTCTAGGAATTCTAGTGCTGTTTTGAATTTTTTTTTAATTGGTTACGTTAAGTATTGTAGCTAGGTTATTGTTATAGTTAAATGGTTTTTTCATTTTCATCCTTCATTAGACTTAATAATCTAGAAATATCATTTTTTTTTGGATGCATAGTACTTTTTTGTATCGTTTTCCGTTACTTTGAATTTCATAGTACTACTTAGTTGAACACCTAAAAGCCTTAGAGACAACCAAAAAATGCAAGCACATTTAAATCTATACATTCAAATATAAATACATACAGGTCTATATCACTCACGGACGTCTGTTCCTAAGGTAGACAACTTAATGCCTGTGTTACAGAAATAACGCTACGCTTGCAGTGCTTTTAGCCTGCAAGCGAATTGGGCCGGCGCTTCCGGGTACCAGTAGCTGTTTGTCATTTAAGATCGGCGTGAAGTGGCGGCAATGCTGTCACGTCAAATAATGCTATTGGTTTCGCGTTTTGTTATGTTCGTGAGAGTTGTCGGTGGTCTAAACTTGCATTGAAAGGCTGGCAACGCATCTACGAGCCTCCTGGTGGTGCAGATGTTCATGGTCGTCGGTAGTCGCATAAGTGAACCGCCTGCCCGTATGCCCCTTGTAGCATAAAAAAGCTTTTGTTGTTTTCATTTAATTACATCTCTGCAACTTGATCCGAACTGATTATGAGGCAGTTAACTGATATTCGGAATCCCTTGATAATTGACCTCTTGCTTCTTATTAATTTGTACGAATTAATGCAATGAATACAGGGTATCTTACCCTCAATAGTGGAATAGGGTACTCTACCCTCAATACTGGAACAGGGTCCACTATCCCTGGATGTAGTCCTACCTTTCCAGATAATATTATTTTAGTAGACAGTTCCACATTAAGTAAGAGATTTTCAGATTATGCCCTAACTTACTTCTTTTCTTTACATAGTATAGTAGCTGTGCCCGCGACTTCATCCGATTAAATTTAGTTTAAAAAAAGGTTAAATTTTAGCCTATAGCCTTCCTTGATGAATGGGCCATCTAACTCTGATAGAGTTTTTTTTTTTAAATGGCCAGTAGTTCCTGAGATTAGCGCGTTTAAGCAAACTCTTCAGCTTTATATATTAGTATAGATATCAAAGTAGGTCCCTGCTCTTGAACGCTTAGATGTTTAAAATGATTTTAATGTGGTTTTCTTTAATAAATAGGGATTCACGAGGAAGGTTTGTATGTAAAATACATGTATATAGTTTACACCTGTGCGAAGCCGGGATGGGTTGCTTGTATAAATTAAGTCGAAAACTCTTTTAGCCTTGTTGTTAATTTCAATTTTTTGGGTGTAGGTAAAATCAATTCATTTATATTAAGCTCTCCACAATATTATTGTAAATGAAACAACATTTTTACAAATACAATCGTTTATTTATGTTTTCTTAATAGTTTAAACAGTAATACTAGTCATAAGACTTTAAAATAAGTAAACAAGAATAATAAAATAATTTTATTTCAGGAGAGATTTTATAATACACAAAATTCATGTAAATGAATGACAAAGACGTCAACATTAAAATTCATATAAAAATTTAAAATCAACAATTCAGATGTAAAATTTAAATGAAAAAAGGTACATATATTAATATTAGAATGCTTATATTAAGAAATAAGAACAAAATTTGTCTATTTAAAATTTTCTAACCTATAGTACTAATTTTAAATACTATATTATAGAATTTGTTGGCCTACAATTAAAAAAATAAATATATTAATTGAATATATTAAATTGATTTTTATTTCAAAAGGAATGAATGGTTGAATGATTGAATTGGAAGGAGTCGTATTTAGGAGCAATATGCAAAACTGTAATGTTAAACAAGAAACATGTTTGACTTAAAAAAAGCTGTACTAATAACGTGTTTTTATCGCAGTAATTGTAGCGATGGTGAAGGTCTGGTTGGTGCTGATGGTCTGGCAATGGTGATGGTCTGGTGACGGTGATGATGTTCCCGAAGAAGACATTTCCTCTGGAGAACCAGTAGAAAAGAAATCTGAAAATAAAAATCATATGATTACTTTCATGATATTTACTGTAAATAAATTTGAATTCAAACGGCACAATGATTTATTTGCTGTACATAACTATTTTATATAGGACCTGTCCTCGAAACTTCATCCGCGTAAAATTAGGTAAAAAATTTAGATTCAATTTTAGCGTGATGATATAGCCTTCATCGATAAATAGGCTATCTAACACTGAATGAATTTTTCATATCGGACCAGCAATTCCTGAGATTATCGCGTTCAAGTAAACAAACACACAAACTCTTCGGCTTTATATATCAGTATAGATCGAGATAGGATACTACTGTAAGGCTGTAATAGTATATTTGGCAGTATGAAATGTCAGTCTCTTTTAAATTTTTAAGCTTGTGTTTTGTAGTTTCTAGACATTGTTTCCCAGATAGTCCAACCAATCTAGATTTTATTTATATTTGTTCTTATAAAGTTGGACAGCCGCTGTTGAAATATATATCAAATTCCAAAATGTATCCGTTGCACGTGAATAGGAAAAAATATTATAATTAGGGAAAAACTGTATTAAAAAATTGTTGATGGCAGTTTTCAGTCTTGCTAAATTAAAGTAAGTTAGTATGTTATAAATTGACCTTTTTAGTTTCAATCAAGCTGCCATGTAGAAGTGAGTACTGGATAAAGAAAGCATATACTTTTTTATAGAAAACGAAAATTTATTACAGAACTAATGTAAGAAAATGTAAGTTAAAGTTTTTCATAAACTTTTTCGGACTTACAATAATATGTGACTTTGAAGTGCAGGGCAGAATGGCTTCCACAGGATTGTCACACTAAGTTGCCGCTCTGAAGCTCGGCATTGTTGTGCGTTCAACGCGGTGGACTAAAGTGCTCAGGCTCGCCTGAGCGTCTGAGCCAATTACTGAGCATTTGAATGCCGGCCGACAAAACATTGTACTAATAACCGTATACAAAACATATACATGCTCCTATTAAGTAGATATCTCTTAAATATATTGATAAATTAGTCTATGCTTATTCTTCAGACGTTTTCGTAAAATTACTGCATGGCTGAAAATCATGATCGTTTATGTGCTATAAAACAGATATAATGCGGTATATGGTGACCTAGATTAGGTTGGATAAACCCTCGTCTTCCAATGGCTCGATGGGCGGATAATGTGAGGAGAGTGACGGTGGAAGTAGAGGAATATACAAGGGAGACTGGGAGAAGCAAAGGGTCGCCTAAGTCCAGCAGTGGTTTATCGAGGGCTGACAATGATGATGGTGATGAATGCGGTATAAAATACACTGTGTTACAATGACATATCGATAAATAGCAAAACACGATAAGTATCTACCTACAATTGTGAAAAATATTCCTCAGTATTACTACCTTAGTGATTCTTCTTCTACATCATCGTTATCTAGTATTATTTCGGTCTAGTATCAGGGTCTGCTTAGATTGCAGAGGATGTGGCTGTGGGACAAGTTAAAATGACTGACTGCCGTCTAATGTTATCTCCAAAACTACCACAATCTCAAGTCTAATATCACTTGATGACATGCATGAAAAACTAAACTACTTTGCTTTAATCCGCGAATTAAATTTCATTTCATTCAAAGATTAAAGCAAAGTAGTTTTTCATGCATGTCATGGATTTCCTCAAAGTAACGCCTGATTCTATCAGCTATATAAGTTGGTGACATTAATCACCCACTTTTTTATGTGCCTTCCGAAACATGGAGGTCAGATTTCAAATATAAATCAGTGTTGAAATGGGTGAGCTATCTATCACCCTGTTGCAGCAAGAGATACTTAACCTAATGATGGACTTTAATGTTGACCATTGATTAGGCCACAATCTCTTCTGGTCACAAAGGCTTGAGGCAACAATATGAGAATATGAAACTTTAAATAAACATTCATTATAAGGTTTATTATATTTTGTTTTGGTAAGGTTGTAGTTCACATTGAGGAAGGTGTGTGAATGCTAATATTTTTTATAATATGCAATACTAAATTTTAAAAACAAAACCACATGCACACAAATGCCTATCGATTTACACCACTTTATGTGTACATGTTTATGATGATGTCACAGAGTAGTATTGTGTATGTATGTTATATTAATGGACAAAAGCAATACATAAGTATGCGATACTCAACGAAGTTTGTGGGCGAATTTCGACTAGCCAGCGAGCTCTAGCATGTTGTAATATATCAAAAGATGCTTTATAAGAAGCAATTTAAGATATTTATACGGTATTGGTTCTATGAAATATAAGTTTGCTGATTACTATTCTAAGAACACGGTTGGTCATTTCGGTTGTCGCGTTTATTTTATGTAAAAGGCCAAGGCTTAAAGGAAATATTATTAATATACTAGAGATCGCGGGCTGGCTGGTAGAAATTCGCGTACAAATCTTTTAGCGTATCGCATGCCTAGTATAACGATATATTCTGTTTCATATTTAATATAACATACAGTTGTCACGATTAGGCTTTGACGTCATCAATGTGGTAGTTTGCAAGACTGTTCCCTTGTCTCCGCCGGGTAGTGGCAAAGAGAAACCGTGGGGCTTTATTGGGTTGGAACCCGACATAACCCAACGTCGGCCCGTGTGGCGGATGGGTACCCGTACCGGATTTCCCCACGTGTAAAAAAACAGGCTATATATCATCACGCTAAAAATTTTCTGGCGGAACGTGTTGATTCTTTCATAAAAAATAAATTCACACTCATGAAAATTACCAACATTGTCTCGTAGCTGCTCGCTTTCCCAGCACTCGACGACTCTTCTGCTGTATCTTGATTACAATCACAACGTAGCAGGCGGAGATGGTGAGCGCTGGTGCTACAAACAGCGTGAGTGATATGCTAGTCATCCATATCCTCCATTGGAGCTGGTTCATGTTTGACCAACATTGCGGTGTGCCTATAAAAGACCATAAGATATAGGAGGAAATTGAGGAGGTCGTGGCCTAATCAGTGGTCCGCATTTGAGTCGATCGCTAGGTTAAGTTGTTCTTGCTGCGACCAGGTGATAGATGGGGCATCAGGGGGATCGCAGATGCGTTGTCGTACTATATGACTCGAAGAAAATATCACGTGGAATGTTAAAGTCGAATGAAATTACTTCTAGTAAGATTTCTAAACGCCGATCATAATTTCAATTATCATTACCAATTTTCTCATGGCCGTGTTTTACAGTTCAACTAATCCCGCCAAAATCGTACGTATCATAAATTTAATTACATACTTATAGTTTAAAAAAACAAATACAAGCGTCTTCGTCATTACTTAGCTTAGCAGCCAGAGTTATTTATTAGCACTTTAAAATATGATAGTTCAGTCTTAGAATTCTAACTTTATCTTTCTGTGACTGACTTCGATGTAGGGCAACCGAACTCTATGCAATATTTAGATACCTTCGCCTTGCGGAATACTTATAGTTAAAAAAAATTACAAGCTTCTTCGTCTTTATTTACTTAGTTTAGCATCCAGAGTTATTTAGTAGCACTTAAAAATATGCAAGGCGCTAGTTCAGTCTTAGAATTCTAACTTTTTCTTTCTGTGACTGACTTCGATGTAGGGCAACCGAACTCTATGCAATATTTAGCTACCTTCGCCTTGCGGAATACTTATAGTTTTCCTAACATTTATATATATATATATATAAATGTTAGGAAATCAAATGTTAACACAAAGTATAATTATTGATTACTAACGGGTTTATCAGACATTGTCCTTTTTTAAACCTTTTTTGGCGGCGAACTAAATTAACGTAACAAGTGCGAGTCAGACTCGCGCACTAAGGGTTCGGTACGTACGTAATTTTTATTTATTTCAGGTAAAGTACACCCATGTAATACAGTAGAACATAATTGAATTGACAATTTTTTTATTTTAATTGACAAAGTCTTTGAAATTTTTTTTTTCGTGACGTATGTACGAATTTACGGTTTTCGAAATTTTTCCTATACTTGTACTTCAAGATATAGTTTCTTGCCAAATTGTATGTTTGTAAGTCTACGGTAAGTACTACCTGTTACCTACTACAACTATATGTTTTAATTCCTTTTTTAATGTAATAGTATGTGAAATGTGACATAAATGGTCATGTCTTTTGATTGCGTAGACTTAGGTGGTTGATTTTTTTTTTCAGCTCCAAGGGAGTAATGACTTCTATATTTGGTATTAATTTCAACTTTATAGGGTATTGTCGCACCCACTCCTAATACAAGCTTTTAATTTAAGCTTAGTAAGAGGGGAAAAAGGGAATATTAGACATATCTAAAAAGTATTCCTAACATCTTCTAGAAGTAGTTTAGAAGTTATAGTTGTCCAAAAAAAAATCTATGATACACCCTAGGAAAATCATTTGAAAAATTATCTACTAGAACCAGCTCTTATACGTTTAGAACCTTTCAATTGCGCAACAGATTTTAATGCGGTTTCCGCCAATAAACAGACTGATCCAAGAGAAAGGTAATTTTATAATACTTTCATATCTACATCGCACCCGTTGGAACGCGGAGCGGTTTGTTAGTTATAAATCTGTATATATAAAAGCGGAAGGTCACCCATATTAGGAAATCTCTAAAAACGCGGGACGTACAGTGCTAAAACTTCGCAGGGAGGTAGTTTAAACTTAGTAGACATCCACTAAAGAAGGATTTTTCGATAAGGTAAGACTAAGGAGGTTAAGGAACACTTATAGGATCACTTCTTTGTCTGTCTGTCAGTCTGTGGAGACCTCTTTCTCAGGAACGCCTAGAGCTAGTACATACATTGTATTGAATACTTGCCGAGAAATATTTTACGTGTATCGAACGTTTTTGAAATAAATTTAAACGATCGGTGAGTTTATAGATAATAAATAGGGATGTGCCGGATAGACTATCCATATTTGTGGACCTAAACGTCGATAATCTGTATCCGTAAAAACGCCAATGATCTGTTTAAAAATATGTTGAAAAACAAAACATAAATGTAAATTTACTCCAATAATTTTTTGATCATACTGATATTATACTGTGACAATGATCTTGCATTCTACAAAAAATGTCTATGGGTAGATTATAAAATTATGTATCTACTTGCCTGGCTGTCGTACAAAACATTGTTACTTCTATTATTGTTTTCGTTGTAAGTGAATTTTGTTGCAAATTCTTTGGGAAAATAAAGTCTTTCACTATATTTTTACAATCCGGCACATGTCTACTAATGAAATGTAGTTTTATGTCCGTTTAAGTCGTTGTTTACGATTTCTATTGGATTTTATATGGATAGATTTAGTCATGTTGTGTTTTGTAACTCGTTTCCATCGTACATAATTTATATGCCATTCTAGCACAGGAATAAGGGTCCTAACTCAATTGTACCAAATGTAACAGTTTCTTAAATAAATAAAATAAAATAAAAAAATAAAAAAAAAAATATTCAACATTTGACGACTGCGATCGTTAGGATCGCGGCGAAAACATCGAGGTGACACTTAGTGGATCGCACTGTTATCATGACGTGACGTCATAACAACTTCGAGCGTTTTGGACGGAATTTGAATCCATCAATCTATAATGCAATTTTTTTGCAATAAAGACGTTAATATCCGCAGATATATTAAATTTTTTGGCATTAGTAGATACTTGAGAGCATTATAAACCTATTTTTCAAATTTTTCCTCATGCCTGTTCTACCTTCACTGGAAAATAACCTAGCAGTATTGGCAAACGAACCAGGCACCGTATGAAATTCAGCCCGCACAAACTATTTAGCTATTGTGATATAACGATATGTAAAACCAAAATGAATCTTTCGTATTCATACATTGTTCGGTTACATACTTGGATTATAAAAGCTTTGGATGTAGGACAAAGTTAGGGAGTTCAATTTAGGGGGATTCCACTCCAACATGGTTTTTTTACATATCAATTATTAAATTGAAGATACAGACTTACTTTATTCCACACATATCTTATATATAAAATTATCGTGTCACAATGTTAGTTACCGCACTCCTCCGAAACGGCTTGACCGATTTTTATTAAATTTTATATGCTTATTCAGGTCTGAGAATCGGTCACTATTTATTTTACATGATAAGGGGGGCCCACGCAGACGAAGTCGCGGGGTACACCTATTTATATGTAAAAGAGAATGAAAAACGGAATGTCTTATATATATACATATACATAAATCAATCGTTGTTCGTTAGTCTAGCTAAAACTTGAAAACCGCTGGATAGTTTTAAATCCTGTTTGCTTTGTTTCAATCCCTTTATTTCACAGAAGGTTTAACACAAAAGACATAAAGAAAAAGTCTAAGGACTACGACACTACTTCAAAACACTTCAAAAAGATGACGTTTGTGCCTTCCTTTTGACTGACGTTTTTTTTAAATTATCCTATACTGTCCCTCTGCTGGACAAAGGCCTCCCCCGTCTCCAACCGTACCCTTTAATTTCAGTTTTAATTTTTATTTGAAGCACCCTTAACCACAACTTTATACTAAAAATCTATCTTGTTAAAATTTAGGGTTCTCATTTTTTGTGCGGAACCTCTTTAAAGTGGCCACTAACACTCACCTTCCCTGCCAGTGCTCTTACCTATATGTCAAGTGTTATTAAAATACCTGCATGTCCCCTCAGCGTAGCCAGGCACCTCCAAGTTTCAGCTTTATGCTTCCCTGTAGTACCAGCTACAACACTGAGCCCCCAAACCATGACTAGTCTGTCGTCACCACCTGACGCTAAATATCTACCACCATTGCTCCATCTGACACAGTTGACACAAGCTGAAACATGGCATTAACAGTTATTACTACTACATAAACGTATGTCTATTGAAATGTTTATTTAGAGAAGAAACATTTTTCATTAAAATACTAGTTGTAGCTCTCGACTTTGCCTGCATGAATTGAGTGATTTTGTTAAATTGAAATAAAAAAATGGGGTGTGGCTGTGACATGTACATGGCCATGTCTTGTAGGTAAATTTTACGTTTATAGAAATCTCAATATGCAAAAAAAAAGGCTGCAAAACGGCAGCGCTTCCGCCTCTGTCCCTTGTGATGTATGTCCGTCCTTACGTCGCATAATAAATTCTTTGATTCTTTTAGTTATCCAGTAGTATAATTGAATTTTGGATAGCAATAATAATTATGAAGTAGCAACACCAAACTGTACAACCCGATTTCGTTATCATGCATTTCTTTTAATTGCTTCTGTATAGAAGCAATTTCGAAGACACCATTTTTTTATTTATGTCAAATCAATAAAGTTGAACCAAATTACACACAATGTCAACTTTCATGAATGTCAATAGGTTAGGTAAAGATTTCACTGGGAACATACAAAGTGACTTTAGAATTTTTTATATTTAAATATATTTTTTACAATACATCTCATTGACGTTACATTTCACTGATATTCTTGGGAAAAATAAAATAATTGCAGAAATTTGTCATATACAAACTCTGACAAAGGCAAATTTCTTAGTATTTTATGATATCATTGTTTATATGTTGGGTTTATCATGTTGCAAAAGAAGAAACAGTTGATAATAAAATATGAGTAGTATCTAACCTAAATGGTTATCCATTTGACATA
Source organism: Charaxes varanes (assembly GCA_024363005.1). NCBI lineage: Eukaryota > Metazoa > Arthropoda > Insecta > Lepidoptera > Nymphalidae > Charaxes > Charaxes varanes. The sequence continues at coordinate 892,136 of JANCMC010017835.1, forward strand.
GCATTTTGGGCACATTTGAGTCCAATTCAACCTCCTGCGATAAAACTGAGTTCAAGTTCCAAACAACTACCCACCCTGAATCTCCGCCTTGTCCACCCGTGGCAAATCTTTTTCCAGCTGGATGTATATCCACGGAAAATATAGGCTTGTCTGTAAATTAATACAATTTATTATTATACCAAAGTACTCCAAAAACTAAATTACTTATTATTACTTAACTAAGGGATTCAACTTTACTTACCATCATGATTTACCCAAGTGGGCTTAATTATCTTCATTTATAAAAAATCTTAAATATTTATTTTGATAAAAAATGCTAATTTGTTTATTTTTACTATTAAATATGACAATGTCAGTTGCAATGCCGCCGGGCTTGACAGAATACCGAGACGCAAGGTTATTTCTGAACGTATTTTGATAAAATGTTCGTCTCCCTCATAATATTATATTATTAGCTCATATATTATCAGCTCATGCAAGTGAAAACATTTAAGAAATAAAATAGTTCAATATAAATTACTTAAAAGCAGCCACCGGTAAATGATATTTATTTTGATTTGGCATAGATCTCGTAAAAAAACTATAATTAAAATAGGTTTATGAACGACTATGGCGTCCTGCGTTCCAATTAATGTAAGATAATCATATATTTTTTGGTGTAATAGAATGTAAAAAATATAATACCTCAATATGAAGGCACAGTTAATATTATCAACTTCATAAAATACTGATGTTTGAACGATAGTTGTAAATTAGGTATGTACAATTGTACATTTTCATGATGCCAAATTGACAGAATAGTCATTCATTCATGAAAAAATATTAGTCACCACTCAGCTGTTGTGCTTTGTTCTTTTTACGAGTGTCAAGAGTTGCGATTGGGGAAAACATATTTAAACTTAAGCATTTTATTAGATTGGTCATGAGAGGAGCAGATAAGTTAATACCAGCCCGTTTTCTAACTCTTCTGGGGCACATTTGTGTGCTCATTACTTTGCTATGGGAGAGCAAGCAGAGTGTTCGTTATTGTTTACCGACCCGGTATCACGACGATCACTTCCTGATATATCACAGCCGGTAAGTACATATCAGTACTGTACCTCACTGATTTTGCTCATAATATTTAGGGTTTAATTCATGAAAACAAGTTATTTTGAAATTTTTTGTCATGATTCTGTTGTTTAGTTGTTGCGTGCGTCACTACTACGGTTGACTGCACTGCAGCTATTAATGATTTTTATTAAAAGACGCGTGTTAGTTACGGGAGAATTTATATTTTTAACCTTTCTGAGTTACACTTTCTATATTTTTAATGCTACTTAGAGTCACCAATGTCTTTTAGACTAAGAAATAAATTATTGTCAGATTATTTATTTTTGGGTGCTATTGTAGATAGGTTCTAAAGTTTACTGGTATTCTTTATGAAATATTGTGCATTAAAAAAAATGTGAGTCATATAATCAAGCAAATGTTACTTTGCATATATACATCTGAATAGATAAATATTTTAAGTTATTTAATATGTTCCTATTTGTGTTATAATTACAGTTTGCTCTGTCTTCGGTTACTATTTGCGATAAAATTACATATTTAGTAATTAAACAATACTGATGCATACTGCATACTGTAAAAAAAAAATATTTATTGTACAACAAACATCATGTTTCAAATTTCTCCATATAAGGTGCTTGCTTGTAATTTTTATACAGCAACCATTGTGTTTATAAACAAAATTTACTCTGCTTTCTAGTGTAAAATGATTATATAATAAGCGATTAAAATGGGAATAGTTATCTTGTTTGTTTTGTTATTACCTACAGCAATTCAGTATTATAAACAATAGCTGGTAAGTTTGTTATTTATTCAGTCAATATAATAATGTCATTCAACTAATTCTTTGATGTACTACATACCTAAAGTAATATATGATAGGCAATGAATATGTCAGGTTCTTAAGCCATATAAATAAGTAAATTACATTATAATTATATTATGCACGTAGCACAAGCAAAGCATAATGAAAGCTAAACAAAAATATTAGGCACTTCTTGATGGCTCCCACGTAAAATGTCGTAACTCCCAAATTCCAAGCTTAATAGTAGAGCGTTACAATTTTCACAAACAACTAAATTGTAATATAATCCTCACTACTTAATATATTTTTGTATACATTGATGTATTTGTTATTATTGAGTATATATTTTTATGCAAACATATATCAAGTAGTGATGATTATATTACAATTTAGTTGTTTGTAGCGCTCTGCTGTAAAACTGGGTATTTGGTGTTACGACAATTTATGTGGGAGCAATCCATCCATTACCCTTAAAAAGAAAAAAAAAGCTAAACGAACTTAGTAATTCTTTTGCAAATTACCCGCATGCAATTAAATCCGGTTCGTACCAGATGTTGATGTAGTTGAAACCTCATTCGTTTAACCGCATTTGTTTGCAAAACACGAGGTGTTCGATGTTACGACCGGCGGCGGCCGTCTCGTGTCCGAGCCCGCTAGGTCGGTGGGTGTATGCTCACGTGACTCCTTCCGCACGTGTTTTAAAGGGTTATGTTTAATACACAATGACGATAACTGATAAGGCGACCCCCTTAAATTACGTCACACCAATTTTACGATTTTTTTACTCCTCCCCCGTTCTTGTGACAGGTGGTCACATATTCGGAACCCTTGATGTGACATCGTTATACAATCAAGAAAATGGCAGTTCCTTTTAATTGTTTTATTCAATATGTTAATAAAAAATATAATTGACAAGTGGCGTCACAGAGCTTTTGACCCCCTCCTGCCCATTGTCACGCAATGTCATATTTTGGTGTCCCCCCCCCCCCCCCCCCCCCCCCCCGGGGCGTTCGTCCCGGGAGGGGGGGGGGGTTTTTCTGTTTTTACATAACTTTTTAAAGATAGGGAAAGCCCACGGCTGGACCCCCGTCCCCCTGTTACCTCGGATGCCCTCTCCTGCTTCTATTCTATAAATAATCACGTGTAAATATCGAATCTATAAATATATATCGTAATTAAATGGACTTCATTTAATTACGGTTTAAGGATGTATCATAATCAGTATTAATGTATCCTATAATTGCCTTAATCCGTATTAGTCGGAGATCTCAGGGCCGTAAGACATAAGTTATTTCCTCAAGGATGAAACTTTAGATTCTGAGTAGAGTCTCGTCTAGGTATTAGCACCTGCATACTTGTGAAGCTGTAACTGTGCCACCCAAGAGGGCCTAGCGCGAACATTCTCAATAGTTTTACTTACTTTTACGGTCTATATATATATATTTGAAAAAAATGTGTATAACAGACGTCTGTTACCTATAACACAGGCATTAAGTTGTCTACCTTAGAAACAGACGTCCGTGTGTCATATAGTCCAATATATATTTATTTATTATTAATTAAGTGTTTAAAAAATGCATTGAATGTATTTATCAACAGTCTCTTAGCATATTATTACCAATTACAAAACAAAGAAAAATCGATTGTTAGACAAATGACACTGTATTAAGAAACGTGTTTTAAGCAAAGCTGGAGGGCGTCCTACGCTACGCTTACCGAGACGCGGTCTCCACTCAAGAACTCGCCTACCCCAGCGGTTATCGGTCGATAACTGTATAATAAAATGTTATAAATATGTATTTTCTCAAACATGCTTGGATTTTTGAGCATAAGTTTGACAACCTTTCGAGATAAATCGAACATGCTGTACTGGTCGAGAAGCGGCCGGCAATAGTTGTATGAAAATTCATTACTGTCGTGGTTAGTGGCCAAATAAATTACTATTTAAAATCATATTTGTCGTGTAATTTAAAAATGGAACGATCTTCTATTCCGCAACATGCCGACCAAAGAGGTAATTTATTAAAGTTGTTCGTCAACTTCGTCATTGTCATTTTTAAATACTTTTTCAAATAAAAATTCTGAATTGTACTACTTGGTTTAATTTCTGCGCATTATTTGAGAAAAGTACTGTACAAGCCTTGGCCGCAACTAGGCATTGATGGAGTAACGTATGTGTGTCTCGGCTTTAGTCACACGTTCGTCCATCAATGCCTCTCTTGCCGGCCGCTGCTGTAATGTACTAAAAGTTAAAGATTTTAATTGAGTTGGTGTTTTCGATACGCTCCCGATCCGCTCGGTTAGACTTCTGTAAACTCTATGAATATCAAACAAAACCGAGCTAGAGTTCTGAATTAATTTGTTAATTGACTTAATTAATCACGATTTTGTTGTACACTGATATGTATATTATAGTTTGTTCAAATTCTTTATCTGCCAGACTGTTACAATGATCTTATTATTATATAAGACTGGCTGTTTCCCGCGACTTCGCCCGCTTATTAAACGTATTAAACTTGTGAGAGCACTTAGACCTCCTGGCCTAAGAATCTAAGAACGGATTTTCAATAGAAAATTCATTCTTATTAGGTGTCTACTAACTATGAATCTCCTTACCTCCTTGCCAAATTTCATCTTTGTAAGTGGCGCGGTTTTGGAGATTTCGTGTTAGCTACTTTTCACTTTTTCATATGTACAATCTGTTGTAAGATGTCGTGCAACATTATGAAAGGCAAAATTCAATAAAAAAAAAAATACAAATCTCATGAGACTATGTTACGAATGTCAAATTTATTTTATGTATTATTTCTCTGAGTCCTATTAGGGATGGAGTAAAAGGATATAAAGGTAGATGGGGAGGAGAGAAAGGATGCGGATACTACTGTCACGGATGGTATAGAGGGAGTGACAATAGCAGCTAGGGTGCTCCGGGGTCGCGTATCGGAAGTGGATCAGATCAGTAACGAGACAGATAAAGGAATATCCACCGCTGAAGTTCTATACAGAAGATTGTTTATTATTTCAGAATTCATTCGACCAATATGTTTACCAACGTTCGATATATCCACAAAACCCTCGCAACAGCTTATACACGCTGGATGGAGAGATGTGTCACCTCCTGGCACCTGGGATGAGGTGTACGTGAAACATTACTTAGAGTTACCTCAAGTAGCGCTAAAGGTTAGTACGAGAAGTAGGTGTGAAGGACCGGAGGAACAATTTATACATTACACAGATACACACACACACAGACACACATACGCACACATTGAGCAATAATTTCTATCATTATTATACCTGTAAATATATATTTTTTGACATATTAAATGTATAAAACAAATTTGTAATAAGATAGTCAAAATTCTATAAGTTACTATAATGGAGGGAAGAAACTGTAACTGGCAATAACACCTTGCTGATTTGGTTCCAAGTTTAAATTACACTATTTAATTAGATGGCTAACAAACAATCAATCAATCGGCAAAATATTTTTGGACAATGGTATTACTTCAAATCATTTTAACTGCTAACATCTGTAACAAATTAAAAGAATATGACCATAAAAAGTGTTGAGAAACTTGGAATATGGATTATTAACAAACACTCTTTAAACCGAATTAAATATAGTGATGATGAAACTTTTTAATTCTAATTCTTTGTTTGCGAACATAAGAGTAAAGACATTTTTTATTAACATACATGTATAAATAAATTCAAAACCATAACCTTTTTAAGTATAATTTCATCAACAATCATGGGCAACCCTAGCTATTTTTTAGGCGATGCGAGATCTAATTGTGGTGTTTCATACGTGCAATGACATTCTCTAACAATTACAAGACTTTTGTTATAATTTATATTGAAAAATGTGTACACCTGAGCAATAGATATTAAGTTTTAGTGCAGCTACGTTTAACAGCTACAGTGTAATCGCATCGCAGTCCTAGTGCCGACCCTCCTATCTTAAGTATTTTCTAATATGGCAGATTATATGTAATGGATTTAAACCCCATTTATAAAGGATTATCCTTTACCCACCTTTGTGGGTTCATCCTTGCCATGGGCCCAGCCCATTCCCACTTCAGCTTTGCTGACTTCGTCCCCACATCCATTACTCAAGTCATGGAACGCAGGGCGGTGTTGCGAACTCGGTCAGTTTTTAAATATAACAAAGGAAAAATCAAATCAAATTTCTTCATTGCGACCTGAGTTAGAGCTATGGAGATTCTAATAAGGAGGACCATGACAATGTATTAAAGTGTCCGTTGACATCCGCAAATAAGGGAGCGCTACATTTGCATGAAGAAGAATTTTGAAGTTTATTATTGGTCAACTTATTGCTACATTCACACCGTTCTGTAAGGCAATCTACGCCATTTCGGTGAATATTCGAACGATAATTTGCTGTTTACAAATGGCCACTTCTTTAATTAGTCCCTCATAGAAGCTTTAACTATGAAGAATCTAATAAAGGGGACATCCTTATTAGGTTCTCCATGGTTCGCATTCATCCATATTTCGCTCACCATAGACCGCATCTACACTTTATCAAGTGTGACTGCGGTCAAGCGCTTGCCTATCTCCAATAAAAAAAAAAAAGGCGATTCAAAAGTCTCGCAGGACTTGAGGCCCTAGCAGGAACATTTCGAACCGTTTGAGCTCGACTGTATTTAGGATGAAAATGTCCGTGGGAGGCCTGCAGGAGGCAAGTCTTTATCGTGTCACACTTTTAATCGATGCTAATGCAACCCGTTTTGACACTAAGGAGGGTCCGCTGTGGGCCCAGCACGAATATTTTGAAAGTCTACAGTAACGGTTCGTCATATTCGTGCTTGAGACTCTAATAATGCTGTTGTCTATGGGCATGGGTAGTCACTTAGGTGAATGTGGTCATTTCCCTGCTGTTATTTAAAAAAATAAGGATATCTGATGAAATAACCATGGGATTATTTATAACCTTGTTTCCTAGTGGCCACAGTAAATGTAACTCTACCGAATTTTTTTTTTTTTAATATAGGAATACTTTTTAGGTATGTCTAATATTCCCTTTTCCCCTCCTACTAAGCTTAAATTAAAAGCTTGTATTAGGACACGGAGGAAATCGGATGTCAAATATATACTAGTGTTAGAATGGATCACCCATCTATCATCCGCGCGCAGAAAGAGCGACTTAACTTACTGAGAGACTCAAATGCCGGCTATTGATTAAGTTATGACCCCATTTTTGACTGACGTCAACCCACAATTTCTACAATCTCACGTCTAATATCACTCAGTTACATTAATCGGGACCCACTGTTTTAGAAAAAAAATGTTACATCGCACTATAAGGTAATAATGGCACTAACAATTCAATATTTCAAAACTAACTTGATTAAACTTATAATACTAAACAGTGTCATGCCTCGAAAAGGTATGTCTCCTCAGTGTTTTGTCGGAAGTGAGTACATTTTTTCACTTCCAACACTGATTTTCATTAGATACCGACTTAATAATAATAATACAATTCTTTATTGCATACATACAAAACAAAAATTAACAGCAAGTACAAATATGCAGGCAAATGCAATTTTATTGCTAAAGCAATCTCTTACCAGTCAACCTTTGGTGAGAGGAAATTTTACGAGTAACTAAATGAACAGTGCAAATATCAAACCTTTGTACATTTTTGTCCTTGAAGACTACAAAGTTCTACAAAACTTTGCGCAGCTACACAAAGTCCCCGGTCACACTATATGATCATTGAAATGATCATTCAAATGAGCTAGGTCTGACTCCGGCATTAGAGTAAGTTCTAAGCATGGATATTCAAACCTCGATTGATCACCGGTAAAAGGATTTACTGGAATCCATGAGGTGCTCGTTTCAAACTCGGTGGGTTGTCTTCGAGGCCTCCTCTAATACAAACTTTAAAAAAAACCTTACAGGAGTAGTTACGAGAATATTATTAAGCATATTCCTAATATTAATTAAAAAAAAAAAACAAGTAACTTACGTACTTACTTAAATCTGCCTTTAGACCTGTTGAGCTGCCGTGACTTTACATTCATATTGCCTATTTATATATGAAGTTTCAAGAATATGTCACTCACTAATGAAACATAATGATAAACGCAGACTGTCTTTTAGTGAGTTATTTATTATGACATTTAACTTTGCGAATAAACTGTGTAGAGTCAAATTCCTGTCGATGTTTCGGTTTGGAAACGAAAACTTGCTTTAGCAGTCAAAGTGAAGACGCTTCGTTTGTGATCGTCACATTTATTATTAATATATTGGTAATATTTATGATTTATGATGAGCTCAGTTTATGATGATGATGAATGATGAGATGATGATGAGAGGATATAAAGTACGAGTATTGCATTAATTTATATGGAAATAATAGATTTACTCATATTTTAGATGGGTAAAGTGGACCAAGAAAATGCTTTACCATTTTCGATGACAGTTCCTAGTTAAAGAAAATTTTGCCAAGGGTTATTGTTAGAAATTAAAGTAATGCATAACAAGCAAAAATAGTCCTTTAAACCAATTGACGTGCAAACGAAATTCGACCTTAGCGTGGCAAACCAATTGGTCAACTATACATTGTACGTTATCGATCCAATACGTCGTATGGCCTCTTAAGAAGAAGAAGAAGATGAAGAATAAGTATGCCCATTTCTATAATATTCTACATCAAAAGCTTCACGTTTCGTTCGGTTTGTTAGGAGGAAACGTTATTTATAAGTGAAATTCCATTTAAGCCCACATGTTACATTCATCCGAATAGCCGCTTCAGCGAGCAAACGCATGGCAGTGCCTTAAAGACTATTTTATTAGTCCGTTGTCTTGCGGCAACATGTGACGACGCGTATCAGGCGTAATATTTTTTTTTTTCCAATTTATAACTCACCATTGGCAAGCACATCTAAAAATTAGGTTTAAATAATAATAAATACGAATTATTTATCGTGTCACGTTTTATTAAATGCTAATGCAACCCACTTCGACGCTAAGAAGAGTATGCTGTGGGCCTAGCACGAATATTTTCAATGTAGACACTTCGACTTCGAACAGTTCAAAATGTTCGTGCTAAGCCCTCTGCTCTCTATTATCGGTATTCGGTTTGTCCAATCTTACTAAATTAATGTTGCATCCAAGTACAGAATATCATTGATCTATACGATATCATTGAGTTCGGTAGCGCACCTAAGTTTCCTGTTTTGAAATACTCTTCTAGAGTCACACGGGTGAGAAGCGATTCAAATGCGAGATATGCGGCCGGCGGTTCAAGACGAAACTCGAGAAACAGACGCACTATGATCACATACACATGAAAAAGCCGTGGCCGAAGAGAAACAACAGACAGCGCCCTACCAGTAATCCCGTGAGTTTACTCTTTATACTTGCTCCTAGTGCTCTTGGGGGGGGTTTAACTGGTCAACCTTGACACAGTTAAATTTCTAACCTAGCTAGGATGATCACCCTATACTTGAATTTTTGAAGTCAAACTTCTTAACGCACGTTTTACTTGGGGTGTAAGCTGGCGAATGCGTCCCGAGAGTGTTACGAACAGCGTGATCGAGCGAAGCGAACGGAAGTTTATCTATAGTTTATGTAGGTTCGCTATACAGGGTCTAATGTATAGTTTAAATTCGGAGTCAGAATTGGGGTTGGGGTTTTTTTTTTGACTTATATTGACTTTCGGCTTTTACTTACGTAACCGTTACCGACATCTCTGATGATTTGTTTTTAGTTTTGTTGGGACTCCCAAAAAGGAACACTGGCAAGTGTTCCTTTTTCTTAAATGTCACTTCACTCTTCCATTGTACTATTTTTTACTAAGCGTACAATATAAACAGTAAACAGTCAAGACGCAATCTGCTATACAGTGGCATGCAAATGTTATTTTATTACAATATTTATTTAAGTACTTACATAGTCAGAATACAAAAAAAATGTTCAGTTAAGCGACATAGCAAGCGAATAATTATTATGCCGGAGCCAGACATAGCTTCATTTGAATGATCATTTCAATGATAAAGGATTTCATACAGTAGGGGTATAATGAGCATACGCTCATCAAAAATTCGTTTCTATGATCATGTAGTGTGGCCGGAGACTTGGTGTAGCTTCACAAAGTTTTGTAGTACTTTGTAGACTTGAAGGACAAAAATGTACAAACACTTTGAGCTATGTCTGGCTTCGGTATTACAATAATATTATGTACTACTGTTTCTTTTTTATAAATTCGTCAATAGAGTAGAAATTTCCACTAACTAGCCATCCATGCCTTTAAGTTAATTTTAGATAAGTTAACATTATCATATGTTTTTATGCACATGGTATGACTATTTCTACGAGATCTCTTGAAAAACGTATATTAAACAGAATACGTGCAATACGTCTAGCTCTAGTAAACTGAAGTATGAAATTTACTTTCACGCCAGAAAAATAAAATAAAATTCTTGTTTTACAGAGAAAGGCAGCATCAAAAGACTCGGAGATCAGCGGTGAAAGTGGAATGATTGTCGATTAGATCATAGATAGATATATATTTTTAAATAAATGTTTTTAAGAAATTGTGTTTTTTATTTGAAATTATATTATTTATATGCGGTTGGTAAGACCGTCGGTTGGCATAGCGACGCGTCAATACTAGCAAGTTTCTGTGACTCCACTCGGCTCGGTATTCCTCATATCTCTCGTCTTTCTTTTATCAGGGCGAAAGTGGCGAACCCTAACACTATCGCACAACCTGAGCAGTTTTGTGGAAAAATTTCACGCCTATAAATTTGTGTTTTAATTTAGTAATTTAATTTCATATCTAGATGTGATATCTGACAAATAATAATTTAATTTCATAATCATCAAAAAATATACGCGAGCTCTCACAAAGCAAAGTTTTAGGTTAGTTTATGTGTATTACAGGCGTCACTAATTTAAAGAATTAAGTTGTCTCCATTTAAACGGAAACATTAAAAATAAGTGGCCAAGACGCTTACACAGATGGACTCAGTATTTGATATGAGATAAAGTTTAATTAAAGGGAAAATATTTGTTAAATAACTTCATAAGTTGTCTGATTTTAAAATATATTTCATATATTAGTAACAGAATTAGGTTCCTTATTAAACGAATGGCACCGACTTCAGCACATCAGTAGGTGTCTACTAAATCGTATGAAAGTACTAATCATCTTTTGCTTTTTAGTTCCGTGATGTTATTGAAGGCGGCTTTTTATTTTTATAAAATAATTTATTTTTAAATTTTAGTGAAAAGTAACATGTATTTTGTTTTTATATGATATGGGTAAACCATGGAATGACCAACTAAAGTCAGTGTTCTAATGAGAGGTTTCAGTTTAAGAGTTTGGCAAAATGGAGAGGCATGACACGCGCGCACTGTAGGTTTATGTATACTCTAAGTATATACTCTTTTGCTAATGTTACGCCTCCACATTCTAATGCAATTTGACGGATATTTTTTTCTTGTATTCAAGAGATTTTAGTAATTTGATTCTATGTATATCGACCCTCCAAAGTAATTTGTACTCTGTAGTCAGTGTGTCATTTCATTTCAGTACTCTGTAGTCAGTAGTAGATATTAGACAGTAGTTACGCACTCTTTGTACTATGCTATTGTCGTGATATATTTCATGTCTATGTTTGTTTTAAAACAAAATTTCAATATAAATATCTTTTAAATAAAATAAATCATGTGCAAATGTATTAATGGTCGTAATCTCCAGTAAATTCAGTTACGTTTTCGTCAGATATGTGTATACTTAAGTTTTAATTTAAGCATCGAAAATAAATCGATGATTTTACTTCAATAATAAACAAACTAAAATTCCAAAATGAGGTGTTGTGTTCCATTTTGTAAAAATACTAACAAAGGTTCCTCTAAAACAGAAGGAATAACATTTCATCCGTAAGTATTATTTTGCTAAACTTTTTATGCGTGCAAATATGTCTTAAAACCTTCATAAAGTTTTTGTAGAAAATAAAGTTTATAGTAAAATTATTTAAGATTTTTATAATTTTATGAAATACTATAAATGCAATTATAGCCACTCAAGTAAGAGAAATTTCTTACAATTTTATCAAGCTGCAACTTATAATGACTCGGAAATTAAAAAAAAAACAATCTTGAAGAAATAAATTCTGTCCTCAATTGACGGATTGTTATTCCCGTAGTTGCCATTTAATTCTGAAAAACTTCTAGCATTGATCATAGTTTTGAGAATGTTTTATTATGTATGAATGTTTTTGTATAACTCAGTTTAATTTTTAAAATTGTTGAATATTTTACTATCCAATAAGTAAATTTAATAATTAAAAGTAATTTCTTATTTTGTAGCACTTGAATTCACTTTGGTGCTTAAAAAATAAATTTCATGATCTTTCCTTAACAGGTTTCCTACTAAGCCTACTTTACGTTCTGCTTGGCTTAATGCTCTCAGTAAAGAGGAAACTCAGTTGTCTGAAGATGCAGTTGTTTGCTCACAGCACTTTCTCTATGAAGACTTTTATGAGACAAGAAGTGGATTGACAAAAGTTCGAACGGATGCTGTCCCATTATCAGTACAGGTTCATATAAACAACAAAAGTTTTTTTTACAAAATAATTAACCATATTTCATCTTAAAAGCGACACAAATTTTCTTAGCATACCATGGATGGATGGATGGATTCAATGTGCGGATGCTGGGTCCGTCACATTGCAGAGGAAGGAACTATAGCAGTGCCTAGAACTTGTGAACCAGGTGTAGGTTTAAGAGCTCGCTCTTTATAGTGATCACTAACACTCACCTGCACTGACATTGTTCCCTCCTCTGCCTAGCCAAATCCGGTATGATCCTACTAGTGCGGCTTTAGATGTCCTTTCTAATAATGAACTTATGATGCCACCGGGAAGTCTCACAAACCGAACGAAACGCGACAAGAACACCATCACTAGACGTGACAGCATTGCCGCCACTTTACGCCGATCTCATGTGAGGAAGAGGTACTGGTACCCGGACGCGCCGGCCCAATTCGGCTATAAGCATGGCGCTACCTCTAATTAAACGCTTTTTTATTAACTTTGCTTTACACGGTTAGTGCTTGATAAGCTTTTAAGCTTATCTAAGTACTATTTCATCTTGGTTCAGTGTTGCGCTTCTATCCAATATGGACAAATTTAAGTCACACGATGGTGTTACATTGCTGGTTTTTGGTTCTTGATGATGAAGTGGACTGTAGTTACTTGAAGCGTGTTTGAGTGATCCTGTGCTGGGTCGAGGTCTGCAGACCTTGATGATGGTGGTGATGGTTGTTGTTGCTATTTCTTCTTGAATTCGCGGAAAAAAAGGGAGTGTGTATGCTTCGGAAGGGGATTATATGGATTACCGGTGACTCACCAAACAGTATAGTACTATTTTTTAATTTAATGCCACAGACGCTTGGTTGATCTGTGTTTAGTTTTTAACAACCGTTGTTACTTAATTAACACATTTATGTGGTTCATTTAACGTTTTATTCAATTCGGCAATTGCAAGGATATAGTGAACTTACTTAACTGTTTCCTTTTAGTTACTTTAACCACAGCATTATACGAGGTATTTAACTTAAATGACCTACATTGTTTCAATTTACATTCCACTAACGTTATTATTAAGAAATATTCGCTGTGCTTGCATATGGATATAATATGTCACACACTGGCATATACAAAAGTAGAACCAGTTAATTGTTAATATTAATTAAGTTGTGCATAAAATAAATTGTTTTTGTTTCTTCTTAATCAATAGCCACTATTTCAGTAGTTAATAGAATATTAAAATATTCTTTTTAACTAATGTTTTTTTCTGATATGTGAATGTGAATGTCCTTGTTCTGAAATGAAATTATTAATTGCTTACAATGAATCCGCGCCATAAGTTTTTCAAATGGATATATATACAGGACTATATGACACACGGACGTCTGTTCCTAAGGTGGACAATTTAATGCCTGTGTTATAGGTAACAAACGCCTGTTATACCTTATTTATTTATTTAGCGTTATATGTTACAAATATACTACTATACCTCTCATCAGAAAAATCGAAACAGCTACCAAGTTTAGGCTTTAAAAAGATTATCAGAAAAATGTGTATATTTAGGAATATATGTCAAAAAAACGGAAGTGTTTCGATTTTTCTGATGCCGGAGCCAGACATAGCTCAAAGTGTTTGTACGTTTTTGTCCTTGAAGACTACAAAGTACTACAAAACCTATATATTTGTAATTTCAGGGTCCCCAAGGACCTCCCGGTGAAAAAGGAGATCAAGGAGATATAGGATACACGGGTTTACCGGTAAGTTTGACGATTTGATGTTAAGTCAGGGTAAAAATAATCTGTAGATTTTAAGTAATTTTGAAGCTGGCCATATTTTCTTCCATCGATGCAACCGCCTCCAAAATATTCAGCATGCCCTATTATCTTTTATATTTATAAAAATGAATCGCAAAATGTGTTGATAAACGCATAACTCAACAACGCCTGGACCAATTTTACCAATTCTTTTTTTTAGATGTTCGTTGAAGTCCAAAGATGGCTTTTACGGCGAGTAAAATTCAAATAACTATATTTTCATTGCCAGTCCAGTAAGGCTATCAAAACCTTGTGTTAAGAATGGCCACGACTTTATCCCATCGGTGGCGGAATTGGAATCGAACACCTCATGGATTTAAGTCCATCGTTTTACCGTTGAGCTCTCGAGACCTTTACCCTTGGCTTCCCTTTTAACTCGCAAAAATGAACAAAGTTTTATTACTGAGGTTGAACCACAAACTTAAACTCCAAATATATCCCGTGGGTGCAACTCCACTCAGGCTTAACTACCTCTATGCTAAGAATTTCGTCCGTTTAATTACTTACTTACTAAGATGGCGCAGCAATTCAAACTGGATCTTGGCCTCGGAAACAGTGAGATTCCTCGTCTCATGGTCCTGTGCCTGAAGCTGGCACATTTTGGTCTTTATCAATTGCCACTAAAATAAACCCTAATAAATTTTTGTTCTGGATAGAGTTTTAAATATTACATAAATCAAGCAGAATGACTAAAATATGTAAGATGGATTAACATTTTCTAAATATTAATTAATGACATCTCGTAACGCCGAACAGCGCCAGCGTCCGATTGACGTCAATACGGTTTCCACGATTGCGCACCTTCCAATACACTTGGCTACTAAGTGGTGTATATCGTCCGGCATTGGTGAGCGTGTAGTTATAATTTAATATATTAAAATGGTATATTATAAAAGAATATTAACATTCGCATTCGCACGCCTTCCTCTATACGCACTACAATGTGCCAAATTTGCATACTCCTCCGTCCGTGCAATCTTCTTAAAATGGTACTTACCTATTGTTTTCGTTTCACGTATTAATATATAAATGTATTGTTAGAGTTTATCTTATGATATCTTAATGTATGTGACTAGTGCTCAATTTCAATGTATGGACGTAACTTCTGTACATATACATCAAAGCAATTCAACTTAACAATATTTATAACATGTCTACTCGTATTACTTTCGCCATTGCTATTTCAAGTATCGTTTATTATAAATGGAGATTAATATAAATATAAATATATAGGACTATATGACACCCGGACGTCGCGCGTCTGTTCGTAAGGTAGACAACTTAATGCCTGTGTTATAGGTAACAGCCGCCTGTTATACACAAATATTTTTTTTTGTAAATATATCCGAATCTCGGTGCATGTAGAGTCATCATCATCATCATCATCATTATACTGCCTAGCCTGATTCGGCCACAGCGACTGAAAAAACTGGATAGGCATATTTAGATAGGGTGTTTTTTTTTCTACCCTTATATGTGCTCTCTGGTGACTTGCGTACCCAATCTTGTGATTAAAAGTTCTAGCACACTTGGGGCATGTTAATGTCCCGCCGATGTAATTATATTGCTAAGCCACTGGTGGTCGGGCTTTAAGCTCGTCTCTTTTCCGATGTATGCATGTACAGAACAGTCATTGTGTTTAAGGCGCCTACCTCACCGAGACGCCATGGCGACGTCGCCGGCTACGTAGCCATGGATATCTGCGGTTGTCAAATGACTAGCCAGTAGTAATCGTGGCTACGCTTCTAATATGTCGCCAAGTGAATTACCTGTCCCAAATTTTAATATGAATTGCTTGGATACGTAACCTGCGATGTCGTCACGGCGTCTCGGTGAGGTGGGGTTCTAACATATAATTCTTCTTGCTAGCGTTATCCCGGTCTAGTACCACGGTCCGCTTAGATTGCAGAGGAGAGTTTGTTTGCTTAACGCATTAATCTCAGGAACTGCTGGTCCGAATTGAAAAGTTCTTTCAGAGTTAGACAGCCTTCGCTCGGCAGATGAGGGAATTATAGCACTGCCTGGGACTTGCCACCCAGGTGTAAGCACCTGGGTGGCAAGTACGGCACTCCTATTGTTTAAAAAAGCAGTGTTCTCAATAAAGGCTTACGTTAGAAATTCCAGACAGATGCTTCATTTTCAGGGTTCCGTTTCTGAAAAGGAAAAAAGGAGCCCTTATAGGATCACTTCGTTGTCCGTCTGTCTGTCTGTCTGTCAAGACCCTTTTCTCAGGAACGGGAAGACCTAATAATTTTTATTTATACTAGAGATAACCAGCTGGTCGAAATTCGTCCACAAATATATAGATTTGCGTACAATATGCTTATTTAAAGCCTTGTACATTTTTTTTTATTCATACACATTAAATATCATAATTCATAAAATACGTGTTTATTTTGTGATCGTTCTTATGAATACGCTTTGCTGCCATCTTATAGTAAAATGTATACATGTGTGTGTAAATCGTCTCGCATTAGTGTTTGCCCCGAACACTACACCTCCAACACCATCATCAAAGCAAACTGTGCACAGTAATTCAATATTCGAAAGAAATTTGTGGTGACCGTTAACATTTCTGCGGAATAAACTGCCACTAAAGAACCTTAGAACCTTCAAGAAAAAGGCATACTTAATTATAAAGGACGGGTAACTCATCTACTTGACTAAATATCATGCCACAAGTACTAGGGTAAGATCGTGTTACTTTGGGTATAACATGCAAATTTATTCCATATCACCATACTTTAAGTATTAAAGTCAAATCGCTATGAAGCAAATTTCAAATAGCTCCATAACTTTTGAACATTTGTTGATCAACATTTGTTGAACAACAACACAAATTTGTAAACAATACGTGTTTTCCGCAAAAAAATTCGCTTTAATCTGGCGCCAAAATTGGGATCCTTGGGGTCGATATTTCAAGCGAGGTCCGTCTCTTTGATATTATTCCATAAAAAAAACTGGATTTGTTGCAAAGAGTTAGTTTCGTTCTTTCTTCAGCGAGAATTCCTACTGGAGTTAATACTCCATAGCTTATTAGCATTGCGGAGCAGAAGGCAGGGTCACTGCCCAGCCGTTGGCGCAGTGAGCAATGCATACAATATATATATCCATTAGTGGATATAGTAGTCAAATTTGATTGATTCATCTCAATTTCACTGCCTAGATTCTCACTGAGTCTGTGGCAGCATCGGTCGTGCTAGCGAATAGAGTTCGTTCGCAGTACAGCCTCATTATTGTGAGCACGGTGAAAGGGCTTCATTAAATTACTAGGATAGACCACTAGGGTGTCGTTAATGTCGTCATTTCTTAAGTAAGTAAGTCTACATAGTGGATGTACGTTTATCATATATTCATAAATTTGCTTACACATAATGGTATATGAAGCCCAGTCAGGGAATTGCAAATTCTTCTTTCTAGCGTTATCTCGGTCCATTACCAAAGTCCGTTTAGTTTGCAGAGGATGTGGCTGTGGGGCGAGTTAAGATAACCGATTGACATCTGACGTCATCCTCGGAACCCCCACGATCTCTGCAATCTCACGACTAATATCACTCAGTGACATTAATCGGGTCCCACTGTTTTACGCGCCCTCCGAAACACGGAGGAGGTCAAGTGTGTGTCTGTAACGTCGAATTAAATTCTTATATGTATTTATGCATATTATGCATATGACGGCAAGTGTAAAGGATATTAAAAAATATATATTTCTACCTATCTGTACGTTTATCCAAAACGACTGATCTGGTTTTTCCGGGATTTTTTGTAGCAGATAGCCGATGTTTCATGGAATAACATAAAATACCCAAAAAAAATTAGCATTAGAACAAAAATCCCTCCCTCAAAAATCCCTCCCTAAAATTCCTCAGAATTAAACGGTATCATTACATTTAAACACGACGACGAATTTAAGAAATGTATACATATAGATGATACTGTAAATCAATACCAATATTGAATGTCTAAGACACTTAAGTGGAATAAAACGGCAGAAAATATCGAAAGTTTCGCCTACGCAGGATTCAAACCTGCAAGACTTCTGGTAGACGAAAACTTCTCGACCATTTATGAATATATTATATATTCAAAATACCTGGAGAAATAAGAAACTGGAAAAGGAAAGAAAGCCACAATTCATATTAAATAAAGCTCATTTTTATCCCTTGTTCCGAGGACTTGTCCTAGCTCGTAAGAATACCTTTGCAGCCATGCTCGGGCCAACTTGTAAGAAAACCTTTGCAGCCAGCTCGTACCAGCCCATATAAAACCTTAGTAGTCATGTTGGCCCCAGCTCGTAAGAACACCTTTGCAGCCATACTTGTGACACCTCGCAAACGCACCCTTGCAGCTATGCTTGGGCCAGCTCGTAAGAAAGCCTTTGCAGCCATGCTCGTACTAGCTCGAAGAAAACCTTTGTAGCCATGCTCGTGCAAGCTCGTAAAAACCCTTTGCAGGCATGCTTGTACCAGTTCATAAGAAAACCTTTGCATCCATGCTCGTGACATCCCATATAAAGCTTCTGCAGCCATGCTCGTGCCAGCCCATATAAATCCTTTGCAGCCATGCTCGTGCACACCCAGACTGAAGGCTGTACTCACGGGAGAAGGCGGACAGGTCCCTCGCGTTGGTGTCGTTGAGGTAGGCCTGCAGGTCGTCGTCGAGCGCGTCGCTCGTGTACAACCCACCTTCAACGCGGAGCAGCGCCAGCGCCATGTGCACGTCCAGGGCTTTGCTTTGGAAATTAATATTCCACATTAACTTTATTAATTAATTAGCTCTTTTAAATTCGGTTCCGTGAAACCCTTATCTCTCGGTCGGTCCGTCCGTCTGTTCACCCGCAAGGCGATGCTTCCCCAAGTATTTACACACAGATAGGAAAACTTGAAATCTTCTATATCGATAGGACATGCTAAACTCTTTAGGAAAATAATTCTGAACGAAATTGGATCACATATTTTTAAGTTAGTTAACAAATAGCTTTATTGCTTTATTTACCACATGCCTTTATTAATGAGTTTCCATAAATTAAAAGGTATTTCCATGTGGCACAAATGGACTCGCATGGATAAACAACTATTTGGACTGACTCTCACCAATGGCATCCTTAGACCAGGTAGGCCGAGCAAGAGGTGGCACGATGACTTGGACGCCTTTGTGGGAAAGGAGTGGATTGGTTTAGTTCTGGATAGAGAACAGTGGCCTAAAAGACGGGAGGCCTTTGCCCAGCAGTGGGAGATTAAAAAAAAAATGTTATTTGGTTTAAGGTTTAGGAATGTGTAAGAAACTGGTCAGGTTATACTTTACCTCCACGAATCTCTGCACCACCAGGAGGCAAGCAGATGCATTGCCGGCGTTTAATGGCGAGATTACGCCACCGGAATGTCTCACAAACCGAACGAAACGCGACAACAATACCGTCACTTAACGTGAAAGCATTGCTCCACTTAAGGCCGATCTTATGTGAAAAAGAGGTACCGGTACACGGGCCCAATTCGGCTGCAGACCAAAACAAATGCTACGCTTGCAATTTATTTTTTTAAATGTTCGTTGAAATCCAAGGATGGTTTTTACGGCAAGAAAAAATCAAATCGAATAATTGCCGGGAAAACTCTAAAAACAGCCCTTTTCTTTTTCCCGTACAAACGTTTTATATCTAAAATGTAGAGTCAATCTGAACTGTTTTTTTTTTTTTTTTAAAGAATATTAGAAATACTTTTTAGGTATGTTTAATATTTCCTATTCCCCTCATACTAAGCTTAAATTAAAAGCTTGTATTGGGAGTGGGTGCGACAATACCACAATGGCGGTTGGAACCGGGTTTATTCTATCACAATGCGGCCATTAGCTATTGGCTCGCACGACAAATTATATTTTTTGTTCGAAACTAGCTGTTTGCTCCGACTTTGTCCATGTCATCTGGCAAATATTGTGGTGACCTAAAACTGAGTGAGTGTCGTCATAAATATAGATTTTGAAGCGTTTTGTTTCCAATTATGCGTATACCTAAGTCGTGGAACGCTCACCCAGCATCTCTAATGCCGGAGCCAGACATAGCTCAAAGTGTTTGTACCTTTTTATCCTTGAAGACTACAAAGTTCTACAAAACTTTGCGCAGCTACACAAACTACAAGGCCACACTACATGAACATTGAAATGATCATTCAAATAAAGCTATGTCCTGCTCCGGCTTAAGGCAACAGTGAATAAATATATTTTAAGTATGTATGTACTGAAAATTCTATTCTGCGTGAATATTTACTGTCAGGTGTGAATGAAGTCAAGCGCATGCCTATTTGACATTAAAATTTAAAAAAGAGGTACCCTTTACCCCCATTGTGCCTATAAATGAGGCTGCATTTATGTTTCACCTAGTTCAGAGACTTGTGAAAAAATGTATAACATAAGCTTGTAGGGGCATACATTAAAGTTATCTGATGACAATCGTATGTACAGACAAACGGACGGTCAACGAAGTGAAACTATAAGTGGAACCCTTATAGGATCATTCCTTTGTAGGTACGGAACCTTAAAAAAATCTCTTAAAGGTTTATGCAATACGGACATACAATAGACCCTATATTATATTTCATTGACGTAACATAAGTCTTTATTCTTACAAGATAATGGGAGATAGAAGGCCTTTGTACTCAATGGTTCGGAACGAAACAAAAACCATTATTTTTAACTTGCATAGATAATTCGTTATGCGGTAGTAGTTTTTTTAATGTATTGTGTAGTTGTTTTATAAGAACGTCCTTGAAAATCTTTTTAGATATAATGATATTTGAATTTTTAACACTGTAATCTCAATTATTATTATCATCGTAAATTTTTGAAGGTTCCCTAGTCAAGAAACCTTTATAGCTCCGTCTATGTCCGTCCGTCCGTCTGTCAGCCCGTAAGGTGGCCCCCCTCTGGTTTCCAAAAAGTAATAATAAATAAGATATATATTTATATCCCAAAAAAAGGTAATATGACAAAAACATATTGTAGCAACAAATAGCATAATATAATGACTCAGACAATAACCTGATAATTCAAGCTGTTAAAGTAATATATATTCTTTTTCTCACAGAGACAACAAATCACCCCCATACGTACAAAGACACATGCATACACATACACGCACACATACTGACACACGCACCTCTACACATTAACATAAGTACATGTATATACTCTATTAACATAGCCTAACATAACCTAATTAAACTATTTCATTATTAAAACTATTTTTGCAGAATATTAAAAATCAAGAGGCAGTTGAAAAAATGACATACATGATTATCTGTATGCATATAATACTTTGATGCATACTGTGCCTGACTATTTCGTTTAACTGCTTTAAAAGATTAGACGGACCAAATTTGCACCACCAAAGAAAACTTAGATTTTGGACACCTGCATGACAAAATCTAGTGGATATCCGAAGATTATCCTGAACAATGGTTATTTAAGATGTATTTCTTTGTTTTACTTCTATTAAACTGTTTACGTGAATCAACTAAACATAGTTCCACGGTCATGAAAAGTACGCCTACATAATTTTATGCCGAGAAAAAAATTTAAATTTCGGTATGCCCGGATCCTAAAATTGTGCTTGTGAATACAGTCCGTGACGATAAGAAAAGGTCGGTGTTTTATTGCGCCGCCATTATAACCCTGTTACGGCATCGATCCCCAAAACTAGCGATCAACTCAAATGCCGGCCACTGATTAGGCCACCGCGTCCTCATACGTATGGTTTTATGATCGTTTCGACATAATGTAAACGGTCCCAACCCTGTCTGAACTGGCGTTAGGAATGTTCGTAAAACGGAGGGTTCTTTGAATTTACCCCGAAGTGGCGTTGACAACTGACATGACATGGATATTAGGGGCTCTGAAATTTAATTTTCTATCTCCTATACCGTCACTTATTTGTTGCTATATTATTTCGAGTTTAATTAAGATCGTAGCATATCGGTGGCCAGCATTTGAGTCGATCGCTAGGTTAAGCAGTTCTTACCCCGTCAGGGTAATAGATGGGTGACCGATTCTGAGACTGGTTAACAAATATCCAACCTGCTCCGTGTTTTGGAAGGCACATTAAACAGTGGGTCCCGATTATTGTCACTTAATGGTATTCGTTGTGAAATTTTGGGGGTCCCGCGCCTCGCCGACAGTTGTTCGTCGGAAGGTCTATATATAGTAATCGTAAGTAGAAACTTCGCTAGCGTGAGTTGGGTTGTACGAAGATTTTCAGTGTTTGCACTGCGGTCGTCGTCGTCCGTACAGCGCCATCTAGTTTGCTCTGGTGTAACCTTTTTGCACTCGACGTCATTGCCATCTCGTTATGTAGCGGCAGCTACATCATCTAGTAAGTCTTAATTTAGATTATGCAAGTTAAATCAATGGCGAAATTCGGCTTGCATCATCGAGGCTAGAGTGCAATTATCAAGTTAGTCAATAATTGTGATCATTAGAAGATCGCAGTCTTGATAATTGAGGGGCACAATGACTGTTTGCCTTTAACGTTCACCTCCGGTGTGATTGGTCTTTTGTGATAGTCTTTTGTTGTGTATTAATCGCGTGGTAATCGCGCTTTGTGCTACACTAGTGACCCCATCTGACTACGCGCAGCTTTTGTTGCTTGACGTTTGGACAAGCGTCTTCTTGTAATTATTTTATTAATTTTGAGAATTAAAAGCTCTATTGTCAAGTGAATGGACTTATATGCCTGATAAAATCATGGGAATGTTTAACGGCTCTGTTAAAGTACTATGGCATTGAAAATTCATGCCTGATAAAATCGTGGGAAACTTCAACAGGTATTTTAGGATATGGCATAAAAAATCCCCATGATTGGGCCTAATGACTGAGCCGTTGGCACAGTTGGCAGTGGTCCGGCCTTCCACTCCAGGGTCGTGGGTTCGATTCCCACCTCGAAGCTGGGTGTGTTATATCTATATAAATGTATTTACATATTGAAAAAAAATGTATATAACAGGTGGCTGTTACCTATCTTAGGAACCGACGTCCGTGTATCACATAATCCTATATATTTATTTATTTACATTTATTATTATTATTATATTACATGTTTTGTAATATTCGTTCAGTTATGAAATAGTGTCCCAATCTCGTCATAAAAAGCCGGCAACGCCTCTGCTAGCCTTCTGGTGGTGGAGATGTCCATGGGCGTAAGTAGTCACTTAAAACCGCTTGCTACTTGTACCCCTTGTAACATGAAAAAAAAACCATTATTTTCACCAAATTGAAAATTTTGAAGGTACAAAAAAAACCCGCCAACCCAATTTTACTCTGAACTAATTTCGCCTAGGCCAAACCAGTTCTCCCTACAGGCGACAGGACAAATCATTCAGAATCCCTGGAACAATTTTTGTGGTTGATTTGAATCAACCTAATTGTATATTCGAAAATCGAAATTGGTTTGCCCCGCTAAGGTCGAATGTCGTTTGCACGTCTATTAGTTAAAAGGTACATTTTTGCCTGTCATGCATTACGTTAATATCTAACAACCCTTGGCAAAATTTTTAAGTATGAGCTGTCTTCCAAAACGGTAAAGCACTTTCTTGGTCGACTATACTTAGCAATTTGTCAGGACAAAGTGGCTGTTAATCTATATTGAAAAAAAAAAACAGCAGGTTAGGTTTTAATATTTTTTATGACCTCGTTTGATACATGGCGGAGGGAATCGTATGTTTCAGAGGGCAAAATTTTTTCAAATAATTTAGATAGCTGTCTTGAAATTTAAAAGAAATAAACCCAGATAGCAAAAGATGGGGGGGGGGGGGTGGGAACAAAAAAAAAGATTACAGCGATGGGGAAGAGCGGGGGGGAAGGGAAATTTCTGATTTAAAATCGCATTGGGACAGATAGTAATAATGATATTATACAGTATTCAGTTTAAAAAATGGTAAAAAAAATTGTACATTACAAGAAAAAGTCTACGAAAAATTTCACCGCTGAATCATGTACTGAACCCAACGGGATGCGTATCCGGTACGGCGTCTTTTACACCCTATACATTGTAAACTGAATGTATAACATAGTAATTGCGTTAATTTTTAATTTTCTTTTTTAATTCAAAAGTTGGCAAGCCAGCGTTCGATCAGGAGTACGTCTGTCGAATTAAAACTGTTAAGGTACCTTAGAATGGTATGCAGATCTAAAGATTTATGGCCGAATTTCGAATAACCGACGCGGACGCTACTAGAATAACCCCATGAATATAATAACAGTTCCTTCAGTAAATCTACGCGAATATTTCTAGTAAATAACAACCCTCGTAGTTACAATGTCACAAGATTAACCGTTCCCATAATAGCTGAAGCCAGATATATTAGCTAAGATTATTATGCCATCAACATTCAACCCTTATATGGCTTTCTGTCTCTATTCGTCCGCATCATACCAAACAGGAAGAAAAGAGAAAGATAGGTTGTCTTTATATAAAACGAAAACGCTTCCGGCTCTTGTCCGCTAATGATCTTTTAAACTACGCTACGGATTTTAATGCGGATTTCATCAATAAAAAGAGTGACTCAAGAGGTAGGTTCATATGTAAGGTTGTATGGCTTTTTTTCTGTCCTACAAACCTAAAAAGAAAGAGCTGACAGACTAGTTTTTAAAAACCAAAAATAACATTTCTAATTATACTAAATGCCTCTACACGGCTAAAGAGCGATTATGCAGATTAATTATTTATTAATGCGCATAAATTTTTAAAAATGCATGTAACTATTTTATAAAATTAAATTTTCCACAAATGTGAAACTTGGAGATAATTTTATACTTACATACATGAAAATAAATGGATGGATTCTTCTTCAACTCGTTATACTGGTCTAGTAGTAGGGCTCGCTTGAATTGCAGAGGATGAGGCTGTGGGGCGAGTTAAGATGACAGACTGCCGTCTGACGTCATCCCCCGGAACCCCACAGGGCATAGTAGAGCATGTCGTGTTGCTTTTTGTGTATGCTACGGTGTAGTGGGCAGAGACCTTAAATGATTCTTAATATACAATCCCAAAGATGTTACTCATACCTTTCGGACGTTTTTCCTTATTAACGTCTTTGTAAAGGATAATCCATTGAAACAGTTCGTTCTTTAGCAATATTACGGTTACATTTCACCGATATGGCGCGGGTGTTTGTTTGTTCGCAAATATACTTAATATTTGCGAGCATAACGTATCGGTTTTACGGTATTTACGTAATTTACGGTTTACATCGCAGCCGGTGGGGTTAACCGGAAAGTTAATCGTGCATATTTATGCGGTTTTACATTAATAAATTTGTATTAATCTACAGGACAAACGCCGGCCACGAAGATGGAAAAATCGGAAAATAAAATTCGGTGTTAAAAAAATGTTTGTAAACTAAATAGGTTGGGGAATCCAAAAGTGTTCGACTGGTATTCATTTTTAAACGACATCAAACGAAAAGAAGGTTATATTTTATTCGATCGGTATGTTTTTCTTCAATAGGATTCTTTTGAGAAAACGAGTCTCCAGAAAAAAAGCAAAAATTTTCTCAAGAAATTGTCACATCCTTGACAATTGACATTAGTAACTAACAAAGCAATAACAGTAAAAATATGAGCGGAAATTCAAACAAACAAAAAATTCGGACGTAAATTACTCTCAAATGTTTCGCATCATGAGTCGTGCAAAATCTATTCGGTACACCAAAAACAAATTCAAAGGAAATGAGAATTAAAAGACGCAGAAAAACTTCAAAGATGTCCTCAAAAGACATTGGAATGATTAATTGCTCTGAATATAAATGGCCGTGCAGTTTTGACACCATCTCCCATCCCTGAATATCTCTTATCTCTCTCGTCAAGTAAAATATTATTACTAGATAAGAAAAGGGAGCTCTCACATTTATTTCCACTTCATACTTTTAAGTCACCTTGCGAGTGTTACGGTAATTTGTCATTTGTAAAGTCCAGAAAGTTACAGTCGGAATTTTTACTCCAGTTTTTGTTGGAATTTCATTTAAATTTTAGCACTTGAAAATACAAGTTTTTTTTTTTTAATTTATGTATATATATTAATAGGTGAAGCAAAATCTTTAGGTACCATTGTATGAAAATTGCGCGGAAGGAAGAGTATAAAATTTAGCACAGTATAGTTTATATGGAAAAGGGTGTGCAAATGCTTAATATTCCTATAAAATTTGCAATATAAATATTTTAATTATACACTACACTACTACACGCACACCAACGTCAAACGATTTATTCACACATGTGTACAATTTACTATAAGATGTAGTAAAAGCGTTTTCATGACGACCACATGTACTTTAATTGGCAAATACAACAATGTCTTTGTAGAACAAAAATTTTGCTAGTATATATAATATTATTTAAAATAAGCACAGGGTGCGCAAGTCTAAAGATTTCTGGTCGAATTTCAACCAGTCATCTTTTCTAGATATATGTATATATAGCCTTAATACTATAGCTTTTCATAATAATTGATCTCGTCTTGATCCCTTGGGATGCTGGCATTACTCGCGCAAAAATCGAATACTTTCTCATTTCCCCCGCGAAATAAAATGAAATCCCCCCCCCCCTCGATACGGGAGGCTTAATAATCTCAAAATCTCATCCGAATCTCTCATCTCATTTCACAATTTACTCTAACGATCGCGTTGCCAAACACTTCTTTGTTTTATACTAGTAATTGTCCGCGACTTCCTTCCTTCTTATGTAGATTTAATGTCCCAATACTATGCTGAAATGTTATGCCATCTGGAAGTAGCAATAATATTTGACACACTAAAACTTATACATTTTTTTTTAATATTCATTAAAAAAACACAAAGCAATCATGAGGACTGTCGACATAAGTTAAAACTGAAAACTGTAAGCTACCTAGTATAAAATATATATGTACCAGAACCTTTGCGAAACGTTTTTTTCTTAAAAAATACTAAAGCGAAGGGACTTGTCACACTTCTTATCATTTTCGTTCCAGGCGAAAAACCCGCTGAGCTGATTCATATGTAGTCTAAGATACGGATTTTAAATGTGCACAGTCAAGCCAGGAAATGACAAGAAGACCCGACCTTTTATCTAGTAAACTGGGAAGGGGCAAAGTTAAGGAAGGGTAGAAGCAAAATAAGTAGTTATTAGTACTTTTTAGAGCAAGTAACTCTTATAAATAGAGATCGCGTGCTTGTTGAAATTCCACTATAAATCTTCTTCTCGTATTGTATGCTTATTCAAAGATATATATAATATAAAAAATCAATTCTTTGGACAACGTCATTGTAATAGTTGAGAATAAATATTTTTACCGTCATCTACGTGTCTACGCTTTGACACAGTCTTATAGTAAAATGTATGCATGTGTACGTAAATCGTTTGACTTTTGTGTGCGTGACTTTTAATAGTTTAATGTTTTAAGAATGCATACCATCTAAAAACATTAGCATTCATAAACCGTTCCCTATATCTATATATTATTTAATATCTTTCGGTACTATTTTACGAAAATTGCGTTGACGGAGGAATATGATATTTGGCCCAATTATAAATATGTGCAATCAGTTACCTTCCTGGGTGTTCCTACCATGTTACAACTAACAGATCTTTAAAAGCGGCTAAACAAATACCTTAAAAAAAAACGAACCCTGGTGCTGTAGGTGCCCATTGGCTACGACGACAATTTTGATGACGAATTTGCTCTTTTGCCCGCTTTACTTCTTCTTCTATCTAGCGTTATCTCGGTCCGTTTAAATAGAGAGAGAAGACGTGGCTGTGGGGCGAATTAAACTTCCGACAGCCCTCCGATGTTATTCCCCGAACGCCCACGATCTCATTTTTTGTTAATCAATTTTCAACACTTAGATTTTTTCTTAGAGGTAGCGCCAAGCTTGTAGCCGAATTGGGCCGGCGCGTCCGGGTACCAGTACCTCTTTCTCACATGAGATCG
>JANCMC010017912.1:11129-32232 GCA_024363005.1 Charaxes varanes
AAAACAAAACGCTCTAAACTACCATGGCATCTTTCTGACGTAACATCTTCCCAAACAAACAGTACTACCTGACTGTAATTAGAGCGTACGTTAACAAAAACAAGTTGTTTGGCAAAATATGACATCATACGCTTTGATTGCTATTCGGTATCACGTGATTTATGTCTTTTAATTCATTTATTTTCAAATGTTACACAATCTGACACATTTTTTAATGCCTCTTGATTTATTATTTATAATATTTAAAACTTTATCAGCTACTCTGAACAAAAAAATTATTAGGATTTGTTTTAGTGGTAACTATCCTCTTGAAAAACTTACAGATAGAGACGAGCAGTTCAAGTTCCACTAGTGGATCGAATGGTGAAGCATTATGGAACGCGTGGAAGTATGCCCGAGGTTGGGGAGCGGGGACTCTGCTTCTCATACTGGCGCTGATGCTGGTACGCATCACGGATCGCTGCTACACCAAGAACTACAGTAAGTGTTTTAATAACCACCATTTTTATTAGCGTTTCGATGGTAAATAGTATATTGTTACGGTCCAGAACACACACCATATTGGTGGGCGATATGAGGTGGTACATTCCTTGGTAAATAGTGACGGTCACTTTAAGAATTTAAACTTATTTGGAAAGTAATTCTCGTGATCATATTGCTCTTGCAAAGTTTATCTTGGCCCTAAAGGTTTTCAGTAAATTGTATGTCTTTGATTTCGGACTTTGTTTCGAAAGAAAGAATGGTAAGGCTTCAGTCAGAGGTGAGGGATGAGGTTGGTAGAAGCTGTTACTAGCGATTCTAGCTCACATCTTTCAGACAATTTAGGAAAGGAGGAATCTGCAAACAGTGGAACTATCGTTCAGCTGAAAACACCATCTTAGAAAGCAAATATTTTTGTTATTGTACGATCTATTATTATATCTTACATTACTATAGGTACACCTAATATTAAAAAGAGATCGTTAATCTGGGTTCAAATTGTCACTATTTAGGCTTAATTAGGTGTTTCTTCAGCTAACCTCTTACAATTTTGTTATACTTCAGATGTAAAGGTTTCCTAAAAATATAAGTCTCCACGTTCTAAACTGAGATCGGCTACTTACCTCCGAAAATAACGAGACCAATCGTTCGAAATTTCCGAAATGATACCGGATACTAATATAATTCTACGACATTTTTACACTATGACAATATTAATGATTTTTTTTTTAATTACAGCGCGACGAAGGCGATCCGAAGAGTGGCCAACACCAAACGTGCTAGCTACAAGCCGTGAGTTATTTTTTAATAATATGTAGGGAACAAATTACTAATTATATAGCCTCTAGGGTATCGCATCTCAATAGCTTTTGATTCTCTTTTTGAGGGTACTAGTATGGGAAATGCGACATATGTAATTGGCCATATCTCTTGATTGAGCATACCTAGGTGGTTGATTTTTTATATAAATAGACACTGTTGAAATAAAAAAACTACAGTTTTCAATTTTTTTTATTTACTTGTGCATTTATAAGATGTCGCTTTTTGCCAAATTTCATGATTCTGGAACAACGGAAAGTACCGTATAGGTCTAGAATATCTTTGCAAATGCATATATGAGAAATGTGGCATAGACGGCCAGCTTTAATCTAGTGTATGTAACTTATTAACAAAAAGAAATAAAAAAAGACTTAATTTAAGGTGTGTGTGTTTAAGTCATAAAAAAGTATTTAAATCTGCAATTAAATTAATTTGAATATCATATATAATTGAATAATGATCTTATTATTGCAGATCACAACCCACTAAACTTGGATTCACCAAATGATTATCCCTCGGAGTCCAGTGATTCAAGCAACGATATCATTTACCGCCCTGACCTGCCTCCACCGTATTCGGAATGCACAAACGACGTCAATAAGCGCATTCGCGAAGACCCACCTCCGCCTTACTCAGCCTGCTACGTCGCTTTTTCCAACCCAAAAAATGGAACACCCACCGTACGCTTCTTTAACAGTCAACGACAAAGTCTCTTCGAAGATGAGACTGGGACTTGTACAAGATACATAAACGCTCAAACGTCTACTGAAGAATTGACCGAAATAGCACACTCTAGCAACGGCTTCAACCACATCGATACAGGCCAATATACCGATAATCCAATTGGTGCTCAAATACATAACATACCCTACTTTGAAAACGCCACAGACAGGGATGATGAATCCGAAGAATGTACAGGCAATTGCGTCGTGGATTCACTTGAAGCTATTAATATAGGGCTAGCTCCATTGGCAACTGAGGAGCTCTCCATAGATACCCCAGATGATGTAACAGTAATAAATATGGAAGATCGGTTTGAAGTAACGACAAGCTGTTGAACAAGTGAAATGGAATTTTTCACGAAGTATCTTAAAATTTCTGAATAGATGCTGTACAGGTAAATTTAAGATTATTGGCTTGGCCAATAATTAAAACATCTTTCAACAAAATTTTGTAAATTATTTTGCATAAGTGATAACTAAAATGCTCATGAGACTTATTTAAAAAACTTGTGATTATGTTATTAAACCAAATATTAGACAAAATTGAAAAAAAAAAAAAATAGAAAAAAGTAGAGAATGACATGAGAAAAATTATGTAAATTATATCTTTGGAAAAGTGGAAAACACCCTATTAAAGAATGTTAGTGGAGTCTGTTACATTCCTACAAATATTGCAACAAAATTCGTAGCAATTTTTTGTTGTAAGCAATTAAGAAGCGTATTATTAAATGCAAATAACATCGTTTTCTTATCATTGTTATTTCGAAATACTTTCCTTTTCTCTTATCTATAATTTTATAGTATTTAAGAGCAATACAAGACATAATTATCTGTGATTATTTTCATTGTTGATGGAGAGATATTACATTACAACAGACTCCCGGTAATCCGGCCTCTACCTTATCCGGTGCCCCTGTAAACCGACATGTCTATTTTCTTATGTCTAGTTACTATATTCAACGTTGTTATTGAAGTGAGGAGGTGGTAGCTTAATCAGTGACCTGCATTTGGGTCAGACAGAGGGCCTTGCACGATCAATTCGAAGCGAAGTAAGTCGACGAGTCGCCTTTACTTAGGATAAAATGTTCGTGCTAGACCCACAGCGGACCAACCCGGGTTGCATTAGCATTGTTTTATAGGATGTCACGATTAAGATTTGCCTCTTGTGAGTCTAGAACGAACATTTTTTTCGTAAGTAAAGACGACATAGTTCTTGCTAGGCCCTCTGTTCCTACCGCGAGTGAGTGATAGATGGGTGACCCATTCCAACACAGGTTTTTTTAAATATATGAACTCCTCCGTCTTTCGGAAGGTGCGTTAAACAGTGGGTTTCGATGAACTCTGAGTGATATTAGTCGTGAAATTGGAGAGTTTGTGAGGGTTCCGTAGATGACGGCAGTCGTTCATCTTGACTCGCCCCACGGCCACACTCTCTACAATTTAGGCGGAACCTGTTACTTAGCTCCCAGTTAAGTAGTTAACGCTAGTTAGAAAAGGTAAAGGAGACACTTATGTACGTAATGAAATGAGAATATTAGTTCAGAATCATATTATTTGATCTGTAATTTGTCGGATTACAAGATACTTTTTTTTTAAGTTTCTCACTATATGGGTGTTTTAGGCAGTACTCTATAATTTAACAATTCGTACTGCCCTGCAACGTGTTTGCCGGATTACCGAGGTCCGCTGAAATTAGATTGCTGTAGTTATAGAGATGTACCTAGAAACCTGTGCTGCCAGAAGCCAGGACATAGCTCAAAGTTCATTTTGTCCTTGAAGATTACAAAGTACTACAAAACTTTACGCCGCTACACAAAGTCCCCTGCCACACTTTATGATCATTCAAATGAAGCTATGTCTGGCTCCGGCATAAGAATATCTTCTTTGTGGAATTATATAATTGAAATTTCTTCAAAAAGGGTAAGGTTCTCGCGATCAGTTAACAATAATTTTGGAGAGCGATAACTTTCTAAAATTATTGTCACTAAAAAGTTATGTTGGAATTGCTACGTTTACGGTTACAATTTTTATTGTAACCTTTAAAAAGACCGTATTATTATTACCGATATTGGCCGCTGAAGTGTTCTGTTCCTTTGTACACAGTGTTCAATATTTCTTATGTTCATTACATATTCGGAGAAATCTCAGATTATAGAAACATTACAAATAATATTTTCTAACTAAAAAGATTCATATTCAAGTAATTTGACACATTTAGTGCATAAAAAATGCCGCTGCGTATATTTATAATATTATATCGCTTATTTAATATAATAATATTATTAAAATTTACAAAAACACATTCGCATTATTATATTGTATACGTGTTTTGACGTTAATTCTTGTCATTAATAAAATTTACTCCGAAATTTATAATCTATGAATAAAATATTTGTATAAATACACAAATATTTACAAGATAGCTAGATTTATATTATAAATATTTTTAATAATTCAATTTGATTAATACAATTTAATAATAAATTCAAGTGTATATGTACATATTAATAACAATTAAAATACTATAATATTTAAAACGAATAACAAAAAATCGGGTTGTGTAGTGCGAAAATGTATAACTTTACAAAAATAATTTTGTAGACTTTTAGCAATAATGGAACACTTATGTAGTAAAATGGTACAGTCCCAATACACTGACGAAAAAAGTAAATGAATTACCATAAATATTGTTGTTGTTTTTTTTTTAATTATCCATGATTTTGTAATTCCTTCTGGATCGATACTACCTATTATGATCTATGCTATTTTAAATCTATATAATACTCTTATTGTGTTTTTCTCTAACCTTTTTATAAGTTTGATGTGCTGTTGTAGTACGAGTATAATCGTGTATAATTTAACAAATTTAATATTGTGTGGAAAAGTCTTAGTTAGATTTTGTTTCCCAATTTCATTCGTGTCTTCTTCATTAAACTTGACATTGGCGAAAAATAAAAAGCAAGCCATATATCAAAGAAAGAAGAAGATACTACCTGGAGACCATAGAAAGCATATTGATTTCTGAACGGCCAGAATCGGCTCCTGGTACTCTGTGTAGTACTGTAGTCAAACCTTGTCTATGGTCCGTATTAAGCAGTATCGATAAATATTTAATGATATGAAAAATAATAAAGAAACACTGTTTTAAATAATTGTGCTTTATTTTTAATACAATTAAATTACATAATTATTATAACTTATATAAATCTAGTTTATAATAACAATAAATAAATGCACATTGAGCTGAGTATTTGTGGTTAGTAGTTTTTTTGTGTTCTATTTCAATAATTAGGTTATGAATAAACTCTCAAACTATGCGGCATTCAAGAAATAAAACGAAACTTCATACAACTTAAAAATTTGGGCTTTGATTTTATAATCTCAATTTATTTCTTAAATAAAAAGCCGCTCAATTTTAATTCTTTAACACCATTAATTTCATTTCTCCGACTCACATTTTTTTTTAATAATTTCATTTAAGCAATGGTATCGATTTATAGAACCTTCTATTATAAAATTTACAACAGAGATCCGATTACACCATTTAAATATATATTTTTAAAGACATATTTACGAAGTTTTGTATTCGTTAAATATACGAGAAACTGTTATTAATAAATTTCGTAATTATTATTTATAGCAAGCTAATCTTTTGATAATCTCGGCTAATACAATACGAATTAAGGACAAGGAACCACAAGAATTACAAACTCTTTTGCAGGTACGCTACATAGTACATAGATACCTGCAATATCACTATTTCTTAACAAAAATATTTTTCTACCTAATAATGTAATCATTAATCAATACATAAGCGATCAGAAAGGACGGCTTTTCTCCTTAGTAACAAAACAGTGCAGTAATGTTGTATGACATTTCATTGCTGCACTGTTTCATTAATGCACTGTTTTTTATTTACATATTAATGTATCACAGAGGCTTAATGTTTCCCATATAAGTTTCATATAAAATGTTGGATCTAAAAAAATACTGACTTTAAATGAAAATCGACTAAATAAAGTCGCAAAAAAAACATATTGCACCTATATAAAACCCCTACGTTAATGGCTCTTATTGCGCTTGATGCAATAATCTACTATTCTTCGTCCACTGACTTTACTTACATTATAGACTGAACATTTATTTTGAAGTAAAATTTCTATACACACGCATGACTTACGAGTTTAGCAAATTATTATTTCATTTCATTTTAAAAGGGACTCCCGGCCAAGTATTCCTTATACTTATAACTGAGTAAATATTTTTAGATGAACAACGTCACATTCGAAACAGAAGCACCCGAAGGCAACTCGAAAAGATGTAAAATACAATTACAACGCGAAACGCCAACGGGTCTCATAGATACAACGTGCGGCAGTGAAGTTCAACCGAACCAAGCCGGCCTCTGCAAGTAAGTATAAAGTCCCGTGAGAATGGTCCCCCGTAAATCGTCTATAAAAAGGCCCCGCTTTGATTCACTTCGCCGACTGCAGTGTACGAAGGGTCACGTTTCAAGCAGTGGTCAGTGCGGCGTGTGTTTACAGGAACCATTACTTGGAGTATTTGAGTCGGCTGGTGCGAGGCAGGAAGGTAGACCCGCTGCCGATCTTAGGAGTGGACGACTTAGAGACCTTAGTGCGCCGGGCTGCCATACGACCGCCGCCGCGTCCCTACGGCTCGCTAGACGGCCTCTACAAACGGGGCCTCGTCGAGGTGTGTTCACCAACTATTTTCTTCCAGGGTCCACTATGTGGAGTACTTGGCCGGTCTGGCGCGTACCCTAGACCCGATCCCGATCATGGAAGTGAGCGAGCTCGTGGCTGAGCTGCGCCGCCGCGCGCTGCCACTGCCCGAGCGTGGGCCATGGGACACAGACCCTATATACGCCGGAATGTGTGCCGAGGTATTGCGCGTAATGTTAGAAACTTCGGAAAGCCAAAAAAAATAACTGTTTCACTGTAGGCGGTTCCCGGACGATAATTTTACGTTTAAACACCTAACGCTTAGGCCGATCGCGCCTCTCTATCACGTTCTGCACGCTAGGCTCAGGCGGAACGTGACAATGAGTCATACATTTACGTGCGTGGGATTAATAGGACGTTATCATCGAGAAATGTTGTTTTGACTATATGCGTTAGCACCTTATGACTGCTCTTACGCTCAATGTAACCAAACCATTTAATGTTAATTTAGCGACGTGATCCTGCATAACTACCTTAACCAAATACCTATTAACTTATATTTTGAAGAATAAAAATGTCAACCCGAAGAGTGCAATAAAAGTAAAGGTGTTTTTATTTTTTTAAATACATTTTTGTATATTACAAAGAAGATATTTTATGTTTCAGATTGTTAGAGAGAAGATACCACTCGACTGAATTAGTCGAAAAATATTCATAGCAGAATTAATGTATACGCCAAAAGTTTTTTGAATTAGTTTACATTTTTATTTTACGATCGGAATTACGTAAAGTTGTAGCATTTGTGTATTCATTTTATGCCAAACCTATTTTTTCTATTTTTAATATTAACATAAGAATAAATGAACTAATTCAGTAAAGTATTTCGTATTTTTATTTTTACTTATCACTTACACTTATTTTGACGGTCCTTACGTACAAAATAATAGTCTTCAAATTATCAATACATACTTATTCATATATAAATTAAAAAATATAATTTATATATGAATATACACATATCCATATATAAATTATATTTTTATGCATACTATTTCAGAAGATATTTAAAACGTATAAGAATACAACTATTGTAATTGCAAAGGAATAGAATCATAGAAGAATGTAGAGCCATAGACAAAGTTGTTGACTTTTTATTTTACAATATAAAGAACGGCCACTCAATCGATCCAATTAAATATGGTCATATAGGACATGACTTCTTCAACGACTTTTTAAATTTATTCACCGTCTTGCAAAATGCTGGTTCATGTGCTGTTTGTCACGTTGTATGTAGTGTCTATTTGAACGTATTCTACTTTCGAGAGAGTCCGGTAGCGAGCGTGCTTCATTGCGAGTTGAATGCCGCGATGTATATTTTTCCGCCACTGCGTTTTCAGCCAGTTGTTCAGCCACGCGGCGACCACGCTGCACCTCACGCTCGGCTCCCGCAGCCACCATTGCAGCCAGCCGTGCCGCCTTTTCTTCATCACTTAAACCTGGTCGTCTATCGTCTTTACGATCTCTATCTTGTCTTTGTTTATTTGATTGCAATTCTTTTCTTGAAGTTGTGGGACCCATATTACAGGATTGTAAATCTTGATTTTGTTGCTTTTCTGATCTTTTCCTGGAAGGAGAATATTCTCTTCTACTTCTTTTACTTAAATGCTCCTCCTCATCACTTCTATTTACATCAGATTTCCTTTTATTAGGTGATGACATTTTTCTATCTTCATATTTATGGGCATACTTAGGTTTTTTACCATGTGTTGATTCTTTATCACTGTCAACATATTTTGTGTCGGACAATTTAGACTTTTTTGATTCTTTACTTCTTTCTGGTGAGTCAGAATCACTATTATGTTTTTGCTTCTTTAGCTTCTTTTTCTTTTTCTTCTTCTTTTCTTTCTTCTTTTTCTTTTTAGATTTTTCCTCTTCTGAAGAACTATCTGATGAGGAATCATCTGAAGCCAGTAATTTAGCAATATTCATAGTCTTTTCTCCACCTAAAGCGTTTAATTTAGCAGCTAACAAGTTATCTATATCATCAGGTTTCTTTTTTGATTTATGTTGTTTAGATTGACTTTTTTGCTCCTGAAAGATAAATATTTTTTAAATTAATGTATAATCTAAATATTATACATAAATTAACTGTTGTTCATTACTCTCGCTAAAACTTGAAAACTACTGAACAGATTTAAATTCCGTTTGTTTCATTTCATTTCCCTTATTTCAGGGAAAGCTTAAAAGATAAGAAATAAATTAAAAATCCAAAGATTGTTTACAAAAAAGAACAAAAAAATGCAGACTTAGTCTGTACTTCAAAATATTTTCAAATATTC
Source organism: Charaxes varanes (assembly GCA_024363005.1). Lineage (NCBI taxonomy): Eukaryota > Metazoa > Arthropoda > Insecta > Lepidoptera > Nymphalidae > Charaxes > Charaxes varanes. The sequence continues at coordinate 20,172 of JANCMC010017912.1, forward strand.
AAAATACTTCAAAGAGATGCTGTTCGTACTGAATCTTTTGTCTGACCGTAAATCTGGTAAGGTAATGTCTGCCGCTAGAATAGAGTAATAATTATAGAATTTTAGTTGAAGGGTCAACTTAACAAATAATTGCATAAGAAAATTTATAAAGGTTGATACAATTGTAATATTTTACCTTGCAAAACAGGTTTAATGTACAACTTTTTCGATGTTTTTAGTGGATACTTTTTTATAATCTAATTTATATTGGGGGTGTTCATGAGCTTACCAAGTCAACCAATATTTATAAAAGTAGGCATTTATATATAACTAACCGACCCGGCAGACGTTGTCCAACCCGAACGTTGGCTTATTTTTTTTATATCAAACTATAGCGATTGGTCGCCCTCTAGCGCCTGCCGCCGGCCCGCTCTAATACCGTAATATAAATCTGTGATTTCCTCTAAGATATTCCTTTTAATGATGTACTATACAGGACAATTTTTGTCTGTATAAAATGTAAGGAACAAAACGATATTCTTTAAAATAGCTTCGTAAATAATTCTTCATATTTTTTTTTGTAATATGTACAAGATAAAAACGGTTCCTGTGGGTTATAATTAGGAGATAGACATGCCATCAGAGAATTTATTATAGATCTTTTTAAGGTGTACAATTCTGTCATTATTTTGTTCTATCTCGTAAGGTTTAGTCAGCGCACGACACGTAAGAGTACAAACTACGTTTTTTACGACTTCTCGTTACAAATCATTGACATTCTCGACATTTATCTTCTGTAACATAAATGCATTATAGATATAAACCTTCTTCTTCAATCGCTCTATTTATTAGTGAAAACCGTTGCGAGCAGATCTCCACTTACAACTCTGAGAAGCGACTTCTATACTATGTAATGATTAGGTCCAGCCTGAGGTATACGATAGTATTTATTCATAGACTTAAACTGTCTTTCCCAGTCTAGTACTAGGATCTGCTTAGATTGCAGAGGATGTGGCTGTGTGGTACACAGTGACATTATCCGGGTCTAACTGTTTTATGTGTCTTCCAAAACATGGAGCTAGGATATGAAATATAAACCAGCTTTATAATTTGTCATCCATCTATGAACCAGTAGCAGCAAGCGCTAATTTACATAATAATTGACTCAAATACCAGCCAGTGATTAGTCCACAACCTCCTTTTAAAACTTTAACTGTGAAATTTTATAATTATTATAATTAGAGGTCTTTAATAACACAACAGAATTTAAAACGTTATGTTAATGTGTGTTAAATTTTGTGTTTAAATTCTTCTTAAATAACTCAGCCACAGCAACTTGTGGCCAGGTCTGCTATGAGAAAATGTAAAAGACTAATTAATCTGTCTTTCTTAAAGAAAAAACTAAGCTCAAATTGTGGGAACTGGATCAAATTGCAATGGGAGCACATGGGAAGCACCACCTTGCAAATAAAAGATCTTCTTCTTCATCCTAGCGTTATCCCAGTGTAGTAGTACCAGGGTCCGCTTAGATTGTAGAGGATGTGGATGTGCTGTGTCTGACGTCATCCTCAGAACCCCCATGATCTCTACAACCTTACGACTAATGTCACAGAGTGACATTAATCGGGTCCCACTGTTTTACGTACCATCCGAAACACAGAGGAGGTCAGATATCAAATATAAACCAGCAGTGATTGGGTCACCCATCTATCACCCGGCCGCAGCCAGAGCAATTTAACTTAGCGATCAACTCAAATACCGACCACTGATTAGGCCTCAACCTCCTCCTTTCAAGTAAAAAATGAATCATCAAAATCAGTTTACCCACTTCAATCTTTTGAGGTACCAAATTTTAAGAAAATACAGCTGCGAATTGCCTCCTGTTTTGAAATTGGTTGAAAAAAATTACCTGCTCTTTCCGTAATAACTCGGTAAGTTTACGTCTCTGCACAGGATTATTTAAAAGTGCAGCACGAGCAGCTCTCTCCCTCTCTTTAACCAACAGTAATGGATCTTCCCTTAATTTTCTTGCCAAATCTACTTGAGTATCTCCACCTGATGCAATCATACTGGATCCAACCACTCTGCGGGATACTGCTGGTATCTCGTTTTGTTCAGTTTTGCCCGCATTTTCATAATTTTTGTCTATTGCTTTCCCCAGTAGATAATCTTCTTGTTGTGATTTCCTATCGGGTTTTTCCTGGAATTTTAAATATTTTTTTTTTTATTATTGATTGATTTTTTTACCTCAAATATAGTTACTTACAAAATCATACAGAACCTCAACCGTGTTTATCCAGTATAGTTGAGTTAAATGAACTTTTAAAGGACTAAAAAGCATCTTATTCAAATTCTAAAACCTATTGGAATTGGGATGAAACTGGCTATATTTCTAAATGAAACTAAAACGCCACATATCACTTACAAGTTAAAACATAGCAGTAAAGCAGATGACACAAGCTTTGTTTATATATCATAAGAAACTTCTTAAGATTAATAATTAAAATAACTACTACAGATGAATCTTATTTAAATTCAGATATAACTTATTACAAAATAGGACATTTGTCAGAAAAAGGAATAATACTCAATCTTCGAATGTAAATATTTAAGATACATACATCGTACATCCAAGACAAGCGATTATCATTGCTTCCTGCAGTAATTACTGAGTTTTGTCGGCCTAATTTATTTAGCTCCTCACGGTCTCTCTCCTGTTCTCGCTCTTTTTGCAGCTCCAAAATGCGTTTTTGTTCTTCAGCTGCAGCTTGTTCAGCTTTCCATACACGTTCTTGATTTTTCAGAGTACTAGGATGCCATGCTTTTTTCGTATTCTGTACAAATATTATAATAAGATTGATTACAATTTCCTAAATTATACTTATAATGTTAATTTAATTCACAAAACAATATAAAGTAAATACCAGGTCTCCGCCACCCATTTTAAACCTTTAATAAAAGTAAGTTGATTAAAATTCTCTTATACTCCTAGTTTATTTACAAAATTATTGTAAAGTAACAAATAAGTTGTAGTTTGCACTAATAATGAATGATAAGAAATACTTGAACATTAAACTGTATATTTCTTTTAAGTCTCTACTCTCTAGCAAGAACTAGAACAGATTCCATAATTGTTATAAATTCTAATGGCAAAATTTGTTTGTCCATGGATTTAGTAGTCTACTCCTAAATACACAGATTACTGCGTTATCCATAACAGATAGTAAAATAATGTCACATGATCAACGTATTAATAGTCAAATAAATGGAATATGTATAGCTTGATGTTTTATTAACCTGAGGACTGAATTATAGACTAATTTGTGTTGATAAATTATTCCTCAAAAAGCTTACTTCTAAAGTGAAAATTGAATGTCACTTCACAATAGTTCTAGAAGTTTTCAAAGTAGCGCTAGTGTTATTTAAAGAAGTAAATACTCCAAATAGGTGTAGCTTATATACTTGTATGGAGGACTACAAACTTGATTTTAAACATTTTTAAAAATAATCTTATAAGAAAAATATTTGTCTTATTATAGTAGATAATTAAAAGAGGACAAAAACTTCGCTGCAGAAGACTTCTAGCCTGGGTCTTTTGATAAACGCGCCTAGGCTTTAAATTTCCTAAGTCAGGTGAAGTACGAAAATCGTATATGTATCAGACAGTCCTCAATCCAATCTCTATCTAGCTTGATACCATTTCTTGACTACGATTTTACTGTATGTAAGAACTAGTAATACAACTCATATATGGTATAATGTTTAATTATATTGCACGTCATGTCTCACTTGTCTCTACTTTATCTTTACATTTTTCATTGGCTGAATCTGTATATTATAGACATTTCGAAAAAATTGGTTGTCTGTAAAGTCAGTTTACGGACGATAATGTTATGTGATAACGCTGAACGCTTAGGCCGATTGTACCTCTCTATGGCTTGTCTCGCGCTCTCGCTTGCATACTCGGTTCAGGCGAAACGTGACAATGAGTCATACTTTTTCGTGCTCGTAGCCTGCTTTCATCTATTTATACTAAATTATCACGTCAAAAAAAAGTGAGTTTGTACATATCAACGTAGATTTTTGAAAGATTTTTCATATTTGTTTTGTTTTATTTTTTTCTCCAAGGTTGGTTTAGAAACTTCTGAACGATTGCGGTTTTTTCTTTTGTTAGACAGGTCTTTGTTCGATTTGCAGCCTGCTGTAGATTTGTTACAACTATTTTTAACATCTGACGTGTGCGCAGACGCAGACATTATGTAGATTATGAGGATGATCTAATTCTGTAGCCCTCTTACTGTAACATTGCGTTTATTAGTCACAGATCTTAACAGTCAAGATTAATATTTATTGACATATTATTCTAGCTCTTTCTACGTCCAAATGTATTTATTGTTGATACAAAAATGAATATTCCCTTCCCTTGATCACGCCTTCTTGAAAAAGGTTGGATTGTTTTTAAATTTCTAGAAATACGTGAAAGTTCAAAGTGTAGAAAACGGAATGCCAAAATGCAAAAAAAGGAAATTGGAATTGAACAATCATTGATTTCAACGCGGACGAAGGCGCGGGTAGCGCGAATAACTCAGTTACTACTTTTGTAAAAAAAATTCTTCACAAAAACTTTCATTTTGTTTAAGTGTCATAATAAATATAGTTAATACAGTTGCAATTGCTTACAAGTAGTAGGTAATGTGATACTTTGCACGCGCGTTGAATTGAAGCAAGCGTATAATTATACTATGTTTATTTTATACCCTTAACTCGTGTAACAATTATTATTATTACCTTGCACCTTGTCGAGGTCGGTCGATCACCTTACGTTTAGTCTTCTTTTAAGTACGGAGTGTAAAACATGTGCCGTCAGTGTCGGTCGATGACTTCTTTTTATACTTATATAATTTTTATACACACTATCCATATTGTCTATTAATAAATACTCGATTAATACGCGCGCGTTATGTAGAATCATTCAAAGCACTTTCCAGATAACGATGACTTGATAAACAGTATCTGTCGTAATATTATTATTGCTTAACTGTTTCAATAACTTAACTGGATGTTTTTATTGCTGGCTAATACCTACGACGTTTCCCGCGCGGTGCAATAATTTTTTAACTTACTAGCAAACCCGGCAAGCGCTGTTCTGCCCGAATGTTGGGTTACTTACTATTAACTACATTCTATTATCCTATAATACTTTGCCCGTTCCCTTTTCCGTTCCCGTTCCATAATGGTTCACTTTCTTTTTTGGCGTCAATGCCTTAAACATGAAAGATAGATATATGCTGTCGAGGGCTTTTTTGTAGAACTATTTAAGATAAATATTTATTTAATACACTATATACGTGAAACGCTAACGGTTTTTGCAGCGCACGCCAGAATAGCTCACAAATGGCAGAATTTTCTCCTACTTACTTGACATCTATCGTTATATTTTGGACAATTCACATAATATCTTTATAACTTATAGCCTATGTGCTATTCTGATATATAAGCTATATTGCTGTAAAGTTCTACTAAACTCCATTCAGTAGTTTTTCCGTGAAAGAGCGTCAAACATACATCCATGTGTGCAAATTTTCCCGTTTATAATATTAGTAGGACTTATTTTTCAAGTAAAGCAAATCGACGGAACCTTAAATATAACATATCCAACATACGGGGCCATCCACAAATAACATCACATGTTAAAGGGGGTGGAGGATATCGACAAAATTAATATCACAAAGTGACATTAATCGGGTCCCACTGTTTTACGTGCCTTCCGAAATACGGAGGAGGTCGGATATCAATTATAAACCAGTGCTAGAATGGGTCACCCATCTATCACCCGGTCGCAGCCAGAGTAACTTAACTTAGCGGTCGACTCAAATGCCGACCATTGATTAGGCCATGTCCTTCTCACGTGGAACATTTGTTATTTTACTAAAAATAAATGAAAGCAACCAAATTAGATGAAATTGCAAAGTTCAATGTCAGGCAGCATATAATCTCTGCCGTTTTTTATATAATTATTTCAATCAAAACTGACGAAAAATGTTCAATGTAAGTTGTTTTTAGATAATAATTTATGTAACATTTAGAAAAAAATACATATACTTAATTACATCTGGCACTTCTAACTTAATCAGTGGTCGGAATTTGAGTCGATCGCTAGGTTAAGCATTAGTTATCGCGGCCGGGTGATAGATCGGTGACCTCTACCGCTGGTTTTCAAATATCCAACCTACTACATGTTACGGAAGGCTCGTAAAACATTGGGTCCAGATTATTGATATTAGTCAGTCGGTCATCTTAAAACCACCTACTCTTTTTTAGTTTTGCAAATTGCCAAAGTACGTAAATTTAATAAATATGAGTTAATTTAACCTTTCATAGATATGAAATGTGGTTATACTACTCTAGACGTAGGGTGAGTTAAATCTGTGTAAATTTAATAAACGATCGAAGTATAACGAGGATTTCGCAAACAAATGCGGTTTAAAGTAAACTTTTAAACTTTATGAAAATTACAAACTCTATAGATACCACAGCGCATCTTATTTGAAATCAGGAACATCGACACTGGAGCTGTATAACATCGTAAGCTTGTTTGGTAAGACCATCCTTCATTTTTTCTTTGACAAATCTTTATTAAAAATGCAAAATTACAAACCCAACCCCTCTTATATAATATCTGTCTGGATCCAAGCCAATTTCAACGAAGAATTGTAGTTCACAAATAACATGAGAACAACGCTACGGTACAAAACTCCTCGTGAAAGGAAATTGATACCTATACCACGGTTAGTACGTCAGATATCAACTCATAATAGCCCACTACTTGGTTTATATTTCTGCCCCTCTTTCTTATTTCTTGCAAATCGCAAACTTAACTCGCAAGTACATATATGCGTAAATAAATCAGGATTCCGTACTCTACCGCGACCTAGTTGCCATGAATCGACGATAACGGAGCAATAATGTAAATTGATAGTACTGCTTGACTTGTGTGCTGGATCCCTAATGTTGAAGTCGATTATCTTCGCAGAAAAGTATGTATTATAAGTATACAAATACTAGCCTGTTGGCGCAGTTGACAGAGACCCAGACTTCCCCTCCGGGATCGCAGGTTTGACTCTTGCCTCGAGCCATACAAACTCTACATGCGCTATTTTTTATTTGAGAGAAACAGTTTCTTTTCTTAAGAATCTTTTTGCATTATTCACTCGTGGAATCTTCCCATTACAATTTGGAAACATAAAATAAGAAAACGGCAAGGCTGGGTACAACTATGTGTTTTAAAATTATTAGCTATAACAAATTTAAATTTAAAACTCATACTCAATTACACACTTTCACTAATTTACGCACAAACACATTATACGCACTTTCAATCTCACACACGCATACATAATTTACACATACTTATCAAAATTTACATGTAGATTTACACACAATCTCACAATAAGTTTTAAGACTTAAATTTAAGTGTCATATACATTATTATGTATAACTTTTAGTACCAAATCATGTTTAAGGTGGACGTGACAGCTGATACGCAGTGTTAACTTTTTCGTTTGTCATCGTTTTTCTAATTTTAAGTGACATTTGTTCCTACAAACTAGTTGTCAAATAATTTTTCATAAATATTTTCATTAATCATCATCAATCATCATCTGTATCTGTTATATTCAACACAGTAGGAACTCGCTAGATGCATAGCCTAAATTGCATAATGCCATAGCTGCAATTGATTGATTCCATGAGGTGATATTTAGGTACATAGCTAATCAATGATTCTGTCCTAATGACACTAATTGTAAAGTAGGTGAATAGAAATAGATACCAAGTACGCAAATGCAATGATAACCATTTGAGTTACAAACGCCATCCAAGAAGCGAAATGTAACCTTTATTTGCGCTAGTATAAATTGGATAGCAAAATTTTGAAGTCGCCCAAACTTTATGCTCATTGAAGTCAGGGAAGTTTGCGTCAGCGAAATCGAAAACTGAAGGAAGTAGAATATTGCATTTTGTAGGAATTCTATGTATATATTGAAGAGGTCGTAATGAACTCATTGATAAAGGTTTTCATTATATCTTTCATATTATGTAAACGTGATAATGACATAGTATAATAAACAATAATGTATATCTATCCTAATATATAAAGCTGAAGAGTTTGTTTGCTTGAAAGCGCTAATCTCAGGAACTGCTGGTCTCATTTAAAAAATTATTTCAGTGTTAGAAAGCCCATTCATCGAAGAAGGCTATAGGCTACATATCATTACGTTAAAATTGAATCAATAACTAATTTTACCCGCACGAAGTGGGCACAGCTAGTTTTATATATATATATATATATATATATAACTTGAAAGAGTTATATTTGTCTACAAGAAAAAACACATATTTATTTGAATTTTTAAAGGGCATGCAAATATATTATATTATTATAATTAATTAAACTGTAAAGGATATTAATAAAAAAAGTTTCTTTCTGTGGTATAGTGGACCAAGAAAGTGCTTTACCATTTTGAATGACAGTTCCTACTTAAAAAAGATTTGCTAAGGGTGTTGTTGTTAGAAATTAACGTAATGTATGTGTAACAAGCAAAAATGAGCCTTTTTACTAATTGACGTGCAAACGATATTCGACATTAGCCCGGCAAACCAATTTCTTGGTCGACTATACCTACATCGGCCATTTTGTTAAATTTGAAATTATAAGAGATTGAAAATATCAGTATTTCCCTTAATACCGTCTTTTAATTACTCTTAATAATCTTGGCTCAATAAGTTCTCTGAAATCATTCCGGATTATGGACAGTGATTACACAGGAAACCTTAGTGGGAGGTGGATATTAATTAATCTTTTAAATCCCTTTTATGTATGATAGAAAATTATAAAAATTAAGCCCTCATTCGTTCGAGAATGTTTTTTACCGCGCGTTAAAAAAAGCGTATAAATAGAATATAAATTATGAACTCCCAAGTTTGTGTTCGCGCTTTTATAACGCGACGCTTTTTTGTCGAGCAATTTTGTATTTTCGACGCTGTGTATATTCATATTCGCTATATTTTCATATCGACGATAAAAAAGCGATGACACCGAAATTTAACGCACCGCTTTTTTAACTATATAAGGGCTTAGCCGTCATTCGCACGAGAGGTTTTTTAACGAGCGTTAAAAAAGCGTTCAAATAGGGCATATGGATTACAAAATTTATGTTCACACGGCAGCGCATTTAGAACGCGACGCTTTTTTCGAGCAAGGTTATATTTTAACTGTATATATATATAATAATTTATTATGTTATATTTTCGTATCAACGCTGAAAAACGCCAACGTCGGATTTAACACAACGCTATTTTAAGTCTCGTGCGAATGAGGGTTGGATTTGTAATAAATACGAATAAGTTAAATTGAAGTGTCTGTTTGTGGCATCGACATTATTTTACTAATGGTGTGCCATTACTTAAAAAAATCATTTCGATGCTACAGACTTGATTACTACCCGATATAAATAACAAAAAAACAAGTTAAAACATTTTTGTCTACCTGTCGATTAGGTTCTTGTCATTTCCGAAACATCTGAGCCGAATCTGAATGGCACTTTACTTCAAAAATAATTAGGGTTCCGTGTGAAAAAAAAAATTTAAATTTAACATTCTCTGAATTCTTCTAATTAGAGGTAGAGTCACGCTTGTAGCCGAATTGGGCCGCCCTTCAAGTAAATATCAGGCTCCTACATGAAGGCCGGCAACATATCTCGGTACAAGGCTTACATATATGAAAAATTAGCTATACCCTGCGATTTTGTACGCGTGGAATTTTCTATAAATCTTTATAAACTTACTCTTTACAAATACACAAACAAAAATGGAGGACACGAGACAAGCGAGGCGCATGAAAAGATGTAACGCTATGCCCAGTGCCTATGCCTTCCTTTAGACGAACGAAGCAACAATTAAACACACTAAGTATATCGTGTAAAAGTTATATAAAGTTTTAAATGTTGCTCCAGATTTAGTTGTTTTTTTTATAAATGTTTTATAAATTCACTCTTTACAAATGAACACGAGTCAAATGAGGCGCCCGATAATATGCAACATTGTGCCTACTCTCTATGCTTTCCATTATAGGTATAAAGCAACAATTAAACACACTATATCGGATAGAAGTTGTTTTCCGATGTAGTTGTAATTTTCTATAAATCTTTATAAACTTACTCTTTACAAATACACAAACAAAAATGGGGGACACGAGACAAGCGAGGCGACTGAAAAGATGAAACTCTGTGCCCACTCTCTATGCCTTCCTTTATATATATGTAGCAACAATTAAACACACTACAGCGGATAAATGTTACATAAAGTTTCACATGGCCAGCGCACATGTACAAACACTTTGAGCTATGTCTGGCTCCGGCATAACAGTAATCATCTATTATCGGTTGTATATATATTATTTACTAGTTGTTGGAATACCGCAGGTAGTTTTGGCTACGTAACGTTCGAGAATGGACGGGACTAAAGAGCTCTTCCGGCTAGCCAGAGACAAAGGGGCACTTAAAAAGCTGACTGCCAACCTCCAGTAGTGGAGAGGCACTCGAAGAAGTAGTTGTTCCCCGCTTCGTCCGCGTAAAATTAGGTGAACAACTTTTTTAAACCGGACTATTATTTCCTGAGATTAGCGTGTCGAGCAAGCAAACAAACAAACAATCTCTTCAACTTTATATACTAGTTGCTATCCGCAACTTCATTCGAGTACAATTAAGTGAATAAGTTTTGTGTGATGGTACATAGCCTATTGCCTTCGTCGATAAAGGGGCTATCTAACACTTAAATAATTTTTCAAATTGGACCAGTATTTCCTGAAATTAGCGCGTTCAAACAAACAAACTCTTCAGGTTTATTCGTATAAGATTATCCTATTATTTACATTCGAAGAATGCAGGTATGCGATCCTAGATAGATATTAATGCAGAAAACTGGAGGAGCCTTTGCCCAGTTATGGTTAAAAAAATTATCAGCAAAACTATATACATAGAAACTACTTTATAAATAAGAATACTATCATTTATTGCAGCATATTACAAACCAGCTGTTTTCCGCGACTTTGTCCGCGTAACTTGCCCTTAGATGTCCTTAATCTCGCCTTATCGAAAAATCCTTTCTTAACAGATGTCTACTAACTATAAACTACCTTCTTATGTCATGATTATACGTCCCGTGGTTTTCGATATTTCGTGATATGTGACCTTTCGCTTTTATTCATAAATAGATGAAGCCCCGTTACGACATTGCAATAAATGAAGTGAAATTATTATTGTATGCGTTTGATTAAAAATAATAATAAAGTATTATTAAATGTGATTTAAAATCTTAGCATCATCAATAAATGTCAAATTATATGTCGTGGCTTATACGACCCTAACTATACGTCTCTATACGTAGGAATAAAAGCAGAACTAATAATAAGAAGTGTCGTTTGTCGGTCAGTGTATAAGTAAGGCTGTAACACACTGATGATTGTGAATTATTGTAAAAATGTATGCTTTGCATCCCAATTATTTCAATAGAACACTTTGTTAACCAAGGTTTTAATAAAATATAGATTATATTTTTGTTTTTAATCAACAAAGAGTGATATGGTAGAACTTGCTATCTCTTTTTGCGGTACATTTATTTTTGCATACGAACAAGGGTACAAATATTTGTCCCTATGTTGGCAATGTTAATAAATCTAAAGTCATGATCTGCCTCACGAAAGTCGCACAAAAAAAAGATAATATTTATTAAGTTGGCAAGTTGATTGGGTTTGCATTAAGGCCCGCTTAATAATGTGTTAAATGTGGTCGCAGAAGGCGCGAGTGCGATACATGCAGTGGTGATTAGCGAAGTTGAATATAGCCGGGAAGGCCGGGGCCAATGAACTCGGCGTGACCCAGATTCGCGACCTCCCCCCGCCAGGGCCCCGCCGCCCCCCGCGCGCGCCCCGCCCCCCCCACCCGCCCCCCCACCCGCCCGCACGCACGCACGCACGCACGCACGCACGCACGCACGCACGCACGCACGCACGCACGCACACAAA
>JANCMC010017933.1:0-86793 GCA_024363005.1 Charaxes varanes
AACGACGTCTGCAGTAGCCTGTTAGTAATAGTACTTTGATAATATTTAACCGACTTTCATTACAAGGTGTTATGTTGGACCTTCCACGCGATCTAGTATCGTCTACTTTGCCCTAAACCACCAGTCACTCAATTTACGATTTACGTTACATAGCATACATTTTTTTAAAATCAAATATTATTGTTTCAAACATGAATATATAATTAAAATAAAAAAAACTTATTAATTAGTTAAAAGACAAAAGAAGGGGACATCGTTAAAAAATAATATCATCAAAATGGAAGTGGGCTGGTCATATTTAGAGATAGATAAATGGTAGTCAATTGGTATATACAAAAAAAGAAGACGTGGTAGACCATTTAAGAGAAGGGATTACGTTATTAGGGAAGTGGCTGCAACAACGTAGTCAAGGTTAGTTATAGATAGAGTTCGTTAAAGCAATTGAGAGGAGGCTTGTACCGCAAAAGGCGGCCATTATAACTGATATGGTTATATAATTCACTAACAAGCACTAACAAAAAACAAAGTGTAAAGGAAAAGAATACACATTTATAAATCATATTTTGGCACGGTCGGCCTAAACGTTTGGCGTTATCACGTAAAATTATCGTCCATAAAGCAACTTTACAGATAACCCACTTTTTTAATATGACCTGTGTTTAAGGTATATATTTCTCTTTCTTTTTTAAACCATTATATTAATTTAACTTTTTTTGTCGTAATAACAACTTAGAAATTGATAAAAGCCGGATGCGCTCACGAAAAAGCATGACTCATTGTCACGTTCCGACTGAGCCGACCATATCATCAAGTAAAATTATCTATATATTAGCCGACATTACAAACACCTATTTTTTTTAAATTTGACGTGTGTAATAATTACGTTTGAGATTTAATCATGGTTTTATTTAAACAGATTCTGTAATAATATTTATTTTGAAATTACCACCGGGTAACAGTACCTCTTTTTCACATAAGATCGGCGTGAAGTGGCGGCAATGCTATCACGTCAAGTGATGGTATTGTCGTCGCATTTCGTTCGGTTTGTGATATGGGGTAAGCAGCCATTAAAATAGCAGCCACTAAAAGTAGCAGCTACTAAAAGTAGCAGCCACTAAAAGTAGCAGCCACTGACTTAAAGTTCCACGAACAGGGTTGTCTCAGTCGTCCTGATTGTCTGAAATAAAAGTAAACCGGGCAAGTGCGAGTCAGACTCACGCACTGTGGGTTCCGTACCATCACGTAATTCTTCACCAGGTTCTGTTGAGATTTTTTTTTTCATAAGATTTTTTTTATTTTGACAATGTCACCTTAATTTTTTTTCCCTCACTACAAATTTAGGTTTATCGGAGTTTTTCCTTTAATTGTAATTTAAGGTATAGCTTCTTGTCAAATTTCTGGATTCTAGGTCAATGGGAAGTACACCGTAGGTTTTGGTTCCCTTTGCAAATAAATGGGAAACGTGACATAAAGGGTCTTATCTTTTGATTGCGTACAATTAAAGGGGTTGATTTTTTTCACAGTTTCGAGGGACTGCAGACGTCAGTATTTAGTATTAATTTCAAATTTATAAATCTACACGTTCCTGAGTAAAAGGACGTCGTCAGACATACAGACAGACGTACAACGAACTTAGGGTTCCTTTTTTCCTTTGGTGGTACGGAACTTGGCCTCTGATATCTACGAGTGCTGGGTTGGTGTACCGTACATAACTTCCGAACAACTGCAGTGAATTGGATAATAACTATTTTGTTGTGTTCGGTATAGTCAGGACTTGATTTTTATCATAAAAAGAAGTTTGTCTGTCCGTCTGTTTGTTACGCGAAATTTCTGAAACAGCTTTATCAATTTTGACGTGACTTTTATGGTTCTAATGATTGTATATATTGTAATTCCTTACAAAACTTTGGTACGTTTTATGAGGAATGACATAAGCTACTTTATGCGGACGAAATCGCTGTCACCAACTAGTAATTCATATCCTTTTTAATAAATACCTGGAATTATTTAAATAGTTTAGATAGGCAAACGGGTTGGTTTCACCTGATTGATTGTTAATATATACGTTACTATTTAAGATTGTGTTAAAAGGTGTATTGTGTTGCAAAATACACGAACGCTTAGCGAAATCGGTATTTGAACTGTATCCCTTATTGATTTCAATCCGTCCTTTAATCTCGGTGGCTCGTTGCATTATTACAAACAGCAAAAGAATGTTAATGTATCAAATATTTCACGTTAACATATACGAGAAATTTATACAACAAAAAACCGCAAAGCGGCCAGGGTGATCGCTACGTCATCGCCTGTCCGCTTCTAACCTATCCGCAATATAGTTATGTTTCGCGCGGAAGCTGGACGCATACAAAGTATATGGTAGCGCTGACGCAGCTCATTGACTACGGCTTCATTATATCCATGCATGAACTTGCAGTAACAGTGGTGTATAAAAAGCTGAACTATCCGATGCTTTCCGTCGAGGATTATGGGGTGAACGTCTTGCGGTAGAAGAGAGCTTATAATTGGGTTTACACGACTAAGAGATCCTGAGAGTATTCTGATGGTCGACAATCAATGTTACTTTGGCTAAGCGACTATACTTAGGTAACGGTTCTGATGTTAAAGTCGTAATTAATTCGCTCTTAAAGGAATCTAATTGTGAACTGAGTAGGAGCTGTTGCTCAACCGAGCCTATATCTTCAGCAGTTAAAACTTCTAGCTGTTGTAATCTCTCGTACATAGAAATATTCCTTAAACAAAAATTGTATTTATTTTAATCATATATATATAATTAAATATACTGCCATATTTCATTTTCATACACTGGACAAAAGTCACTTACAACAAGGTTCTTAATTAGAGGTAGCGTCACGTTTGTAGCCGAATTGGGTCGGGGCGTCCGGGTTCCAGTACCTCTTGCTCCTATTGGTTCGGTGTGAAGTGGCGGCAATGCTGTCAGGTGAAGTGATGGTATTGTTATCGCATTATGTTCGGTTTGTGAGATTTCCCGGCGGCCTAAACTCGTCATCAAAGGCCGGCAACGCACCTGCTTGCCTCCTGGTCGTGCAGATGTCCAAGGGCGTCAGTAGGCACTTAGCTTCCTGCTGCCTGCTCCTTTGCCCCTTGTAACATAAAGAAAAGATTAAGCGGTTGTCCTTTTAGTAAAGTATCTGATACAAATAAATCAATGAGTGTTTTGTATAATAACTGCATTACTCCGCCTATTTTGGTCTTGTAATGCTTGATTTGCTAGCTTTCTTACTGCTATCTAGAGTTTAATTTTAAATCATTAGATTTCTCTAGATGGTAAGGTGAATGGCATTTTGCTTATTATGTTTTGTTTCTATTTTACTTTTATTTCATTTGGTCATTATTATAGCAAATTATAGTGGATATATAGTTTCACAGTACAGATTATTGAGGCCCTAGCACGACCATTTCGAACCGTTCGAATTCGAAAATTCCACTGTAATTAGGATGAAAATATTCATGCTGGGGCCACAGAAGGCAAGTCTTTATCGTGTCACGTTTTTAATCAATGCTGATGCAACCCGCGCTGACACTAAGGTGGTTCCGATGTGGGCCCAGCACGAATATTTTCAATGTCGAATCTTCGACTCGAACGGTTCTAAATATTCGTGCTAGGCCCTGTGAAGTAATATGAAAAGGTTCATATGTTTCATACATTTCATATGTTTAGCACTCATTCGCACGAGATTCAAAAGCGTGGCATTAAAATCTCGGCGCTGACGTTTTTTTAGCGCCATCCATACAAAAATATAGCTAGATAAAAAAGCGTCGCGTTATTAAAACGCTGCCGTATGAACATAAACTTAGAATTCCATAACTTTTTAACGCGCGGTAAAAAAACTCCCGGCGAATGACGGTTAAGTGCCCTACGCTGCGTTGCAGAATATTATTATTTGAGGACCTTTAAGGCGCCTGAACGGCTCGACGTTTTTACACCTGTACCGATAATCGATAAGCTGATAATAACATTAGAAGCGAATATAACGTCTATTACTATAGGAATTAGGTTCTATGCTGCTTGTATATTTGTTTGCAATTCTTCACCCTCAGTATAGCATACTTGTTGGTGCGTAAAGTGCCGGGTGGTATTGTACCCAGTGCATATATTTACGATTAGAAATGTTTATTCGTTCCTGTTGTCTGTTATAAGCAAATGAAAATAGTGTATGAAATTATACAAACAAGAGACCGTCCGCTGTTCGGCATTTGGTCAAAAATCTTTAAGTTTCCTTGCCATATTATGCTTACTTAAAACTATATACAAAATTTTAAGTCCTAGTACGATATTTTTTGGAATAAAACGGACGGTTGTCATGACAACGCTTTGACACAATACGTTTATAAAATGTATCCTTTAATTGCTTATTTATATATATTTTTTTGTGTGGTTTCTGCTATTGGCCCTAATGGCCTCGACAGCGTCATCGGTAGTGGGGGGGGGGGGGCTCACCCGGAAAGGGACCTTCTTGGGAAGGCTTCGGCGAACGCGGGGGGAAGGCAGGCGAACCTAGTAAAATATCATATTTAAACGTTTGCCTGATATTTGAAATTCAGTCTTAATTCTATATACTAGAGACCGGCTGGCCGAAATACGGCTACGCATATTTGAAACTACGTATTATATGCTTATTTAAAGCTTTGTGAGTATAAAATTAATTCTTTGAACGACATTGCTATATTTGACAATTAATATACAGATGTTCTTCATGACTACGCTTTGACGCCATTTTATTGTAAAATGTATGTACATGTTTGTGTAAATCGTTTTGCATTGGTGTGCGTATGGTTTTCTTTTAATAATACATATGTATTTTTTTAAAACGTAGAAACTTTATTTGTACCAAAGTTCGTACTCCTCCGTCCGCGGAATTTTCGTGAAATGGCACCTAAAGGTTTCGCTTTATGTATAATGTGTGTCTGCATGCTTGTGTGTGTGTGTGTGTGTGTGTGTGTGTGTGTGTGTGTGTGTGTGTGTGCGCACGTATGTGTGTGTAGGTATGTATATTATGTATCTTTATAATTAAAATTATTTTGTACCTTTTTATGTCACTGACCTAGTTTAAATATAGGACAACTATTAAAACTTTTATCATCTCACCTATTCGAAAAGGACGACTTGGTTCGCCTTTAAGTGCACACAGGGGTAGTTTTTTCTATAAGAAAATTTTAGCGGGCACTTATGAGTTTTTACTCCTCTTTATAAGTGCGCCGCGAATATCTTTGCCGGGCACTTTTTGAATTTGAAACATCTTAGCCCTCATTCGCACGAGAGTTAAAAAAACGTTGCGTTAAATCTCGGCGTTGGCGCTTTTTTAACGTCGTCTATACAACGTATCGCGTCATGTCCTATTTTCAAAGTCGAGCGTTGGGCGTCGAAAATTATTGAACAAACGGAACTCCGTATTGTCATTCACACAAGCACTAAAAAAGCGCCGGCGCTGTGTATACATAAAAATAAAATGTCAGTGTTTGTTTGTAACGTCGATATTATTGTTTTTTTACCAATTGCATATGATTATATATTATAAGCTATCCATAACAAAAATCTATATTTATATATTTTATTAAGATTAAAATGTCTGTGACGTCAAAATTATTTTTTTACTAATTACATATGACTACTTACACGATTTCGTAAAACTATCTATTGCTTTTATATACAGACACTAATTACACCATAATTGTACGTAAAATGTGTGTGATTTTCTAACATTTCTTTTTACGAAGATAATAAATTAAAAAAAAAACAATAAAAATACTATGAGATAAATAACTAATAGCCTAAGGCTTTTTCTGTGCACTAACTACCTATAGTAAGTATCACTGATATATTGTACTAGCTGTAACCCGCGTCTTCGTATGCGTGCAATTTTGAGGGTTTCTATTTTTAGCTAAAAATAAAGTAGCCAAACATTATTCTCTATAAAAGTTACTATCCACCATTGAAAGTCCCGTGCGAATCGGTCTAGCCGTTTCGAAGACTGCCCGGAACAAACAGACAGGCAGACAGACCGAGAGACAACAATGTTCTCACTTGTATTTTTTGTTATAGATGTCGTATATACAGTCATAGGCAATTAGTAAAAAAAAATAATTTCGACGTTTCAAACGGACACTTCAATTTTATCTATACGTCGTTTTTATATATAAGAAGGGGCAAACGGGCAGGCAGTGTATACAAAATACAACACGAGTATAATGTTTGATAGTATAAATGATAAAAAATTATTCATGCTAAATATAAATCTCCAAGATGGTTTTTAGTAGTGCGTCCACGCTAAGTTTCAATATTGGTTTTAATATACTACATCTTATAATGTAGAATGTATACATGGAACAATAAAAAATGTGTTATATTCTTGATATTATACAAGCCTACGAACTCCTAGTTTGAACTGTAAGACAATAAATAGAGTGGGAATCACTCACCAAGACGAGAGGCGGTTCTGAAATCTTACTCCGAGTGGTTTATCTCTCATGCCTGTGGGGACGCTCCATGTGGTCTCAGTTCTCACTGGAGATGCTGACAATGCATACGATACACAACACCGAGAGGTGACAATGCAACCTACCATTGAAATAATATTTCATTCTATCCATAAATACGAATAATAGATATGTCTGTCTGTGCGGATTACAGCACGATACCTTTCATATAGTTTATTCTATATATTTATTACCTTACAGAGATAAAAAATATTTTGATACTATAATCTATATTTTATTATATAAAAGACAAAGCACCATTACATAAAATCTAGAAAACCGCGGGATGTACAAAGATGAAATTTGGCAAGGAGGTAGTTTATAGTTAACAGACCTCAGAAAGGATTTTTGATTGAGAAAGAGCCAGATTAAGGTCTAACACTCAC
This sequence comes from Charaxes varanes, assembly GCA_024363005.1. Classification (NCBI taxonomy): domain Eukaryota; kingdom Metazoa; phylum Arthropoda; class Insecta; order Lepidoptera; family Nymphalidae; genus Charaxes; species Charaxes varanes. The sequence continues at coordinate 6,903 of JANCMC010017933.1, forward strand.
TCAATTTCACGCGGAAAAATCGCAGAAAACGGCTAGTTATTTTACATGTAAAGAATGTAGAAGGTGTACGAGTAGAATAGACAAAATTTAAGGGAACTGGTTGATTATTCTTCTTTCAAAGGAATAGGTTGGTTAGGATAGGTTGATAGGACTTAATGTTGAAAGGAATTATTTTTCTTGACTGCGTCCGCGTCGGTCCGAGCGGTGTTCTTTAATAACTTTTAAATTACCTCAGGCAATAACGTTATGAAGATGCTCTGTTTTTAATAAAGACCTCGGCAATAAGGTTATCACTATGCATCAAAAAGGCTCAAGTGCGTAAAGATATGATATATAACAAATATACATATATGCGGATTTCACGCCTTTATAACATAGTCCCTCAACACAACGATTCCAGGAGAAAATAATTATCAAGGACTCAGAAACGTCGTCACTGTGAACAAGGTAGAATCTCAAATGAAAAATAATTATCAAGAACATAAAAAAACATGCTTTAAAGTAAGTGGATACGTGGATTTTATTTACTAATTAAAATCCTGAAGATTCAAATAGACGTCGAGAGCCGGCATCGAATAAAATCGATAAATCCTAAGAATTTAATTAAAACTTGACCTCTTAGATGTAGGTTAAGTCTTAGTTTGCTTTAACTATAGTAAGAGGAGCGTCGGATGACCTAGAATAATGGAACGCTGAATGATAACTTATTATAAAATGGAGACGCATATTTCTTGAATATTTCATCTCTTGATTATTTAAGAAAGTTTGGACTGAACTTCATAAAGAAACGTTATAAGTTGTATTAGATACGGCTGAACAAATAAAGCAATAGAAATTAGCTCTGTACTATTATTATGTCTTTATAAATTATTATCTTTAAAGGGGTATATCTTATGTCATTTCTTGATGACGATGCACAAGTAAGATGAAACTTTGTTGATATAGCAGCGTATTATTTAAATAACAATTACAAAATGTGTGGTTACTTAATATCTCTTTATAGGATCTTTTTAGAAATGATGAGAAACGTCTTACGTATTGAATAACTTTTATCTGAAAAACGATTTTCTACAACATTATGCTTCACGGGATTCCGTAACTCCAAAGGAAAAAAGGGAAACCTTATAGGATCAATTGGATGTCCGTCTGTCTGTCTAAAAAAATCTATTTTTCAGCATAGCGTCGAACTATAAACTAGAAATGACAACCAAATACTGAGTATTTGGCAGTCAAGACTGTGGTTCCTTGAAGCTGTAAAAAAATCAAACCTCTAAATGTATCGAAAGCTACAGTCACTTATGTTGCATTTCCCATACTAGTAGGTACATTCGCAAAGGGAATGAAAAACCTTACCGTAATTTCTAAAAAACACCTCGAATCAAGAAATTTGGCAAGAAACTATATCTTGAAGTACAAGTATAAAAAAAATTTCGAAAGTCCTAAATTTATATTTATATCACGAAAAAAAATTGAGGTGACTTTGTCAAATGAAGAGAAATCTTATGTAAAGAATAATTCTTAAAATAACCTAACAAAGTATTCGCACTAAGGGTTCCGTACGTGATAGTACGGAACCCTTAGTGCGCGAGTTTGACTCGCACTTGCCCGGCTTATTTTTAAATATGCCTTGTAGTCCAAATGACTTTTTACCAAGAGAAATTAGAATTCGGGTTCCCCATAATAATAATTAAAGGCTTCGAAATTAAAAAGTCCTCTCATTATAGGAAAATAATGTAATATTCAGGAATCCAGCATTTTCTGATATCAAACGCAATTTGCAGGAAGAAGGATTATATAGGAATTTCATTCTCCCAACTAAAGCTCTGTGTAAATTGAATGATAATTAAACTCTATGAGGGCTCTGGCGTTCACTGGAAGCGGCCCGTTCTAGAATAAAATTCTCTTTGGCATAATACAAGCCTGCCAACACCAGTGTCTGCCAAGTGATAATTATAAAAAAGTAGACTTTTTCATTTAATAATAGAACATGTATCTAATATATTTCATCTTATGAATACATTTATTTTGCATTAAATCATTACTAATTACGGTGGTTAATTAATTGTACTTTACCAATGCCCAAATATATATCATCCTAATTTGAAAAAGTGAATTTTACACAATAGACTCTTCCAGTCACATTTAGTATATACATATAATATTTTATGTACGAACAACGTTGCCCTTAGAGAGATAATTATTGCAACAAGAATGCTACTTTAATTTAAAGTACCGTCTGGGCAGCTTCATTATTTTTTAGATAACTAATAAAAAAGAAAACCAGCACTCTGTTGTTATGACTTTCAAATGCTATTATCACTTTATCATGAGAATTATACACCGTAAATTTTAATAAGTTATTATAATAATGTATAATTATATTAAGTAATTATATGTTAACAGCTCATTTTTGGCGAATACCTACAAGTTTTCGACACAGGAAATTTTAGTGTATCCATCATTTATTTATTTGCTTTAATTTTATTATATAATTATCCGTTTTTTTATATACACATGTTTAGGGTAAGAAGGTGGCACTATCAGTTGTGTTCATCACAATGTAGTGGTATCATCACACATATTTACACAACGTATGGACAAACCTATTTGATAGTAAAAAATATTATTAGCTATGGTATCAGATTATATAAAAAAATAAAAGAAACAAAATACTTCGTCAAGTCATACCCTATCTTTTTATAATATATATGCTCGTAGAGGCATCTATATATATAATTTCCTTGTGATGTGTAAGACTAATTTAGGAATTTATTATCTAAAAAAATTTCCATTCTTTAAAAAGATTCCTTCATAACTAAACCAAAGGCAAACAAGTTGATCTTGTTAAACGCGATTAGGGTGACTACACCGCCATCTATGAGCCGCTTACCAAAGCGTTTTTTAATTAAAATGTCAAGTTTTCCATTATTTATCATAGATGTCGGTATGAAGAAAATGTACGAGCTATCGTTGTGTTTTATAAATTGTATATATAGACTAACGAATGAAATGTTTAATCCTTCGATAACTGTCCTTCTGGTTGGCATAAAATCATGAAGTTTAGTAGTAAGATATTAGAAATTGTAGCATAAATATAAGAAAAAGTCTAAAAGCTGAAAATCCGTTGTTGCATCAGTGTATTTTTTTCTATCTGTTAGTTTATCCGTCAAAACCCTTTTTCTAAGAAGTGTGTAAAGATATATTTAAATTAATACCAAGTACTGACGTTTATGCTCCCTTAAAGCTGTGCGGGAACATCAACCCTTTATTATATATACGCAATCAAAAGATATGGCTGTATATATCGCTTTTCTCATACTAGTAAAATGTGTGAAAATGGACTCAAAACCTATATGGTACTTTCCGTTGCCCTAGAACCATGAAATAGCTTAAAATAAAGAGTATGATATTGAAGATATCAGGGATTCTATCACCATGACATTTCATTTATATCTTACATTTTTATGCATGTTACGTGTTAGATGTGACCTGGTCATTCTTTATAATGTCGATAATCGGCCATCGTGTTGAAAAGCATGAATATATAATACTGTTCGATTGAATGAAATTTAACTACATTTTTGATGTGAGAAATTGTAAATTTTAATAGATTCCATTTAATAATTTTATAAAAAAAAAAATAGAACTTCAGTCCAATATAATAGTGTATTAAGTAGCAGCTGAGTCTTGAGCCAATCGTACAAACAAATGACATCTAAGCATAAAAAATTAAGTATTTTATCAGTCTACAAAATAAATGTTAGACATTCTATACTTGACATTCAGATATTCTATACTAGACTCGGAGTTGATTCGCTGTAGCTTTGTACTTTATAGTTAACCTGGAAATATATTAAACTTTAGTCTCTTGATATAACGCAGGACGCAGCGTTTATTTTATGATTATGTAGGTTATTATCAAAAAGACATGTTTTTGATAAACAAGTGAATATAAATATTTGCCGAATTCCTTTTAATTAATTTTATTTTGTTCCCGATTGCCCAAACCCTTCTTTCAAGATGGGCAACGCATCTGCGTGGCACCTCACAGTGCAGATGTCTATAGGCTTCAGTAGTCACTTAGGTGAACCGCTTGCTCGTTTGCCCTTTGTAATATAAACAAAGGCTGTGCATCTGCGCCGCTTATGACAATGTAGTTATCCATTGATATCGTTAATTACTGAAGACAAACTGCCTACCTGTTTGACCTTGGTCATATACCTATATACTTGTAGATATGATTTAAGCAGTCACATTCCTATATATAAAGCAAAAGAAACAAAACACATTATATTCTAGTTTCAAATGTATTCAAACACGCTGTTTTAACATATTACTTACACTCAAATGCAGATAACTCACTTATATGCAGATAACTGATACGTATGCAAATAACTCACTCATATAAATATTACTCACTCATATAAAATCACTCACTCATATGCAGATAGCTCACTCATATACTAATTACACATATGCAATTTACTTACTCGTATGCATTTTTCGGTGGCAATGGTGGCTTGTAGTCTGTCGGCTTTGCGGCCGCTTTTTGTGCATTCAAATGAAGCTATGTCTGGCTCCGGCATAAAGATAAGTCGTGAATACATCTACTTGTAAGCAAGCAATCTAAATTCATATCCGAACAAATATGTAGTACTTAGTATTAAAGAATGAATCTCCCGATTGGTATACAATTTTTAAAGTACTTATTATAAAAACTGCTTTAAAACTCACGCGTATGTTATATCGGTATTGCCCGACTAGTTTAGAAAGCTGTTTTTATAATAAGTATGAGTTCCGCTCACGAATGTCTAAGTTCTAAAATTTTAAATTATTCTATTTGGAAATAAATTAGTGCGCTTGACATGACATTTCGGATTCTAGGTACCCGGTTTTAATTGAGCTTGACGAAGACATTCTCCACACATAATTGACATAAAAAATAATATTATTTAAAAAAAAACATAATAATAAATAATAATAATTTTCATTTATTTCTTTGTTCTTTGTATTAGTTACATTTGCCTTAGAAGTATGTTAGTATACAAAAATAAAAATAGTACTATCACTAATATTAAGAACAAACTGGTGCCTAAGCTAGGATTGGACCTGTATTACAGGGGATCGACTTTTATCTGCTTAATTTTCAATTATGTAACCAACTAGCTATGTCCGCGACTTCATCCGCGTAAAAAAAAATTAGGTAATATAATTTAATTTAATTTTAGCGTGATTGTAGCCTACAGCCTTCCTCGATAAATGGGCTAAACTTTAGAAGGTCTCCTGGAATCCATAAGGTGCTCGTATCAAACACAACAAGGCTATTTTTATGGCCACTCCTAAAAATACCTACAATTTTATTTAATATATCTTTATCTTTTATATTTAACACAATCTTTTGGATTAGCTTAACTGTAATAGGTATGCAGGATTGGGATGATGAGAGGAATAAAAAGTTAGGGAAAGAAGGAAGAATAATTATATTAAAGAACATATAACAATTTTTAACGAGCGTAAAACCGAAACTGAATTCAAATCAGGGAGAAAAAACTAAAGAAAATAAATTAAAATAAGAACACTAGGAAACCTACCAGTACATCATAGATATTAAAGGAGTATTTATATAAAAGAGTCCCGATTGGGAACTGTAGGCATACTTTAAAATGTCTCTAATATTCTTTTTCTAATCTTACAAACCGATCGAAACGCGACAACAATACCATCACTTGACGTGACAACATTGCCACCACTTCATGCCGATCTTTTGTGCGAAAGAGGTACTGGTACCCGGACGCGCCGGCCCAATTTGGTTGTAGACTAAAAAAATAGCAGGCGTAGCGCTGGCCCTAATTAGATAGACAGGAGTAAAGGAAAGGGATGGAGTAAAAGGATATAAAGGGAGATGGAGAGGAGAGAAAGGATGCGGATACTACTGTCACGGTCGCTGCAGGAGGAGTGACAATAGCTGCTAAGGTAGTCCGGGGTCGCGTACCCGTAGTGGATCTGACCAGTTATCGGACAAATAAAAAGGAAGATCCACCCCTGGATTCAAAATTAGTGATCTATATATAATAAAACAAATTCGCTTCCCGTTCTTGTACGCTTAAATCATTTTAAGAAACGCAACGGATTTTAATGCGATATTTAATACTAATATTATAAAGAGGAAAGATTTTTAATCCAAAACTTATTTTAATTTTCTTTTGTAATTGTAATAATTTATTATAATTTTTATTTCCGCTGTATAACCTATTTGACGATACAAACGATTGTCTGTAAATTTTTACAGAAATAGTATTTTAATATACTCGCGAAGGGTAGATACTCATATACTTGATCGTGAGTTTTGAATCGTGGCAGAGAATTTTTAAGATTAAGCTTCCGTCCGAGCTAACACCGGAAAAGCGATTCTGTTTAACACAAAAAAAAGAGAAATTGCAGCTGCCAGTACAAACACATTACGTTGACAAAACGTCGAGGAGACAATGAGTGTATATAAATAGTTCACAAAAGAATTATAAATAGCGAAACGTTGATCCCGTACCAAATAAAATCTGTCTGATAGATGAATATAACGAAAAAGGAAAACAAAATACATACAAGTATAAAAAAAATTAGGACTATAAAAATTTAATTTAAAAATGTACTTAAATAAATAAGTCTACTAATTATTATATTAAAATTCGTAGTTCGCACTTAGGAATTAGTGTCGGTATTAGAAATTAAGTAATGGGAATGGCAATGCTGGCACTTTGCCGGATTAAGGTTTTGAAACATGCTGATTCTATAAATAAAAATAGGGTTTTGTTAAACAGTAAATTTCCGCCACTTCAAGATCGGTGGAAGAATTCAGGAATCAAATTTGAAAGTATCACATCTTTTAACTCCTTGCTTGATAGATTCACTTATTAACCTCTTAGATTTAAAATTAATCATACAATATGAAGCATATAAATTAAGCTATACACTCTTATTCAAAATAAGGATGTTTTTAGGTAAGGCTGTTAGAGGAACCGGACTTTTAATTTTCTCGTAAATGTTGATGTATTACGTTGAAAGAGTACTGTTAAAAAAATTTTACTCCTATGCTTTTATCTGTCAATTAGACTTACGAACAATAACGTAAGTATACCCATTATTAAACCGACGCAAAAGTCTATACTCTATGGCCCATGATAGATAGCACTGTTAACATTATCGTCATGTCGCTTTAATAACACATTTATGGTGCCATAGACTATGAAAGATGAAAACTTTAAAGAGCCTGGCAGGTGAAACGAGAAAAAAAAGGAAAAACACATATTAACATTTTCTCGCGTGTTTATTTTCCTAATATATATATATTAGGATTTAATATTAAAACCTAATATATATATATTCCTAATCGTCAACCGTAATCTGACTTTAATGTTGAGCAGAGTGGGCTTCGATTTAAAAAACTTTTAAATTTTAAAATGGATCGCATACCTGTACTGGATCTAACCAGTTATCGGATAGATAAATAGGAATCTTCTCCACCTGGATATAATGTCTAATTGCTTCATTTTGTAAAGGCTGATTTCTCGATAATTGCTTTACAATATTACTAGAAATCACGTGATTCAACGAGAGACCCTAAACGCCCTACCTCACCCAAAACGCGATGTTGACATTGCCGGTTACGTATCCAAATAATTCATATTGAAATTAAAGACAGGTAACTCACTTGGCGACGGTTTGGCGACGTCGTCAAAATAGAAGCGTAGCCACGATTACTACTGGCTACTAATTTGGCAACCGCAGATATCCTTGGCTCCATAGCTGGCGACGTCGCCATGGCGTTTCGGAGAGGTAAGAGCCTTACCATCGTGTAAAACCCGATAACGTCACTTGTACAGCAACAATTAAAAGCGTCACATTCCTTAAAATGATTTGACGTTTTGTCATCCGCTGAGGATTTCATGAATTGCGTTTCACGCCGATCTCATGTGAGAAAGAGGTACTGGTACCCGGGCGCGCCGGCCCAATTCGGCTACAAGCATGGCGCTATCTAATTGAATATAGATTCTATAAATTCCACATTTTTTCTAATGAAACTCATGGTTAATGAAAAAGATAATATATATTAAAGAGGAATATATATTTAGAATAAACTGCTTACTTGCAAAATTTGCGTCTCGCGAGATTTCGTGTTATATGTCCATTCGCTTTTACCCTATATATGTACAATATCTCCTTGCACATAAAATCAGCCATTTCATTACTATTGCTACTTGACAATTATGGTTTGGTCGTCTTGTTATGGGTTGGCGTTTAAACACCGTTGGCGAAATTACACCAACAAACTCCGTCTAACTTGAGTTTAATTTATGACCACAACTATGTTTAAAAGGCCTCGTTCTAGTTGGCTATATTCCTCTCTTACTCATAACCATAACCCTCATCACAAACACTAATTATGTCAGTTACCTGTTACGTAATAAATTAACAGAGCCAAATACCGACTCCCATGGACAACTGCACTACCAGAAGGTCTACTTTTTTATTCTAATTACTAGTATCTTAAATGATTCAATGTATTAAATATACTAGCGTTAACATATGTCAAAATATCTCCCATAGACCATACACTTTATGAAGAACAATAGAAAACGGGAACAAATTATGGCATATGCTCATAATCTTTCATAAATCATTGGACAGTTTTCAATCACGATAGCTTTGATAGTCAATGTATATTCATTAACGCGTATCTTTTGTCTGGCCCTCTAAGCGTCACTACGACAAGCATTCTATTGTTACGCGTGACAAAAACTCTGGCCTTTTCAATACCGAATGATATATGGGAGCGACGTATACTGAATGTATTAATAAGTTTGGGAAATACAGAAGTATATATAATTAATGTTTTTGTGTACAATAAAGTTTATTCATACATTCATTCACATATTCAATCATTCATTAATTCAAGTGTAAATTCTCTTTTGAGTTCCTTCCGGTGACAAAACAAAAAAAAATGGATGTCGACGAATGAAAATCTTAAAGAAAAACTTAATTGTTTTTATCTCAAGAAGTCGCTACTTTTATAGTTAATCGGCAAGAGAGTTCTTTATGAACTATTTTGATATTTATTTGCGTCTGTTACGTTCAATAATTAATTATTTAAAGTATCGGATTTAGAACTCATACCTCAAAGGCCGGTGACGCATCTATGCATTCTGGTGTTACCGTTGTTCAAGGTGTGTTTGATACGCGATAAAAGTCTTTGAATGAATGAATGAATGAATGATGTCTTCGTTAAATAACTTCACAAGTTGTTGTTGGATTTCGCTCGAAATAATTTTCCTAATGAGTTTTTAGCATTTCCTATCGGCATGATTAATTTAAAGTCTCTACGTCTAGCGGTAAGTGGAAAATTAAAAATCTCTAGTTTGGAAATTCTAGGGTTCGACCCCCTTACGGACGGACAGACGGACAGACGGACGGCCGAATAAAAGGACGGACAGAGCGAAACTGTAAGCGCTCCTTCTAGGACTATGGACTCTAAAAAGGGTATTAAAAAAAACATACAGGTTTACTGGGAAAATTATTTTTGCGATGAACAATCTAGTTCACTGTAAGTCTCTCGTCTAGTAGGGAATCCATTATAATAATGAGACGGCAACCCTTCAACCGAACATTGTTTAACGCTTTCACACTGATTTTGCAGCTTTTATTATTTCCGCGAAGATTTTATAGGGTACAGACATTACCCAGAACAACGCGACAAGCAGACAGATAGACAAAATTGCTTTAATTTGTCTTTTAGTCATAAGTATGGTTCGTGAGTGTGCACTAAAACCTGAGAAATGTTCATGTGAGTTTAAGAAAATTTTTGTGTAACATCTGTTTTACCTTAAATAAATAAATCTACTAATAGGAACGGGAATGGGAACGGGAACGGGAATGGGAATGGGAACGGGAATGAGGACGGAGATGGGGAGGGGGTGGTTTTAAAACCGATGCTTCAGTAGATTCATATAGACTGATATTTTACTTGTCTACCTTTCACGAAGCCAAAAATAGGTGCAAGTAAAAGTTTCTACTCTATAAACTTGCCAGTTTCGAGATCATTTAAATTATCTAACTTAAGCTGTAAAGTGTTAATTTCACATCGTGCACTTAACGTACGTCTGTGGAAATTTTGTGCATTAAATTTTGAAACTTCAACCGCATCGCTGATGGTATGAAATGTCGGCTGGAACCGACGCGCGAGCTTAATTTCATTACCGGATTGGTATCTGAGCGGTCGTATTCATATTAAAGCGGTCAAATACAAATAGTCTGATGTCATTATAAACGGGGTTTTGAAGGAAGTAATGTTTGTCAGTTTTATTATACTTAACATTCCTGTTTCAATTCCGCCTTAACCTCAAGGTTATGTGGTTTCTCTGCGACAATACTTAAAAAGTATCAAACTTTGAGAAAAACAAAATATTTTGGATTTCAATACGTTTTCCGAATATTAAGTTAATATGGCTTGAGTTAATTATGTATAGATTTTTTTTTGTTTACCTGTAATGAAGCCAAAAATAAGTGCATGTGCATTTTACACATGGCTTTAATGAAATCGTGGCTGAATTGATAAAATTCACATACATTGAAATTCTACTTTTCTAGCTTTGACGAAGCCAAAAATAAGTACTTGGCTTGATGGTTTTAATGAAGCCTAGGCTCGGCAGTTTTGAGATCGTTTCAATGGTTTCACTTAAGCTGTAAGGTGTTAATTTCACATTCATGTGTGCACTTTAAGTACGTACGAGAAAATTTCATGCATTAAATTTTGAACCTTCAACTGCATCGCTGATGGTTTGAAAATGTTGGCTGTAACCGACGCGACGCGCGGATTTAATTTAATTAATGGGATGGTATGTGACCTTTCGTATTAATGTTGAACTCAAAGACAAAATAGTATGATTGCATTAAAATCCGGGTTTTGAAGTAGCTAATGTTTATGATTGAATATTATTACCTATGCTGAATTATGCAATTAATATGAACCTTCGGCTTAATAAATTAAGATTTTGGCTATCGTTGTATAATTTAACATTATTTTTCCTTCTTTTGAGTGTATTGGAAAAATTTTAGGAATGCTTTCTGCTAACATGTTAGAAGTAGGTGCATCAAAATCTAGCTATTAAAAGCTATCAAGGGTGGAATAAATTAATAAGTAGACTTTTTAGTTACATAGCTTTAACGAAGCCAAAAATAAGTGCACGTCAAAGTTGAAGTCAAAGACAAAATAGTCTTAATTCTATGCCGTTTTATGGTGATGTTTTATTTTTATTTTTTGAACAATATAAGAAATATTTTATGCATGCCTATATTCTTGTCTTAATTATTATTTGAATACAACTTTATTTTTCATATATATTCGGTTGTCAGGAAGAAATCGCTATGTAGCGATGACATCGCTGATTAAACCTGCATTATCTATCATTATTATAAATAGAGGATAGGACGTCGTAGCTTAATTATTGGTCAGCATTTGAGTCAATCGATAGGTTAAGCATTTCTTACCACGGCCGGTTATTAGATGGGTGGCCCATTCTAACACTGGCTTTCAATTATCCGACCTCCTCCATGTTTCGAAAGGCATGTAGAACAGTGGTTCCCGATTAATCGAGAACCACTGAAAACAGTGTTTCCCTTTTAACGACGTCGATTGGTTTCGAACGTGAAAGTAGGTAAAACTATCGAGAGGGTTCGTGTAAGGCCCTCAGATAGTTCAACTGCTTTTATAGATATAGAAGAAGGTAAAAGCAGACTGAAATATTAGACTGCGACCAATAGCGATGCTACTTTGCTCATATTATTAGAAATTCTGTGGAAACCTCAAAGTTTGTATAGGCATCCATCAAGTGCCGTTCTCGGTATTTCACCTCATGAATAATAAATTGGGTGTGTGCATAAGATATGAATTTGCACATCTTTCCCGTCGACGCAAAATGTGCAAAATTAATGCAGGCAACTAGCTCGAGCGAAGCCACTGATTGTGTGAATACCACCTTATCAGGAAGACGTGTTCTGCCTCTATATTTACATGATGGTATATTTGTGAAATGGCCAAGAGCGTGTCAAGACACGTATAGAAATGTTCCGTATCTGATACGCTGTAAACGTATTTGTTAAATAACTTCAAAAGCTGTTGACCGATTTCGTTCAAAGTAATTTTTCTAATGAGTTTTTAGCATGTTCTATTAACATGGAAATTTCAAGTCTCTATGTCTAATAGTTTGGAAATGCTAGGGGGACCACCTTACGGGCAGACAGACTGACGGACAGAGCGAAATTATAAGGGTTCCTTGTAGTACGACGGAACCCTAAGAAGTAGTCTGCTACTGCAACTGAGTTTAGAGCGGTAGAACTCTTTATAGCAAAGGTTCTCCATTTTAAGTTAATATTTTTAATTATTTATAATTATAAAAAAATTATAGCAAAGGTTCTCCATTTTAAGTTAATATTCTTAATTATTTATAATTATAAAGAATCTACGGCTGATAGATACCTCGAATGACTCAAAATCTGACAGCTTCTTGGCTCAACGGATTAGCTATCCAACGAGGCAATGCTGCCAGAAATTTAGGTACTCTTCTACTTGTCGCTCTTACGTTTGACATCTTCATTAATAACAATCTATAAGCGTATAAAGTCTACATAATTTCTAGGATTTGAATTTCGAAAGCCTCGAACCATAGTTATCGATCATTATTAGAAAATACTATAATGTTTATGAGCCGAAACTTTAAAAATGATGTATATGAAAAATATACAGATCAAGAAGGGAGAAGCCTTTGTCCAGCAGTGGGACACGATAGGCTAATTAACAAAATACTATAAACATTTCTGAAACTGATAGCAGTTCCAATCGATAGAAATCCAGTCCAGAAATCCAATCCAGGAAGCATATCTCAAGTCTTTATATTTTCGCTCTTTCCGTCCGTCCGTCTGTTCACCCGCAAGGTGCCCCCCGCCCATTGATTTCCAAACTATTAGACGTTGTGACTTGAAATTTTCCATGTTGATAGAAGATGCTAAATACCCATTCCTTAAACACACCAAAACCCTGAACTTCCAACCACTATCGTCAATCGTCAGTGTAGACTTAAGTAGATACTTTTCTAGAGCTTCAATAAATAATCAACAAGTCAAATCTTGGACCAGGTCTACGTTAGGAACATACGTGCGTGATTCATATAGTCTTGTATATATCTATATCTTATTTCTTAAAACATTCGGTCAGTGTCACGTTTTATGGAAAATACATAAAGGAGATTGCTTAATAGTTGTCTAATGGCAGACAAGCTGAAATTCGGACAAGAAAACGTCTGCCGCGTCCTCTGGGCTTACATTAATCCAGTAAATATATGTACAGTAAGTTATATTGTTTATCAGGCATACAATAGGATCACTTCTGTCTATATGAATATTCTTAAAGCGTCCATCTGTACAGAATATATCACCGCGCTTGATATAATATCACGTGGAACCTGCCAAGCGTTAATTATAATAAAACTTCATCTAAGACAGTATATGGCATAATTTAGACTTATATTTATTTATAGACAAATATATACCAGGTAAAAATAAGATTGTGTACTAGTATTCTACTCAGACATTCTTATTCCTACACCACACTCACACATACAACGTCAAATAAAAGTGTTCTTCTATTTTTATGATATTGGACTCTCGAGACGCTTGCGGAATTTTTATTAAATGTACAAAAATGTTTAAAATCAAATAAGAAGACACAAAGACATTGCAATCGCACGTCTAGCTTTTTAACATGAATGACATATAATTTTAAAAAATAGTTAACCTTCTTTTCAGGGTTCTGTAATTCCAAAAGAACCCTTTTAGTATCACTTCGTTGTCCCTCGGTTTGTCCATCTGTCTATCAAGACCCTTTTTTTCAGATACGCCTAGAGTTACAAAGATTGAATTGAATACCAAGCACTAATGTCTGCGGTTCCTCGAAGCTGTAAAATATTCAACTCTATGTATACGTAATTGTAAATTATAATTGTGCCAAATTTCTTACTAATCCATCTAGGCAATTTTCTTAAAATATACCGAGGGGTTTCGCTTCACATATTATTATATATGTATATATTTAATATATGTGTTTCATTTAGAACTATTTTTATAACTGCTATTATTAGATCTCGAAGGGGATTGCTGGTTGTAGATTTAAGTATATTGGCTCGATTTAAGATAACACGGTCATATTAATCCGTGGAATTCTTTTGTTCTCAAAACTTTGTCATTCCGTTCAGTTAGCGCTTTGGTGACAAAGAAACGTAAATGTTGTAACAAAATGAGGAAAGTTTTCGCAAAGCAAAGCAGCAAGTTTAATAAATCGTTTTAAGTTATAATACCTTTATTGCGTATCAGATATGGAACCCTTCTATATAAGCGTATCTTGCCACACTTTTGGCAATTTTTATTTAGAGTACTAGACATAATTTTAGTATGCTAATATTATTGTTAACCCCTCCAACTAAGCTCTAAGATTGTGTATGAAGTGGGTGAGACAATAGTCTAGTGGGATAGGGGATGAACTGCGTTCTTACGGATTTCACCCTACCCTTTGTGGGGCAATATAATATATTAAATTATTACTGGGATCTTGATAAAACGCGTCGCGTGAGACAAATTAAGCTCTCGGCACGTATTTGATACAGTTTGACATGACACTTTAAGTCAGGATTGCTTATAGAGTAGGGCACAAAGAGCAATAACGTATAATACAGACATCATAAAGGTAGGTTATTGTATCTATTAACATAAGATAGCAAGTAATTTAAGACTTGAGGAGGTCGTGGCCTAAACTTGGTAAAATTTTCTTTACCTAGCCGTCACCAAATAAGGACCAGGAAAATTAACCAAAATTAACAGGAACAATGTTAAAAATGTACGAACAAATTTCGAAAAAAATCTAAGAAGGGACTGGGAATGATAAAAATTTAAGCTACTTTAATAATTATTAGAATGATAAAATTTTTAAAAATAGGTGAAAATAAATTACTTTAAACTGAAAAAACTACCCTACATAAAGTCATTAAAAATATTCTTTACAAGAAATGTACAGTATTTACACATTCTGAAATTATAAAATATTGAAGAACTATTCATGATTAATGAATACAATATTTGTTACGTCTACATTTCAAATATAAGTTCTTCTATTTTATTTACAATTGTAACATTATTTATGATAATAATGTTACCATCATAAATATCAAACCCCATTTTAACCGTACTAATGAAATATCTGATTTCTTTAAGTAAATACTTTTTTCTCTGAAGAAACGTAAGAGACAAAAAAAATTATCAACAGTTTAGTTCATAAATATTGAGGTAGTTGTGTGAAGAGTGAAAAGTTTAAATATGGGAATTCTCTCCTGGCAACATTTTAGCGTATAATTCGTGCCGTTACCAGCAGTACTTTTGGATCAGAAACTTAAGACTTCGTATAAAAAAATTAACACGAAATTGAATAATATGTGACCCGGTAATTAGTGTGAACGATTAGGTGCAAAATGTATAATGTCAAAGTCAATTTTTTTTATTTCTTATAGACTTTTACAAGTTCCAATGAACGTTATATGTATGTGTAATTAAAAAAAAACATTATTTATTAATTTGGCGATAAATTTTATGACTTAAAAGCTATGTTTACGAGGGTAGCTCATTAAGCCCGTGGATATTATTTGCACTTTACTGACTTTATCCTCTCCTCTCCACGCTCCTTCACGCTCTGGTATCCCTGCCCACCTATACCACAAATAAACTTAGACATTACAGTTGGAGAACACCATTTGATTAATTTCTGTTACTTATGCTAGGAGTCTCCACTCTTCATTACAATAACAAATAGATCTAGTTGACTAAGTGTATTGTTTTTTGTCTACGGGTTATTTTGTAGAACAGCGTGATTTTTTTTATCCTGAGATTTCATAAATTATGGCAACCGTGTGATAGTGACGCAAGTAAACCCACGTTTCCCCGCAATGCCAAAGGATTGAGCCGATCGGAGCGACCTGGGTCGCCGACGATTCGGGCCACTCTACGTTAAATGCGGATAAATGGAAGAAGCTGATATGGTTGGGCTCCCGCCCAAAGACATAGAGGAGGGTAG
Organism: Charaxes varanes; assembly: GCA_024363005.1. Taxonomy (NCBI): domain Eukaryota; kingdom Metazoa; phylum Arthropoda; class Insecta; order Lepidoptera; family Nymphalidae; genus Charaxes; species Charaxes varanes. The sequence continues at coordinate 23,065 of JANCMC010017933.1, forward strand.
TTGTTCATAAGAGTATAAATAGAGAGACAATCAGGTAAGCGAGGCAGTTGTGTTACGACCGTTGACTCGGTAACAACTATCTAAGTACATTGTGATCAGTTTGACGCATGCATACAAAAATTTGGTGATTTAAAATTATTATAAATATTTAATAATATTTATGTAGTATTACTGGCTCTTTTGATTGGTTTGGTAATAAAAAACATTACAAAATCCCAGAGGATGTTGCTGTCTCTATATACAGGCCGGACATATTCCTTTACTCAAAGACACTAAAGCGAGTAGTACTTGTAGAGCTTACAGTTCCGTGAGAAACCATCATTCCTAAAGACCATCTGGCGATGTTCTACCCGAACGTTGGGCTACTTACTATTTACTTCTATTATCCTGTATCAGCCCCGTTCCAGTTCCCGTTCGCTAAGCAACTCTTACTGCAGCCGGGTGATAGTTGGGTGACCCATTCTACAGTGGCTTTCAAATATTCGACCTGCTCCATGTTTCGGAAGGCATGTTAAGCAGTCACATTAATGTCACTGAGCGATATTAGTCGTGAGATTGCGGAGTCCCGGGGATGACGTCAGACGGCACTGGGTCATCACAACTCCCTAAGCCCCCACAGTTACATTTTCTGCAAGTTGAAAAAAAAACAGACTTCAATGACAGTTTTTTTTATATTCCTACGTACTACATTTAAATATTACTGTATTTTAAATATTACTTTAAGTAAGCTTTATTTAGTAGTTGCCTATTTCTTGTTATCTTAATATATATAGATGTATAAACATAACATAGGTTAAGGACTATATGTGAAATGTGTTTTATAAGTAAATACTTTTTTTTTTAATTTTAATTTAGGGTGAAGCGAGCAAACAGACAAACACTCACGTGACTGTGCGCCTTCTGTTGGTGTAGGCGGGGCGCCATGTTGTTTCCGGTGTACGCGACGGTAATGTCATCGCGGTGGCGATGACATTAAAAGCTGACCCTAACCAAAATGCACGAAAAATCTCATGAAAATCGGTCGAGCCGTTTCTTAGGAGTTTCGCAACGCACCCCGTGACACGAGAATTTTATATATTACAAGATATAATGCTGTAGAGTTAGTTTGTTTGTTTCAACGCGATAATCTTCGGAACTGCTGGTCCAATTTGAAAATTTCTTTCAGTGTTAAATAGCCTATTTATCGAGGAAGGCTATAGATTATATATCATCACGCTAAAATTTTTCACCTAATTTTACGCGGACGAAGTGGCGAGTAACGACTAGTTGATCAAAAAAATCGTTTCACAAATACATATTATAATAAAGCATCAAGGTGATGCCTGAAATAATACTGAACAAGAATCTTCAAGAGCAATTTAGTCTTCTGTTATTTCAAGCAATATCATGCTTTAAACCATTGAAGTGGACAATCTAACTAAATGTAAAGAATGCGGCATTTATAAGCAAATAGATTATGGTATGATACCTGATACACTGAAGTGATACGAACTGCGAGTTGGTACTACAGTCATTATATTCTACTTAAAAGTATTTCTAGCTTAGAATTAACAATAGTACAATGTTAGGTAGCAGAATTGGGCCGGCGTGTCCACCAGTACTTCTTTCTCACATAAGATCGGCGTGAAGTGGCGGCAATGCTGTCACGTTGTGATGGTATTATTGTCGCGTTTTGTTCGGTTTGTGATACTTCCCGGTGCAGTGGCCTAAACTCGTTATTAAAGGCCGGCAACGCATCTGCTAGACTTCTGGTCATGCAGATGTCCATGGGCGTCTGTAGTCACTTAGGTGAACCGGCTGCTCGTTTGCTCCTTGTAACATAAAAAAGAATTGCATCTCACTATATAAAAGATGTCTTTAACTAAAACTTATTTTTTTATTGTCTGTTTGTCGGTTTCTCTATCTGTCTGTTTGTTTGTCGACTGGACCGTTTCCGTTGGGAATTTTACTGGCAGATAGCTGATGTTACAAGGAGTAGCATAGACTACTTTAACTTTTAGAAAAACAATTTGGGTTCCGCACAGAAAAATGAAAAACGCTAATGAGTTTTGCTTACAGTCATATAAAACACCAAACAGGGTATAGAATCGAAAATACGTTTGACTTTTGTTTCTCTCTTTTCTTGAAGGTCCCTAAGTCGTAACCGTTCGGAAATACCGAAGCTGGCAACTGATTCCACAGAGAAATTGTGTGAGGCAAAAAGTTTCTAGAAAAGGGCACAGTTGTGGACTTCAGGACATCGAGGTCATGAGGAATACATCAAACCATAGTCAAGACACCGTATTTTATAAAAATTGTCAAATAGAACAATATCTTTCGTTGTACTAAGCATGTGATATACAAAGAGGATTTAGGCCGATTTCGACCACCAAGCAATCTCCAGTGATAATTGTCGGACAAGCCGCAATGATGTGTGAAAATGTTTGTCTAGCAATGGACATTTACAGAGAAATATAAATAAACAGAATAAAATCCAACAAAGATTATTGTACACCAATAACCCTAAGCGTCTACATTAACAGAATGGCGGAGTATCATTTGTTAAAGTTAACACTTTAAAGTTATAACGGCGTGGTGTAAAAAGTGCTGAAACAAACCGGGCGATGCGATGTTGCGAGGCGCTGATATTGATATGAATGACTTGCACTTACCTCCCTTTGAATAACGCCGACATGGACAACCCCACCCCCGCCGAACTGTTTGCTCAACAAACAATGTCCTTAAACATTATACTTGCCTATTAATTTTGCTTGAGTTTAAGATTATGCCCATAATGTTTTACTTTAGCGTATTTTCAAGGTTTTTATGGAACGGTAGCTAAAACTAATAAAAGTTTCTGGCCTAGTCTACAAGGACCTCTATAGAGGTCGTCCTAATTGAATGCAAATGCGCGATGTGATCGAACTTAGTTCGTACGAACGTGCGATTAAACATATTGAAGTCTTAAGGTGGGTTTAGACCAGACGAATATAGAGAAATAGAGGTACATTTCTTCTCGATCTTTTAGTGTAAACGAATGCTCGTTCTTAGGGTTTACACTAAATTATCAACGAGAAAAAAACTAGAATCCTTGTGAAAGAAAAAATATTCTACGTCTCTTTAAACTTGAAGAATTTGATAGAGTAGGCGTAGTATGAGCATTCGCTCGTCGGATGTAAATCGAAAGAAGTGTGCTAATTGCAGTTCGTGCGATCGCTTCATAAACAATTAGGACACTTCTTAGACATAAATACGTTTGATCGCACGTTTGTACGTATTAAGTTCGGTCGCATTTGACAAGTGACGTCTCACTTGTCAAATTTAAAAACATTCAAAAATGTTCAAATAAATTACTTTTAATTACATTTAATATACGCTTTATGCAGTACATGTACAAATAATTGAGAAATATGTGATGTCACACTAAAGGAGAAAGGGTTTCCAAAATGTGGCAACAAGGATTGGTACGTAAAATTTTTTTTTTATGAATGAGCACTAAGCGAAATTTGTACATCTTCATAAAGCTTTGAATTAACAAAATTCTATAATATCTAATACTATCTAACATGTTTTAATATCTATTCTATATTACACATTAACTAGTTATTTATGAAAGTATTATCATATAAAAAACTCTATACGACACGGATTATTTTACGTACAAACGTAAATAAAATCCTACATTTCGCGATAAAAAGTTGTAGCTGCAAACTTAGCTAGTAAAAGCACCCAAATTCAGGGAGTATATCTTATCCGGCGGTAACGGGGCGCGAAAGTTTTGCGATGCCACAAAACCGACGAAATTGCCACTATGTTCATAAACAAGCACGAATGCGGAATATTCAAGAGGAAAGTTGGACACACAGTTGGTCATTTCAAAGTTGGACACCAACTTGGTGGTCATTGGAGTCCATTGTGCGACAGTTGCATATAACGGGCCAAGTTCGGACGCCGTACGTCACGGGTCATGCATTGGCCCTAATGAAGCCCAAAACTTACGATAATAGGCTAAGTTATTGCGATCCGAGCGCTGTTTGATACCCACTTAAGTGTTGTGATCTACAAGATAAGTTTGCCCATTATAAAGTGTGATGGGTTTATGTTGCCAGGGTTATACAATGATGCAACATTTGAGTTACATAATATACTGTGCTTCGTATAGAATACTTGAGGACATTTACATGGACGTAAGACGAGACGTCTATCTCTATGAGCTGTCTGACTGGAGAAAACAGAGACCACAGACGAAAAATCTTTTAGCGCCGTAGTATTGATATCTAGTGTTGAGTTAGTGATGCCAGGATGCTTTAGCAAAGAAAGATTGGGATATTACATGCGAGTAATACACACGATATTTGAAAGCGTCTATAACGTACCAGGCAAGTCATATGCTCGATCTAGAGCGCGCATTGTCTAAAAATGCACGCACTTCCAAAGCATTCACCTCTACATGCAAAATAGTGTGCAGACGCAAGCACGCAAGGCCGTCAATATCATGGGCTTACAATGCATACACACAAGTAAACGTTCCAATTAATTAGTGCATTTTTAAACTGAAACATCTATAACTGGTTTGATTCTGAGGAAGTTATTGTATAAAGTGGTACAAACGGGAGGAAGAGAATACACAGTAGTGGGATATAAAGGGATGATAATGTTGAATTAATTAGAGGTGGCGCCACGCTTGCAGGCCTTTTGGTTTGCAGCCAAATTGGGATGGGACGTCCGGGTACCAGTAGGATCCCGGACGGTACGCCGGACTCTTTCTCAGCGTGAAATAGCGGCAATGCTGTCACGTTAAGTGATGGTATTGTAGTCGCGTTTCGTTCGGGTTGTAAGAGTTAACGGTGATCTAAGCCCACTATAAAGGCCGGTAGTCACTTAGGTGATGAACCGCCACCTCGTTTGCCTCTTGTAATATGAAAAAAGATAAAGCTATTTTCACACCTACTTTTGACTCAAAGACTCACGCATACGTAAAATCGACTTACTATTTCATTTATTATTCGTTTGTACAATGCGAACAATACACACATGAACCCACTACTAGGCGTAGCAATATAATTTAAAAAAAATACAAACATTGAGGTCAAAAAATTATCAATAAATAAAGAACAATGACGAGTTTTTAGAAATTGCTGTTATATAAATGTCAAGATATTAAAATAAAAATAAATAATATCTATTTACCTAGAAAATGTCAGTTTTAATCAAATAATTTAATGTTATCCATCGGCTCCCATTATTCCTTATTTATTGTCACATATTCTTTTAATACTATTGAGCTTATAAATTAACAGTAATAATCATATATGAGTAATTTAAAGAAATAGAGTGACTACAGATGTGTATAGTCCGTTAGTTTAAAAAAAAACTGTAGAAATCTGTGATATAACTCCTCTCATAGGCATAGACATTTTATCTCTATAACTAGTGGCTATTTTGTTTTTTTACTGGCACTAATAAAATTCAACATAGCAACATGCTAAAGAGACATTGACGCACCGTAGGCGTTATTTCTGAGTGATCTATTCATAGCCAAAATATAGATGTTTGATAATTCAAAAGTAACTTCATTTTTTGGCATCGGAAAAGCTGATTTTTTTTTGTTGAAAATATTATCTAAATATATCACAATATCCCAAAATATCACCACATATGTTTCAACCGTCAAATGTAAAACCTGACTTTTTTTTCAATTTTTTTTCAGGCTTGAATTTTTTTGATTTATATATAGTGTATTTTATTAGGTACCTATATACATATTGTGTAATTGTGCCTTAAATTCATTCCTAATTAGAAAATTTAAAACAAATAAACAAAATAGAGTTAAAAGATAACTCCATTCCTAATACAGATAATCCAATTTTATATTCGTCTTCAAGATATTAAATTTCCCGCGACTTTGTCCGCGTAAAATTAAACTTCCAAGAGCCCTTAGACTTCCTTAATCAGATCCTATCAAAAAATCCGTTCTTAGCGGATGTCTACTAACTATAAACTACCATTTTGCCAAATTTCATCTCACCACGTTCGACAGTTTTCGAAATTTCGTGATAGGGGACCTTTCGCTCTCATACATAGAGATTCTACAGAGAATAACACTATTACAATTTTTAAAGGGAATAAAAACATTTATTTTCGCTCTAAGAAATCCTCCCTTAAATAAATAGTATGTTGTCATTTTGGAATAACAAAATAGAATTGTTACCAATACAAAGACCTTAAGATATTTTCCGTATCCTTTTCTGGCTATGATTATATCAAAAAAATATATTCTTTAAGCATTTTGAATAACATTCTTAGGTTCACCTCTTTGGCCTTGTCGACGCTACTGTGTCCGATTGTGTTACACGTGATCGTGATGCAAACGTCTTCGTGCACAAACCTTGAAAATTAATGATATATATGTATATTTTAATACGTGAAGCGATAACATTAGGTACGGTCGTGTCGTAATCTATATATATAAAGATGAAGAGTTTGTTTGTTGGTTTGAACGCGCTAATCTCCGGAACTACTGGTCCGATTCGGAAAATTCTTTCAACGTAACATAGCCCATTTATCGAGGAAGGCTATAGGCTGTATACCATCACGCTAAGACACATCGTAGCATCAAGGTCGTTGTCGACGGTGCATGCTCGGGCCCCAAATCGATCAATGCTGGTGTCCCACAAGGCTGTGTGCTATCTCCAACTTTGTTTCTTCTGTATATCAATGATTTGCTGCAAACGAGCGGTATTCATTGCTATGCAGATGATACAACTGGAGATGCCTTTTACACCGGCCGGGCTAATATTTGGCGTTTTTGAACCTCTTTTATACGCGTTATTGTATATTAGCGCAAAAGTCATACGGATCAAGTATATTCGATTGTAAGGAGTGCCTAGGCCAGTGGATTATTTTAAAATGCTAATTTAGAAGAGTATGGTCATATGAATAAGAAATTCCTAAGTTGGCATTAGACTACAACATAATGTCGGCTTCATCATAATAGTATTAATACTAAATTGGCAAAATATCAGGACCAGATATTCTACTGGATTTTAAATTATATTCAATCAACTAATAACTGTAGTGCCGGCCCAAACTAAATTTTAGAATGGCGAATCGAATTATGGCGACCCCCCTGATTGCTTTGGTTATATTTTTTTATATAAACTAGATTTAAAATAATGGCATATTAAGGTTCCATATTAATGCCATATTAAGGCCGCTCCGGTCCTGACTGTAAATCTCAACAATATTTTGGGGAAAAGTTAATATCAGATATACCTCATAAGTAGGTATTCGTTGTAGGTATTACTTAAAAACCACATTTTTAGGTATCTCCAGTTGCCAATGCCGGCCGGGTTACGCGAGAAGGATTTAACGCCGCGGTATCCCCAATAGACGGGCACTGCATTGCGGTGCTCACCTGTAAAATGCATCCGCCAGTTAAAAAAGGAAAGTTAAGAAGTTAACGTACTTTTTCTCTACGTATTTTGTTTGAATGGACAATGTTTTTGTTTAAAATTGGGCATAGCCTCGTGGGTACTGTTACGGGGCGGAATGGAGTCTCGATAAAAAATATTCAAAGATGGAAGCATCGATTTTAATTAAAACAAAGAATCAGCAAGATTCGTCCACATTGATGTCTAAGCCGAATATGTACTTGCATCATTATCTCGTTATTTATATGATAACATCAGCAACTCGAGGTATCGTCACGTGAATTGGGCAACAGGTGAGATGAACGAATCAGTTAAATAGAAAGTATGCGTATTAGTACTTTAATTGACAGAATCACTTCAAATAACAGAATGTGCGTTGTTGGCAGTCACTTTTGAGGAGGTCGTGGCCTAATCAGTGCTCAGCATTTGAGTCGATCGCCAAGTTAAGTTGCTCTGGCTGCGACCGGGTGATAGATGGGTGACCCATTCTAGCACTGATAAATCCGAACAACTGAGTTACCGCATTTGCGGCTTAAGACGACTTTATCTTCAATCTTTTAGCTATAGAAACTTTTGACGTAAATATGACTTTAAAGTTGATCAGGGTATTGGACTTAAAAGAATGGATCGTAATTTAACTTTTATTAGTTAGTTTTTACTGGATCATTTACGACACAGAAAGGTTCTGTACCTTTATCAATTGTTGGTTGTCTTTTTGGTAAAGGCCGTTAAAGATGACAGAGACATAAAATATAAAAACCACAGATAAAAGATATACGTTTTTTTTTTAGAATACTTAAAACATTTTTAAAGGAGGTCTAAATTTCTTCAACTAAGCGTAAATTTCGTTAGGAGCGGGTACGTTATTATCGCTTGCAACTGTATAAGGCGGAAGTCCGGCAGTACTGCTGTCACCTTTGGGCGTAGGCGCTACAATATCAGCTGCTTCCATTTGAATGCATTCAATGTAGAGTTTTTAATTAGAGGCATGCTTTTCTAATTTCCTACGCATTGGGTATTTGTATATTTTATTCCTAATTTTAGCAGAAATAGGGTGAACTTGATATTGGTAATGAAGGTCGATAAAATATCAAGTAAACTAGGGATATATTCAATACTCACAATTCAATACTTAGAGGTTATCCATAAGGTCACACAAAATTTACAATTGATTTACCCCCGCCTCGCCCGTGCTTATCAAACGTCGTCACATATTCGAAACTCCCTCTCTCTTGGTGTGGTTTTCCAATTAAAAAATAATGAAAAGAAAACATCAATTTTTTTTATTTTGACACGTGACGTCACAAAGTTTTTCATCGCCTTTACCTGTTGCCATAATCCCTCCCATAACCCCCCTTTATCTTGTGACCTAGTCAGTGGATGACGCCTTAGCAAATGTTTCATGCGATATAGTTTACGTAAAAAAGCAATCTTTGTATAAAAGCCTTTCGCATTAACACAAAGATGCAATAGTTATTCGTTACATTGAGATTGTATGTACAAGGGATCTACCCTCATATATCTTACTAGCAATATCATGAATATTCTGAGTTTGTACTTATCGAAACTGGAGCACAAGTTTAACATTTCGGATTCTTCACAAGTATATTTAGTTTTATTCGTTGTGCGCCCTTCAAGGACAAAAATGTACAAACACTGTAAGCTATGTCTGGCTCCGGCATAAAACGAACACCGTCACAATTATGTTGCGACTACACACATACTTGATTTATTACAATTAGAAACAAATAAATAAATTAGTGAAATAATACACAGTTTGGATTCAAACACTAGTAGCGGATATGATGGCATAACCGTAAAAGATATAAATCGCATAAAAAAATTGATGAAACATAACCTAAAAAACTGTATAAACAAATATTTTGTACAGGAAAAATTCCCTGATGGCATCCAAATTGCTAAAGTCACACCAGTTTATAAAATTATAAATCTGGTAGTAAAGCGGACCCTGGGAATTACCGACCAATGTTGTGTGTTGCCAGTGCTTTCAAAAGTTTTAGGAAACATAATGTACATTTATTACGTGTTAACAATTATCTGATTACATTTAATTTCTTATTTAATCAATAGTATAGATTTCCTTTTTTAATTTGCTGCAATATTTCTCATAAAAATTCTGTCTTTAAATTCTATAGCGAGATTACAAAAAAGCATATGGCCCGCTAAATCGTAAGTATAAACAGGATCGGCTTACTAGTTTATTGGGTATACTAGTGTCAGCCTTCCTTTTGTACTTAAGGTGTGCCTAAATGTAGGACGGCACGTTTCTCTTACGACGTTATTACACGACGCTACCTGATCCGGATGTCTTATTGTGCTTGTATTTACAGTCTATGAAGATAAGAAAAGGTCGGTGTTTTATTGCCCCAGCAATATAACCCTGTTAAGGCACCGATCCCCAACACAGGTGTTTAATGGATAAAAAGTATTTTATATTCAATTAAACATGTCAATAAATATATTGCAAATGCTGTGTAATTTTCTATCGAATGGTTTTGGTTCGCTGGGACATTGCTGTTGACCTCTTTGTCGCACGTATTCACTCGCAGCAATACTTCACTTTTTAAAACTCGACAACCGGAACTCAGGACTGATTTTTTTCACACAACCCTATACTACCGCGATCGTCATTAAATAATCTTTATTTTAATTTAACTTCAATTCATTAACCAGGCCGGTGCAAGTTACTAATATCGATTCACCTTTTTATACCCTACCTTACCTACCCAAGAGTTGTGACGGCTTATAGTTCGCTCAGTTGGTCCGTCCGTCCGTCCGTCTGTCTGCCCACAAGGTGCTCTCCCCTAGGATTTCCAAACTATTATATGTAGAGACTTCAAAGTTTCCATGTGGATAAGAGATCCTAAGAACTTACTAAGCAAATTATTTTGACCGAAATCGAACAACAACTTATTTAACAAACACTTATACCGCGTTTTGGATACGGAATCCGTCTATAAAAATCTGTCTTGACACGCTCTTGGCCACCTTTTTTACTATGTAGGCTCCTACTTCACCGAGACGCCATGGCGATGTCGCCGGCTACGTAGCCAAGGATATCTGCGGTTGCCAAATGAGAAGCCAGTAGTAATCGTGGCTACGCTTCTAATTTGGTGACGTTATAAGACCGTTGCCATGTGATTTATCTGTCCTAAATTTTGATATGAATTGTTTGGATACGAAACCGTCGATGTCGCCATGGCGTCTCGATGAAGTAGAGCTCTTAATACTTTAATAAATAAAAGTGTTTTTTAAGGTGCCTCAATTAAGGAACCTTAAAATGTACATAATTACAGTTTCAGAGACACGGATTAAAGCAAAGTAGTTTAGTTTCTCATGCATTTCATGGATTTCCGCAAAGTAACGCCTGATTCTATCAATTAACAGAGGAAGGTTAAATATTATTCTTGGAAGATTTAGTTTCTGCCCTTTTAAGACAAATACGGTCTACATTTTGCTTCCTAGCGTTATCCGTCTAGAGTCAGGGTCCGTTTAGATTGCAGAAGATGTAGCTGTGGGGCGAGTTGACATGATTGACTGCCATCGGACGTCATCCCTGGAATCTCCCTTATCTCTACAATCCCATGACTAATACCGCTCAGTGATATTAATCGGGACCCACTTTTACTTGCCTTGCGAAACACGGAGGATGTGGGATAATTGCAAACCAGTGTTAGAATTGGTGACTGACTTTCTGATTAAGCTACGACCTTCTCAAAAAACGTCTCTTTGATGGTAAGTACTGGCGTTATCCTTAATGGAGTGGAGACGTATATTGGAATAAAATATTTATTGGATGGATTTACCTTTTAGCTGTCCGATAACTGATCAGTTCCACTACGGGTACGCAAGCCCGGTCTACCCTAGCTACGACATTGCATTTTTATAATTTTGATATTTTTTTAACATAAAAAAAAAAACTTTAGACGCTATTTTTTTTGAGGTGTTATTATTAATTTCGGAATTTTTGTTATAGTACGTGTAAACCAAGATATAGCTTCTTGCCTAAAACTTCATAATTCTAGATCAACGGGAAGTACCCCGTGGGTTTGTTTCCTTTTGCAAATGTATGGAAGGTGTGAGATAAAAGGTCATATCTTTTGATTGCTTACTCGTATAGGGTTAATTTTTTCACAGCTTTCAGGCACCGTAGACCTCAATATTTGGTATAATTTTAAATTTGCTGTACGCGTTCGGACAACAAAGAGATCCTATATCGCTGTTTTTGTTTACTAATTTTTTTAGGCTTTGTAAGATAAATAAATGTTTATTATTATCCTATAAGGGTTTCTTTTATTCTCGGGAAGTACGGAATCTTAAAGAGGATTACGGACTTTTTCAATAACACTGACTTAGATTTACCTTTGATATAAAATAATTTTAAAGTAATATTTAAAAAAAAAACTTTTACTAAAATGTACTACAACGAATAAAATGAACCAAACACTTTTGGTCGTAGATGCGTTGCCAGCCTTTATTGAGAGGTTTAGGCCACCGGGTACTCTCAAAAATCGAACCAATTCTTTGGACTATTGCGTTGAACCAGGTACTGCAGTGAACCAAAGGCCACAGCTGATCTTTAGACAATGACGCAGCATACAAACTGGTAAAGAAAGTCTTAGACAGCATTAATTTTGGACCTGTGCTCTCTTTACTACTTTTTTTAGCCTACTGAGATCATGGCTGGCGGACAAGATGACGGGTAACGATAACAGTTACTGGGCAAACCGGAGTGACTGTAGACATTCTAGGGAAGCAATACCTTCTCCGAATCTGCGTCTAACTTACAATCTTTTACGTATGTGCATGCAATGCAAGATGATTTATATTAGCACCGGACACTGCCTTCTAAACAAACACTTATTTCAGCTAGGTACAACTGAGAGCGCGGTATGTAGACAATATATGGAGGTGACAGAAAAACCACGCCACGTCATGCCAGGCTCCAGTGCGGATGGAAACAAGGACCAAAATACTCGGAACAACGAGGTTTCTGCAAGACACCTTGAAGAACTCTCAACAGGTTCTTTGGCAGACACTTGGCTGGTTAAAAAATGACGAGTCAGACATTCACAAAACTCATAGAAAGAAACGAGTGACACAACTCTAAGCCGGACCCCACACCAAAATCCAAGGGTTCCGCAAAAGTTAGATCAATGGAAATTTTATACGATGAGTCATAAACACAACTTCACCTTGGCAAGAAGTTCATTGTTCTGAGCAGATTTTTAGTAGTTTTTTCTCTTTGTATTTTCTACACAATGGATTAACGTATATGTTGATATTTTTCTTGGTCTTTTGAATTTAATTAATTTTCAAAAATATCCACTAAATAACCTGTGCGTATAACTATAGCTAGTAAGCTCCCTATCATAGAATATATACGAGTATGATATAAAACGTATAATTTTTATCATTATTTTCTAGTAATTTCCTGCCTAGCTCAACACCTCACACAAAAATCTTAAAACATAGTTGGTTTTTCTTGTAAGTATTGTAAATATTCTGTCACTATTCAAGGTAAAAATAGATTTAATTAACTGGTATTGTGAATAAGATTTGCCACCAATATAGGACTGCCACAACCGCTCAAGAATCCACCTATTATGATTGGGTGCAAGAATAGTATATCAGCGTTACAAAAAGACCCTTCAATTTTATTTATTTCTGCAGATTGCGTAGTATAGTATCAATATTATATTGTTTTAGGGTAGGTGGGTACGTAGGATTTTAGTTTAGGTGTGCCAGGTCCGCTGTTATACATACCAGCTGTTTCCCGCGACTTTGTCCGCGTAAACTTGTGAGAGCTCTTAGAACTCCTTAACGGAAGTCTATTAACTATAAAGTACCTCCTTCTCAAATTTCATTTTTGTACCTCCCGTGGTTTTCAAGACTTCATGTTGGGTGACCTTTCGCTTATACTATATATATCGCACTCCTGAACCTAAATTGACCGATAACGAGTTCTGTATAAAATTATGATAATGAAACGGGCAGTATTGTTTCAACATCTTCTATCAGCAGACTAATTATATTTCGTAATCTCATTACCATGCTCAGATACAACTATATTGGTCTCTTGAACTAAATTAAATTTGGACTAAACCTTTACACTGACGTAAGTCATTATAGGAGTGAACTGCTGGTTAAAATTTCAGGATATGTAATATATATCCGCGCGTTAAGAAAATATCACCATCCGAATCACCGCTAACTAGTTTGTGCATACGGAGTGCAGCTCAGCAGAGGTAACGACCCCTTGTACTTGAGACGACGGAGGTCAGTGTCGCTGACGCCATTACGTTTTGCAATTATAACTTAGGCGAGACTGGGACCTGGTCAAGCGCAAGGGCTGGCTTCCAAATATCATCCCTTTTAAAAATATTCATAAATTTATCAAAGGCCGGTAACGCATATGCAACAGCATTACACACCATACAAAATTCTACGACCAGATAGATATTGTTGAGAAACTTCAAAACCAATTTACAAGGTATTTCCTGTCGCGCAAAATACATGTAGGTTTTCTCGAAGTTTCTAAATAATATTAGGAAAAAATGTTAAAGTCGTAGGTTATAGTCGTATCTCTCCGCTTCCGCTATTCGAACCTAATATGACTATGGGACTTTCGGTTTGTACTCATCTGCTACAGTTAAATACAACTACAGATCCTACAAAACGTAGCATTAACGAATAACACTTCCATTAAGGGTATACTCACTCTTTACCTACCTTACATTTTATTTCAAGCCTTGGGACGATATTCGTAGGCAAGTTAAATTTAATACATCTTAAATGATTTTTTTCTTATTTTTATGCGTATTAATTTGTGTAATATATAATCCTTTTTAATCAGTGAATGCATTTTTTCTCCACTTCTCTAACAATTATCTATACTCATATTTTCTTGGATTCCGATTGTTATAACAGATTTTTATTGTTTAGACGATGAATTTTACGCGTATATAGGTACTATAAATCTATGTAAATAAAAAGGTTTACCTTTTATAACCCATACAAATCATGTAAGGAATAAATTTTCAAACGGATGTTACATGAACAGACAACCCTGACCACACTAACGTAAGCACTGCTCCAGTATCGACTCTAATAAGAATTTGCCATGAATTTTTCATCATACTTAACATATTCAAGGTGCTATGGAGATAAGCGAACTATGTAAACAATTGCACATGGCTTTAAAATACAGTAAAAATATGATAATTCGCCTAGATTTTTCTTGAACTGTAAACATGAAATGAATAAATAAGCCAGACTCTAGGTTATTTTATACTAAGTCTAAGAGAAAATTCTATTTATATTAATCGCAAAAATTCTGAATATAAATTTCGAAAAGATACTATTGCATATTTTTAGATGACTTTGAATGTTGGCATGGAATATTTCGGATAGGCTGTTGCTTAAAGTAAGTTTAAGTTTGAATTCGAATCAAAACTTAGCTTAAAATTTTGGTTACAAAATTAAATTTAAATAAGACTTGGATTCTAGTTCCCTATTTTCAAATTATATGTTTCGGGCCCATATTTTTTTTTGTTACTGCGGACTTGTCTATTAATAGTATTATAGTAATAACTTTTTTATTTCCGTAATCTTGTTTTAAATAAATTTATTAATAAGTAACTAAGTACATTATTTAAAAATATACATTGTACTAGTCAATTAAACTATAATTGTGCTTATGAATAATTAGTGAGTATTGAGTGAGTTTTGAGTTTATTTGTCTATATGTAAAGTGTATTGGTACATGTACAGGCGGTTTACATAAGATACTACTGACGCCCATGGACAACTGTACCACAACCAACAACTATTTATAATATCGAATTTAGATACATTCTGCAACATTGTAACAGTGTTTTCACTAGGCAACTAAATATATTGCTATGAATGCATTAACTCAGTCTAGTCGACTGAATAATGAATCGTAAATTCTTAACAAGGTTTCTATTTATACAGCTAGACAAGGTTAAATAAAAAAACATATAAACCTTTTTTCCCCCATCAATTAGGTAGTCAATGGCGTAGAAGAGAACATAACATATTTTGAAATTTGCTTTTCAAACAACCTTCAGAAGTTATGTGATAAAGTAGCTCCAGATACAATAAGGATTTGGCCTGATACGAGAAGATCTCCCAACAAAGCATCATATATTTTTAATCGCTATCCCCATTTCAATAATTGAAATTCTTAGTTTTTATTCCAAGAGTCAAAACTAAGGTACGTAGTGTTGTTTCCTTATAATGCATCTAGTCGTGATTGGTTTTGAGCTTAGAACGCGGGGGATAGAGAGGGGAAGCTGCCCCTCTTTAGTAATTCAAAAATGTAGCTAAATCAAAAGAAGTCAAAGTCCTCATCCATTTACATGACTCCTTTGACCAATAAAGCGAATCTAGCAGGTAGAAACTCGAATCACTGTAAGTACTTGTTCTATTGTACTTGTAATATACGCTGTATTTAAAATTCATACCTTCCCATTGGTTGGTAATGCTTATGGCTTAGACCATGCAGATATTTTTCTTCCTTTTAAGCGGCTGAATCGATTTTTTTTTTAATTTGTGCGTTAGGTCAAATCGATTCGTAGCCAGTCACCGTGCATTTTCCGTAAAGTAATGCCTAATTTAATCAATTATTCTAGGTCAATTTGATTTTATCAATTTTATCCATCCATATAATATTTTATAAAGCCTCATTGGTTCAACGGTAGAAGATTGGACTGTAATAGGGTTCTTGGTTCAAATCCGTTAGACTATCATTTTAACTTCACTTAACACAAGATTTTAAATTTTCTTTAAACTAAAATTAAACTATTGCACAATTAGAACTTCTAAATACTCTTTAATAATATCTAACTAAGATCATAGCTTAATCAGTGACCGGAATTTGGGTCGATCATTAGGTTAAGCAGTTCTTACTAAGACCAAGTGAGAGATAGGTGACTATTCTAACACTGGTTTTCAAATGTCCTCCGCCGTGTTTTGGAAGACACATACAACAATGGGTCCCCATTAATGTCACTGAGTGATATAAGTCGTGTGATTTTAGGGGATTCGGGGATGACGTCATGCACCGCATTCTATCAAAATCATTATACATGTACTCTGAAAGGCCTTTTATTATGTCCAACCATATTAATATATCTCTATAAGATGGCAAAGAAAAACAGTTCAGTATTTTTTTACTATATCAACCGCTTTTCTATAGGGAGCATATATTATACAACTAATATAAAGGTTTTGGATAGTAATAACAACTTTATAATAAGGCTATTTTTGCATTATATGTTTTAAGGGACAGACGGTTCACCTTATTGTAATAAAGGAGCTAGACATATTGTGGCAGGGGACTTTGTGTTATCTCATTAAGTTTTGTAGACTTCAAGAACAAAATGTACAAGCACATTGAGCTATGTCTGATTCCGGCATAAGTGACTATCGACCAAAGATAACTGCACCACCTGCACCATAAGGCTTCCAGACAGCCGCGGATTCACCGTGCTGGACACGATGGGCACGTCCACCACTCTAATAAGCTTGTGACGTCACACTTCACACGTCCAGTGATCGTCTTGTTGTCGCGTTTCATTTGGTTTATTAGAGTTCCCGATAGCCTACACCCCTCTGAAAAGGCAGGCAAAGCTTCTACAAGCCTTCTAATCATCTTAACTAATAAAATAAATTTAAATAGGAGTTTGTTTCATTGATGTGTTTTCATGACTAAACTAATTAACTGACCAGTAAATTCTGCACAGATATTCTGTCACGCTCTAAACCGAGGCATCATCAAGTAACAGGCTACAGAGGTTATTCGTTTTACGAATAACAACATAGCGCAGCTTTTTTAACATTATGTCGCGGATTTATGCAAAGTAATCTATTTATTTCTTGCTGTTATGAATTTGTGAAAATTACGTGTAGTTCTTGAAAACACTGGTAGTTCTGATCACTCACTTCTGCTGGCGAGGAACATCTCTATGGCGATGCTCTGCAGTAGGTAGCGACGGGAGAAGATGGCGCGGATCTCGCTGAAGTACCATTTTCCGTGAAGGTGCTCGCAGTACTTCAAAACCTGGAATGAGCAGAACCAACTTCTATATTAAAAAAACTAGCTGCAAACCCCGACTTTGTGGTTTTTAAAAATAATTCTATCTAAATTCTTATTTTATCTTGTCAGATTGACCAAAGCGTAGGTCGTAATTTAATCAGGGGCCACTTTTTTGCCAAGATCCAGTTGGGGTCGCTACGGCATCGTATCAAATAAGTAAGTGTATAGCACATACAGCGCCTACGGTAGTATAAAGTGGCAACACCTTATTCTGTAACAAGCTGCAACCCGCAATTTGTGATTTTAGTAGTCTGTGCGGAAGTAATGTTAATTTTCTTATAGTAAAGAAGTCACTTATCTTTTGAGGACACTGTAAAAGTCCCACTGAAACCGTCCCAGTCACTTTGGAGTCTATCCGTAAGAACAAAAATTTGTTATTTGACATAGCAAACAAACTTTTGTCTCCTACCTGCTAATATCCGGTTTAGTACCATGGTCTGCTTTAATTGCAAACAAATCCTTCCGAATCACGTAGGAAGTCAGATTTGAAAACCAATGTTAGAATTTTAGTCACCCATCTATGACTCGTCCGCGCTAAAAGCTACTACGACATATGTAATCTAGCAATTGACTCAAACGTCGGCCACTGATTAAGCTACGACCTCCACAAATTATAAACAAACACTTAAATTTTATATATGTTTGGTAATTAGTAACCATAAGTTGATCCAAGTCTTGGGTATTAGGATAAGTACAACACAAGTTGATATGATAAAAAACATCATATTATATATTAAAAATACATAATAAGTTCAAAATGGTTTTGTGGCGAGTTTTTCTTCACCAAAATTTCTCATGAATAGCTTAAGACCGGCCGATTCGTTAGATACCAAAGGTCGTTTGACAACTACTGCTGACGCCGTTTCCTTTTGCACTGTTAACTCTAGCAGTCTGTAAGTTAAATACGAAATCAAAATGACTTTTTAAAAGAATTTTTAATTTGATACTTGAGCTGAAGACGAACGTGAAATATGACGGTAGGTGTGGAGAAATAACTTTGAACTTTGAAAAATATATGACTCACACTTTGTGACTAACCACATGGCCAAATAATCTTACAGTTTGTCATTGAAATGTCAAGAAGGAGTAGTAATGTAGCTGAATCTATAGTTAATTATAGTCTGTCAATTACCTGGCGAACGTCAAAGTCCTAATATCTTGAGCTGTTAGGAATGTTTCAAATTCTCTCTCCAAGGTCTGTTTGATTTCCACCGCCATCATACTATCCATACCTAACTCCGCTAGTCTGTATAAGTTAGTCATTCCGTGTTTGATGTGGCAAATTTCTCGACTAATAATATGTACTTGCTTGTATTTTTTGTGCAAATTTTATAGTTAATCCGTAAATTCCCTTCCGCGGGATTAAGGCTGCTTGGATAAAAGTAATGATTTTCAAATAGTGTTTGTTATTTTTAATATTGTTTGTAGGGAACAAGTCAGCAAAGCTCAATTTGGAATAGGCTGGGTATGTGGTACAAATTGACCTGCAAAGGTGGGCCAATGTTGCGACTGTATGGACTCCTATCAATGGCCGCCGAACACTAGATACGCCGAGAAAGAGGGGGCGCAGGATAGAGGAGAGTGGGTTAGGTGGGAGAGGGGGGGGGGGGTTCCCAGCTGTGGGTCATTAACAGGCTAATTAAAAAATATATATTTTTTGTACATTACCTTTAATTATATTAGATTATTAAAAATAGCTATTTAGCTATCCGTCTTGCTGTTTATGTATGTCTTCCATGTGTGTATGGTTATAGGTGACCATGGCCTGTGGGTATTCCAAATTGTGTATACAATAGGGTACTTGCATTCCACAAATATATATTTTTTTCTTGAAATATATAAATACATACATATAGATAATACACTCAGACTCGAGGCGGGAATCGATCCCACAACCCACGGAGCGGAAGGGAGGGTCACTGCCAACTACGCCAACGGGTCAGCTTAGTTTAGTATTTCTTAGTACCTGAGTTTCTTTCGGCATTTGAGTCGATCGCTAGGTTAAGCAGTTTATACCGCGACCGGGTGATAGATGGATGAATCCATTATATAACTGGTTTTTAAAATACCCGATCTCCTTAGTGTTCGACCGATACGACCTAAGGGCCTACAAAAGCATACTACTCCTTTCTCAATGGGCGGCAACGTATATAAAAGCCTTCTGGTAGTGCAGATGCCCATGGGCGTCGGTAGTCACTCGAGACATCCGTCTGCCCGTTTGCCCCTTGTTATATTAGTACTGATTTTTTATTACAAGGGGCAAAAGGACAAGCGATTTCCCTAAGTAACTACCGACGCCAATGGACATTTGCACCACCATGAGGCTCGCAGATGCGTTGCTGGCCATTAAGGAGGGTTTTGGGCCACCGAAACACAAAATTTCTCGGGTTCCGTACCTCCAAAGGAAAAAAGGGACCCCTATAAAATAACTTTGTTGTCTGTCTGTTAAGCTCTTTTCTAAGGAACACATAGCTATAAAGTTGAAATTAATATTACATACTGAAGCCTGCGGTTTATTGAAGCTGTGAAAAAATCGACTCTCTAAGTGTGCGCACTTAAAATATATGTCAATGTATGTGGCATTTCTCATAGTAGTACATTTGTTAAGAGTACCAAAACCTGTAAGGTACTTCCCGTTGTTCTCGAACCTTGAAACTTGGCATGAAGCTATATCTAAAAGTACAAGTATAGGAATAAATCCGAAAGCAAATACTTGTCGCAAATGTGTCAAATTACAGAAATGTTATGAAAAGTATACATTTTAAAATAACTTGGTAATAAATAACGTGATGGTAAGGAAACCTTAGAACGTGAGTCTAACTCGATTTTAAACTTGCCCGGATTATTCTACATAATAATATTTTGAAAATCTTCTTCTTCCTAGCATTACCTCGATCTAGTACCAATTCCTAGATCCTAGGTCCAGGCTTGATTGCAGAGGATGAGTATGTGTGCAAATAAACTTCTGAATTCTACAAGGGGAAAACAGTAAGGTGTCCTGAGTAACTAGTGACGTCCATAGAAGAAGAAGAAGACGAAAAAGTTTTATTTGGCATAAAAACACTGTACATACATAGACCTACAATACACGATTTAAACATAAAAAGGAACACATAAAAAAGCCTTTATAAATATATATCTATACTCAGTGATATGCTCAAAAAGGTAAATCTCTCGGCTTATTTGTTGGAAGAGGGACAATTCCCACTTTCAACACTGATTTTCGGAGGCCACCTAGTCGCCTCCTCCACGCATGGACAACTCCTCTATCAGAGAATGCTCGCACATGTTTTTCCGGCCGTACAGCTTATAACGTCACCTTCCGCATGTTGTGTTAATTTTGGAATCCAGTTCCAGTAAACTTGACCTTGATACAAAATTTTATTTTTCTATCCTAGCTTCGTTTCAGGTACGGGCGTGTATATTTCCTCGATAATTCAAATGATGATAGTAAATATAAATAATAGAAACGTAACTACAGGGACTACAGTTGTACCCTACGTCGCACCCGTTAAATCTGTGGGAGAGGGCACCGGGTACCGCCCTCACCACGCGCAATCTTCTGACACACTACCCGTAACCATATTTTGGCTTCTGCGGACTACTGGTGGTCCGCGGACTACTGCTGCGGACTACTGCTGCTACTACTGCGGTTGGGAACCATAGAGTTCGGAAACCTCATTTTATAAGCATACCCACTTTTTAAACGAAATCTAAAATTGCTCATTATATTTTGTCATAAACTATCGATATAAAAACGAAAGATCACCTATTAGGAAATCACGAAAACCGCGAGACGTACAAACATAAAATTTCGCAGGAGGTAGTTTATATTTGCTGGACATCCGCTAAGTGCGGATTTTTTTATAGGGCCAGATTAAGGAAGTTAAAGGGCTCTCGCAGATTTACCTGGGCGAAGTCGTAGGATACAGGTAGTTTTCTATAAGTTTTTTCTATTTTTTTTCGAAACTTTTAATTTTTTTGCCTACTTGTATAACGTAAACGGTGTACAAAACTTAATCATTGAATTAACTATTAAATTTAAGGTTCTTTCAGGCTTCCATCCTTCTGATGTGGAATTATATACATATGTATATAAAGATGAAATTCGAAACTGGATGAAACAAAACCGCCTATCAAAGCTATCCTTACTAAGCATTGACAGTGTTCTACTGCGCGAGCTGGTTTTCAACGCATTCATCAATGATTTTTCTTCAAAAAAGGCTCGCAAGATTTTATTCCTTAATGCGATAATTTAGTTTCGTCCACTTCTTGTACTTGACTATAGAGACATATGTTCTTTAATAAAATACAATAAATTATTGAAACACTTCAATAAAAAAAAATGATTTATCTATATGAAGAATAATTAGGGGCCTCCATTCCTTTCTTGCCCCACGATATTCAGACCTCTGAATCCGGCCCTGATGATATATCTATGCAAAATCTAGCAACCGTATCTGGGACTATACTTGATAATATTGATAATACCGGAGCCAGACATAGCTCCCCGGGAAAGGAGGTACGCCTCGAGGCCCGTACTCCCAGAACTATCTGGAAGACACCCGATAGTATTTGTTACAGTTATGTTACAATGAAGCGAAGTGGACTCTGAATAATATTAATTACTTAATTTTAAAAGGCAAAGAATTGGTTTGTGACAGAACTGTCACACGGCGCTACAGAGGGTTAAACTGTAAGTATAGTTTGTGTAACGTAGGTACAGGTGCGAGAAAAAGTGAGTCTGGCTCAGACCACACATTTTGATAAAATCTATTAAATCTTTGTTTATCATCGGATTTGAATGAACAGTCCAGGGAAATAAACAGATAAAGAATTTCAAACGATTATATTCGAGTTTTGGTAACGCTACTAAATAAGGGAGGCAATTCGCTTTTATTTCAAAGATTTCGTAAAACAAAATCCTTTTAGACATCGTATAATAAACAAACAAAAAAGAGAAAAAGCCGCGTCAAAACACACTTCAGATATGTCTTTAGAAATGTTTTTCGAAAATTTCCCCTAATTAATGCCATCTGCAATCAGCGGATATTAAGCGTTCGCGCGAACCCTCAAAAACTCAAAGACGCAGTGACACCGAGTTTCCATAAATAAAAAAAAGGATTAACGCTAAAAAAGTCGAAAAAACTCCATCCACTTCGAGTTAATGATACGGTATGCCGAGAGACGAGAAACAAAGGTTCGGGAGTCTATCACACCGTATCGGCACAGAACCAACGGAAATATCTGTCAAATACAGGTTGTAATCTGTATACTAGCAATAAGCTGAAGTTTGTTTAAGCTTGCGTAGTTTTACATATATATATATATATATATATATATATCCATTGTATCACTGTTGTTATATAATAAATATATAACATGTGTTAAAGCACGAATCTATAGGTCTCATAGTCTTCAAGTAAAGTGTACCACAAAACTGCTCAAGTCGTGGGATAGTATTAGGTGTTTATAAAATTGATACGTGATTCTAAGTGCATTTGACGTATCAATGCAAGGAACAAAGAAATGCTATAATTAATTTGTATGTATGCTATATTTTTGCAGATTATATAAAAGGAAATGACAATTTTTCTAATCATAGTTAGAAGTCAAAACTTGATCCTTAGGCAAACGGAAAATACCCGTAGATGTCAAGTGATTCTTTTCTGAAGTACCATTTGGCTTATCTATGGGTCATTTTACCAAAAAATTCATGGGACAGCAAATCAATTTTTCGATATTTTCTTCAATTTAACTTTATCTTAAATGTAATTAGTACTCTTAAATGAGATAAATTGACGCTAGAAAGACTTTGTTATATAATGCTAGCGACCCGCCCAAGCAATATATATTTTCATAGATATAAACCTCCTTCTTGAATCATTCTGTTTTTGTATAAAAACCGCATTTAAATCTGTTGCGTAGTTTTATAGATCTAAACGTACCAGAACGGGAAACCACTTCATTTTATACTCTGTGAAGATAGAGAAGTAAACATTTTAATCTGACCCGTTTCGGTGTAATAGAAGGCCATCAAAAACTTCAAGGTTCGCTCCAGACCTCTTCTAGGGATGTCTCGATTTTTACTTTATTTTCGATCCGTTTTTCCTCTAGCTAAAAACGTCTAGCCCGATTCTTGTGGTCGTGCCATCGACTCGGAGGGCTTTGTACCGTTATTTGTTTTTTAGCGTACTTCATAAGAGGTTTTTGAAGTCAAATACAAAGCATAAACCCGCAAACACACGGACTAATGCTGCACGGCAAGTATTGTTCTAAAAGCTTCAAAGAGTTTTACTAAAAGGAACATGACGTATGTCGAAAGCAATAAAACAGCATTTTATTACAATAAGGTACAGCATTGCACCGATTTTCTCTCGTATTTATTCGCGGATAAAAGCAAAGTAATTTAGTCTTTCTTTTTTTTTTTGGATCTCCGCAAAGTAACACCACATTCTATCAACAATACCGTCTATACTGTAATAATATATTGTCATGATTTAAAATCATAGATAAAGGTATGACATAGGAAGGAACGAAACAGCTTATACTAATAGTGTGATTTCATCGATTGTCGACGAACATTGAGGTTCCATATGTACGAAAACTGGCATGTCTAATGTTACAGGGTTCATAAATATCTTCAAAATTTAGAACAGAATTTCTAATGTTCTATATTCATTATTCTTTAGAATTCAATGTAAAATGGCCAAAAGAGTGTCAAGACACGCTCCTATAAAGGGGTTTCTGTATCTGATACGCTATAAACGTATTTGTTAAAGAACCTCAAAAGTTGTTGTCCGATTTCGTTCAGAAATATTTTTCTATTGAGTTTTAGCATGTTCTATCAACAAAAATTTCAAGTCTCTACGTCTAATTGTTTGGAAATGCTAGATTAAGGACCACCTCACGGGCAAACAGACGGACGGACGGACGGATGGGTGGACGGAAGGACGGACGTACAGAGCGAAATTATAAGGATTCAGAAAACAAAATAATCTCATTTTCCTGAAGTCGTTTCAATCCAGCAGAAATAAAGAAAGACAACAATCATTTTAACGCATGGTATGATTACCTGGATGGGAAAATTTTACTATTAATTAATGTCATGATTTTAAAGTGTAGCATTCTATTCATTTAGATGGATATAATGGTAAATATAATACGTTCACAACTTATATAATCCAAACCATCCAGGTTGTGAAATCTAAAACTAGTTGATGAAGGAGATATATCAACGCGCAAGTTAAATTTCACGCAGTGAATTATGTAGAAATGCACACCGCATTACTTGTATAAACAAACACAGAGTGCGGGCAGTCCATATAACAGTACTACAGCGTTGGAAAATCCAATGGGTTGCTTTCAAATCACAAGCGAAGAGACGGACTGACGTAATGATAAATATGTATAACATGAGGAGCTGTGCTGGCAAATATTTGCGGCTTGGATTATGGATAGCCACGTTTCTAGGTAAAACCGTGAAGCTTAGCAACCTAACCTGGGGATACATAACTGATGATTAAACTATTTAATATCTTCATCATCGTTTTGATTCTCTGTGATGGAGTGGTCGTGGTTATGATGCATATTGGTAGTGGCTTTTGCGAGACTAGACCATCTCATTATTCGTGACACTACCTTTTTAAATTAAAACGAAATTTTGTCAGATTGAGATGTGTAGTAGATTTTCATAAGCCAAAAATAAAGATGGAAAGAAAAACTTTAGTAGATTAAATAAACTTAAGCACCGCAATCTTACAATATATATATGTATATGATGAAGAAAGAAAAGTAAACAACTAAATTAAAAGTAGAAGCTGAACACTTAGAAAAATTATACATAATATATACCTAGCATAAAGGGACACCTACTCGGTAACGTTATTGATTTTTAGTAGCTCCACTGTGGTGACAGTGACCAAGGTTTCTACAACATACGAAATATATACTTAATGTAATATGCATATACCAAATACATAAAAGTGTATACATATTATTTGTATCAAATCTTATATATACAGCTGAAACGTCGGATTAAGATACCCTAGAACCTATTGGAGTTAAACTAAACCTTATAGTGATGGCTTTAAAATACACATTGGTAAGTACGGTACACTGTCAAAGTGGTGCAAATCACTTCTGCTTAGCTTCTTCTGTATACGGTGTTTACATGTGGGCAATGACCCTGCCTTCTGCTCCGGGGTTCGTGGGTTCGATTCCCACCTCGAGTCTGAGTGTATTATCCATATGTATGTATTTATAATTATATTTTCTAAAAAAAAATATTTATGTATAACAGGCGGCTGTTACCTATAACACAGGCATTAAGTTGTCTACCTTAGGAATAGACGTCCATGTGTCGTATAGTCCTGTATATATTTATTTATTTATTTAACTACTGATATAATTCTGTGATGTAACGTCTCCATTACATCACAGAATTTGTTGCGGGCTCTTCTCAGTGCAGGGCGCATCGGAACCGTTGTAAACTTAGCTATAAATCGATTGATCTATCACCAAATATTATCTACTCATCATTAAGAATAATAATAATTATAAATATATACAAGACTATATAGCACACGGACATCTGTTCCTAAGGTAAACAACTTAATGCCTGTGTTATAGGTAACAGACGCCTGTTATACACAATTTTTTTTTGTAGAAGTATATTATATAAATAATAAATCCAGACTCACATGCATTACAATATTCTATGTTGACTTTTAAGTATGTTAATAAATAATCGTAATTACTAATAATTCAAAGGTTATTATTACTGAATGACTTGTGAGATTGTGGGGGTTCCGTGGATGACGTCAGACAGCAGTCGGTACCCCTAGCCACATCCTCTGCAATTTAAGCAGACCCTGGTACTAAAATGGCATTAAGAAAGGTAAATTAATAAATAATAATAATAATTAATTATCAAATAATTTGGTGCGACGATTTGGATACCTTGGCGGGGAAGTTATGGATGAGATTGACCCAGGAAAGAGGAAGGTAGATCAAGAAGGGTGTGGCCTTTGCCCAGCAGCGGGACACAACAGGCTAAGAAAAATAAATAAGAATAAATGTGATATATCCCTTAAGCGGTTTCAACATAGAGTCCTGTATTGAATGAAGACGAGGATCCTAAGATAGAGTAAGATTTCGTTTCGAGAGATCCTTTGTTCTACGGGACGTGAATATGATATATTGATTCTTATTACGTCTCAGCTTTACCCCCATAATATAATCCTTAATCTTATTATATCTATATTAACATATAAATGTGAATATTATACTAATATAGTTACTTTTTCGGATGGACGGATGGACGGATGGACGGATGGACGGATGGACGGATGGACGGATGGACGGACGGACGGACGGACGGACGGACGGACGGACGGACGGACGGATGGATGGATGGATAGATAGATAGATAAGTCATTTATTGCATAAACTGTGTACAATACATAGTCTTCAAATTAATAAGGTACAAGAACAATTAGCCATTTCAGGCGTGCAACAGTTAATTATTATTCAAATTAGAGACACCGTGTGTCATACGCTCCTGTATGTAATCATATTTATTATATTTAATGATACAGTAGTGTTCCACACCTTGTCGTATTGTGTTGTACTGAAATACTACACGTTAGCAAATTAGCGGTCAAGGGATCTTTACTCTTGCGCCGACAGGACACATAGTGTCCTGATGGTGCAAGAATTGCCCCAAGCATTTACCAGGACCGGCGGTGAAAGCGTGACTCATCTGCGGACCACATCTTGGGGAATAAAAGGGATCTCTTGCAAGAGTGCGCGTTAAAGCGGACGATTGTGGGGCATGGGATGAAGGGCTCGGGACGCAGGCATATCTGAGGAGTTTTTCGAGTATACTCGATTTTCTTTCTTTAACTTCTCGAAATCGAACGTCAAATGGGATACACGCTAAAAATTATTGTCACGGATGAAATTGGAATTCGCACGTATCGAATCCTCGACGTTACGGCAAATTAAGTCATGTAAAACATTAGCGCGAATCTTCTTTTGCCGTTAGCAATAGTACAGAAGTTAATAGCTGTTGAGAAATGTTCGTGACAGGGATACTGGCAGGTGCTCGGTTTAACGACACCTATCTTTCCTGGTCTATAGGTGTTACCACTCTTAACAGAAGCTTAACTGCGCATAACTCAGTATGTCTAGCATTACTAAAAAAGGTATCTGTCCAGCTGTTCATAATATTCTTTGCTTTTTAAAGGGTCAATGGACTCTGGCATATTTTTTTATACAGGGTAGTAGAGAGAAAAGGCCTTTAGTCAAACTTACTTGCATACTTCTACCCCCTATAACACGGTAAATTTATTCCCCATTACAACAAACGCATTGAAGCATTATTCTCGTACAACGCGCTTGCACGACCGCGCATGCATAGAATTGATTATTATGTACACCCGCTGGCCAACGTAACGTCCTCATTTCGGTCATATGCAGTTTTTATAAGTGCTTCAAGGACTAAGGTACACTGGTTATCTTATACATAATGCCCTTTTACTTCTTAGGCATTTTCCGCTTTATCCATCCAGTAGTAGTTCTGTGAGCAACATCATTTTCCATTTTGCCATCGGTATTTAGTATTGAGCCTAGGTATTTAAATTGCGTTACGGTATTTGAAGGGGTGGTTCCCATCAGAATCTTAATATTCTTCTTATCCAAGACTATGGCATTATCTATATATATCTATATAAAAAGAAATAAATAAATAGATATATACGACACACGGACGTCTTTTCCTAAGGTAGACAACTTAAGGCCTGTGTTATAGGTAACAGCCGCCTGTTATACACAAATATTTTTTTGGAAATATATAAACATATATGGATAATATACCCAGACTCGAGGCGAGAAACGAACCTACAATCCCCGGGAGAGGAAGGCAAGGTAACTGCTCACTGCGCCAACGGGCCAGTCCAAATGAACCCCTATTCCCCTTGGTCACGGCATTACGCGTGAGCGGTTATGATTATAGTAATGCTCCCAATTATGTAATTGCTTTGGTAATTCTATACTCCGTATATCAACGCTACTATAAAATTCATCTAAATCAGTCTTTTGTGATCTTTCTACCTTACCATTTAGATGAGGTGACAACGGTTTAATAGGACGAAATTTAATTTTATGTTCTTTCAGATAATCTTGTACAATGTACGCAAAAAACTCCTGTCCTCTATCAGTTTGAATACGTTGTATTGGGAATGGCATACGCTCTAATACTTTCTCTAAAAAAGATACTGTATTTATTGCAGTACGTCTTTTATATAAAGCTAATATCTTATATCTAGTACAATCATCTATTGCAGTATACTGATATAAATTACTGGCTATCTTACACACGTCTATTTGTATCCTTACACCTGGAACTTTAGCACTATAACGTTTTACTTGCTTACGATAATGCCGCTTTAAGTTTAACCTACCAAGATTATGTTTTTGCAAGACCTTATGTATAGCAGCTGTAGAAAACGAAATGCCATGCAAACGTTTTAGTTCGTTCTGAATCCGTCTTGCTCCTAACTTCCTTTCCCGTGTAACTCTATACGGCGAGTTCTGTTATTTTGTTCCTCTAAGACCACTCTATCGTCCGTTCCAAGTTTGACTTTGACCATCCAAAAACCCAAAATAAAGCGCAATTTTATTTAAAATTAAAAAAAAATATATTAAAAAATAATGAAAATTTTTGAAATTAAAAAAATTCCATCGTTAGATTTTTCAAAAACGAAGCGATGATTTTTTTGTTTATAACTTATGATGGGTTTTTTGAGTTTATATCTTCAACCAAAAAAAAAAAGATGACATATTATAAAAACTACAAAACATTTAAAAAATCTAAAAAATACCATTGTTAGATATAATTTTTCTTTTATCTGTGAAAAATAATTTTTATTCATGACCATATCTAGATAATTTTCCAATACATAAATCCCCATTAAGTGAATCTGAAAAAAGCGCTTTAAGTCGGAGGTATCTTTAACCAAATAATTTTTCTAACCGTTGACCGCTAACTTCAGGGTCGTAAAGAATTACTTAAAATAATATTAGTATTTTTATTAATGCATACCCATAGCATGTTTCGATTTAAGCATTCGATTATATAAATCTGGCAGATTCCCTCGTCAATCCCTCTCAGGAACTCATCCATCAAGCGCTGGAAGGTCAGGGGTGCATTCTTCAACCCGAATGGCATGCGTGTAAATTCATAATGTCCCCGCTCGAAGGTGAACGCAGTTTTGGCCTGATCGCGAGGGTGGATTCGAATTTGGTGGTACCCAGCTTTTAAATCCAGCGTACTAAAGATGGTAGCCCCGCTTAACCGATCGATGATGTCATCAAACCTGGGAACCGGATATGCTTCGTCAACCGTGTTATGGTTAAGCTGCCGAAAATCTACCACCACCCGGTAATTTTCCTTGGTCTCTCCCGGGGCGCACTTCTTTTTCACGGCCCATAAGGGGCTATTGAACGGTGACGCACTATTCACAATAATCCTTGGCGTTTGAGATCCTCTATTTCCGCCCTAATGTGATGTCTCAGCGCCTGTTGGTACCTCTTTTCCTTAACATATGTCACCTTATCTTGTTTCAGAGGTATTTCGTGGACCGTTTTCCCTGTTGCGCCTAACATATCCCCCTCCGCATAAAAAATATCTGCGAACTCCCTGTTATAACTGACTGTAACGCATTAAAGGCTTCAAAGCATAAAAAGGATCTGTTACCAAGAATTCACAGATGGTGGGCATTTTTACAGAATTATGATTTCGAAGTTGAGTACCGTAAAGGAGAACGCCTACAACATGCAGACTTCTTTAGCCGAAACCCAGCTGATATGATAGTAAATGTAATGACAAGAGATTTAGACTGGCTAAAGGTTGAACAGCGAAGAGATACTTCACTTCGATCAATAATGAACAGTCTTGCAGATAATGAACCGGTTGAAGGATATACCCTAGAAAATGACGTTCTCAAGAAGTATGTACAAGACTCAGTATCTGGTCAACAGCTTCGCATCGTAGTGCCAAAGTCGTTCCGATGGAGTATCATAAACTCATATCACACGGCTCTTAAACATCCCGGATGGGAAAAGACGTTGTCAAAGCTACGTGAAACTTACTGGTTCGACAAAATGACTACAATAGTGCGCAGTTTTGTGGACAACTGTGTGATATGTAGAACGTCAAAAGGCACGTCAGGTTCCGTACAAGTTCAAATGCATCCTATTCAAAAGAGTGACACGGGCCCGAAGAAGCCTAAACAAAAAGGCCATCTGGTGACCCATGGAAAATACGTGGGCCTCAAACAGGCCCAAGAGTATAAAAGGTCACTCCAGGAAACGGAATTCGAGGAGATTAGAGACAAATTCTCGGCTCGATTCGCCAACCCCAGAAAGGTGAAGGTGGGGCGGCGCACTGGGAAGGACGTGGATCCGGACACCGTGTCCTCATTGGACCTGGAGGGTCGGGTCATGGATGATGTCGAGCTCGTGACGTCTCTTATTAGCAAGAGCCGGAACTTAAAATCGGACCTCAAAAAGGAGATGGAGAATGCAATGGCTGCCATTTCCAGCTCCGTCAAGGCCCTCGGCAGACGCACAGCCGATGAAGATAACCGCCTTTTAAAGGCGGAACTGGCAAGCGTCAAAGACGAGCTGGCCAGGCAGAGAACCCTCATAGAGAGGCTCTTGGGGCAGCGGGATGGCCCCTTGACCTCTCTTCCGGATCTGTCTATGCAGCCTCCCCCTATACAGGAGGCTGCTATGGCCGCAAAGAGGAGAAAGGTGGAGACGGCACGGTCAATTAGTAATTTTTTTAAATTGAAATCGTTTAATTTAAAAATACGTTTTTTAGAATATGTTCTATTTAGCAAATTGTAAAGTCGGGGTGCTTGATATGAATAATGCTTTTTAGCAAAAGTACTTCGTATTTTAGGTAGAGGAGCGACAAAAAACCTTTTATTGGGTAATAATAGATTGAATGTTCCCTTATGGTACCTACGAATACAGTTAAATATGTAAAGCTTTCTTACGCTAAGAACTTTAGATTTTTTGTAAAGTTCTGTGGTGGAAACTCTAAAGGGTAGGTACAGCATGACTTTTAGAATAGCTCGCTGGGCACGTTCCAGATGAATTAAAAGTGTTTTATTGGCGGCCCCCCACGAACTAATGCAGTAGTTCAGTACACATTGGCATACTGCTTTGTAAGTTTGAATAAGAAGTTTAAAACTTGCAACAGAGCGAAGATTTTTGAAGGCAAAAATAAGTTTTCTTATTCTACTTGCTACAGTTTTGATATGAATATCCCATTTTAAATTTTGATCAATGACGACCCCAAGATATTTAAGGTAGTCTACTTTTATTATTAAATGCAAAATATTAGAAAAATAATAGAGATTCTATAAAACCATTACAAATTATACCACAAAAATTAGTAACTAAAAATTATAGATACAAAAATATTTGAAATATATTTTACTTTAAAACTCCATCTTATCTGTGTGCATCATTCTAATAGCCGCTACACACGTTTCGATAAATCGTTGCGAAATAATTGTACAGTTCAAACTGCACATTTTTATCGATACGTGTGTATGAAAAATCGTCGTTTAAACTGCACCGTTTTTCGCAATAATTTTTTTTTCCAAAACCTTATTCTTTAACAAAACATTACAAGACGGTAGACTTAAAACTAATATGAAATATATAACTGAGAACATTACTACACACTTAATTAAATTTACAATATTGTATTATTCATAATTTCATAGCAAATCGAATTTATTAATTGCGAATTTGTGTTATTACATAAGAGCTTAAAGCTATAGTTTCAATGATTATTAAAAATCAATTCAATACACTGAGATTAATATTAGATCAATGTTTTCTTGCTGACTAAGGGGAGATTCTAGAAAGAGCTGCATTTATTCTACTCTAATTCCAAACACCAAACGTATAGATCACGACATATTATGAGCTATGCCACGAGCCATAATATTATAATAATATTCTTTAAACGCGAAAATATAGCAAAACCAGTTCTCTACGAAGGGCGCGAAACTTGTAAACGTCAAAAGTGACAGGCGGCCATCTTGTTGCCTGTCTCAATAGCTCCTTGCAATAATTACTGCTACAATTAGTCAAGCTCGTTCGCTTCATTTGCACCGTTAGTTTTTGTAGTTAAATAACTTGTTAATAATTTTCTATATCATATATATAAAAATCTCGTGATGTGATGTTTGGCCATGTTACGTATGCGGAACTACTAAAATGTTAAAACACTCAGATTATAGAAACAAAAGGTTTATAATCTTAGTTGAAACACTTGTAATTCTATTAAAGGACTTTAAAAACCAATAGTTTTTCAATTAAACTAAATTTTTGTGTACGTAATCTTATGTTACGTGCTGTGTAATGTATAGATTATATATTTTTGCTAAATTTCACTTCTATTAAGTGACATCGCTCTTCGAAAAGTAGCGGTAACAAACTAATTTTTTTTATGAT
Source organism: Charaxes varanes (assembly GCA_024363005.1). Taxonomy (NCBI): domain Eukaryota; kingdom Metazoa; phylum Arthropoda; class Insecta; order Lepidoptera; family Nymphalidae; genus Charaxes; species Charaxes varanes. Next base: position 56,161 of record JANCMC010017933.1, read on the forward strand.
TGTTACCGCAGAACTTTCGACAACATCACTAAATCGTATGAAAGTACTATTTATTTTTTGCTTTTTAGTTCCTCGCCTTTTTATTGTTGAAGGCGGTTTTCTTTTTATTTAAAAATAATTCATTTTGTTTCATTACCTTATTTCAGAAAAAGTTAAGAAAAAGAAAAATTATACAAAAAAGTGCAGATTTCTTCGCTAGTTCAGAATACTTCAAATTCGTACTAGACCCTTTGACTGATGTGCCATGTAAAATTATTATTTCATCGAACATGTCGCAGTGTCGCGTTTAATGGAAAAGACATAAGGGACGTTGGTTAACTGGCTAATAGCGGACGAGCCATAGCCAACTGGCTATAGGAGAATAGCCGAATTCGAGCAAGACAACGTCTGCCGGGTCCTCTATTCTAATATGAAATATCCACTTCAAGTTCGAAGACCTCTTGAACCGTTTAAAGATACAATCAATGTCAACAATGTCAACATTGTCTTCGAAAACAAAAGATCAAAATTATTTCTTAAAACAGATTTTATTTTTCTTTTTTTATATAACATCTAAAAACTCAGGAGGATTTTTATGATGTTCCAGGCGTTGATCATTTGTGTTATTATCCATATACCACGCTTGCACCATTTTTCTTAAGTTATTAGGTGTTAAAAAAAAACAACAAAGTTTAAAATAATAATAAATAACTTTAGCTGTGAAATGTCAATACATAATGATTGACTATGACTTCACAAACACAGAGTATATAGCCAATTAGCTAAACGTTTAAAACTAATTCGATACGTTCCGTAATATGATAAATTAATTTTTCACGGTTTGTCACAAATTATATATTACAATACTACATTCTAAACCGAATCTAGCATCTACCATCACAGTTCGTACCATTTATTCACATTTTAGTAAAAAAAGTGTATAACAAGGGTATTGCTATAAATAAAAGAGTTTAAGGGTCATTCTTCGAAATATGTTATTTTTGATAGGTTTTGCGAGTTTTAGGAAAATCTTTGAGAAATTTGAATTTTGATAGGTATTTGTATGCTATGATAAATTCTGAACAAAACAAAGTAGAAGGCGTAATGGAGACAGTTATATTTTCGAAAATATTCAAGCTTGTCGCACCCACTCCTAATACAAGCTTTAAATTTAAGCTTAGTAGGAGGGGAAAAGGGAATATTAGACATACCTAAAGAGTGTGCCTAATACTCTTTTTTAAAAAACAAAGAAAAAAAAAAGAATTTACTTCACACGGGATACGATTTCTTCAGAAAAAATCCAATGATTATATTCTTTTTTTGTAACATTCCTTTTGTCACCAGAAAGAAAAATGACATTAATCGAGCACTTCTGAATTCTTCTATCTTTATTTTTGTCTATGTTTACGTTATATCTTTAATTCTTTTTTTATTAACAGCGTCAAGGTATCGTGTTCATTCTGGAAGGAAACAAGTAGCGTACTTTCAATCAAGTAAGTTTCTTCTAAATAATCATTTCAATAAGTTAATAAATAATAATAATAAAAAAATATAACAGCTTTTGTTTTTTACTTATAACAAGAATTTAACATGTAACTTAATTTTATTTGTTAGAACCCCTCGCTAATCGAAGGTGAAGGCCTCCTCTAGAGATTTCCATGTATCTCATTTTTTGCTGCTTCTGTCCAATTCTCGCCAGCGATATAGCTTTTAAAATATTTGACGATTCAAAAGAGCTTGTAAAAGTCTACTTGAATAAAATATCATTTGAATTTGAATTTTTTGCAAAGATGTGTAAACACATTATTCTGGATGTTAGGTATGTATAACCAACTAAAAAACTGACCTAGAAGTTGTACGATAGTCCATTGGGATTGTATTCGAATAAAGCACCATAAGAAATTTCTGTTTCTGAACTATGGAAGTGCATACATAGACTCCAAATCTGTATATGAAGGACTTCGTTCGCGTAAAGTTAGGTAAAGAAAATTAGATTCAATTTTAGCTTGATGATATGTAGCCTATAGCCTTCTTTGATAAATGGGCTATCTAACACTCAAAGAATTTTTGAAATCTGACCATTAGTTACTGAGATTATCGCGTTCAAGTAAACAAACGCACTCTCTAGCTTTATATAATCTTAGAATAGAAGAGAAATAAAAAATGAAAAATAGTTTCTACTTTTTTGTTTAGACTTTACGAATAACCTTTGTAGAGTCTATCTCCTGATGATGCTTCGGTGTCGAAGCGAAACGTGCATTGAGGCACACTTTAAATTCAACTTTAAACAGACACTTTCATTTGGTTTCTTTTTTTGAGTATTTCAATATTCTCGTTTCTACTCCTATTAAGCTTTTTTTAAAAGCTTCTGTTAGGAATGGCTACGACGTAATAGTCCAGTGGGGTTTGCACCCAAAACCTCACGTATTTCAATCCAAACCTCTACCGTTGAGCAGACATCAAAATTAGTATGTTAATATTTCAAACAACATTATTAATAGATTTGATATTAGTGAAACGCTAATATATTAACAATAAACAGATAAATGAAAAAAAAAATTACGCTTTTGTTCCAAATCTATATAATATCTTGATTAGAAGTAATCACGTTGCTTTAATAATAATATTTGTATATCCTACTAATACTATAAATGCGAAAACGCGAATTTGAAAGTTTGTACACATGGCTATATGTTTGACGCTCTTTCGCGGATAACCCACTGAATGGATTTTGATAAAACTTTGCAATAACATAGTTTATACATTAGAATAACAAATAGGCTATAAATTATAAAGATATTGTATGAATTGCCCAAAATACAACGATACAAGAAGATTTACTTACTTGGTATGTGCCAAGTCCTCACTCCTTATATGTTAGTGCATGATACAGTAAGTACGATTATAATAGTGTATTGTTTCAACTAATCTAATCTGCTTTAATCCGTGATATATTTATGATAACCAAATTTGCATCCAGATATACATTTTCCTGTTCGTTTCAAAGCACGTCAATAAGGAAAATGTCGAAAAAAAAATGCATAAAGACAATTTATAGACAATTGTTTACTCGATTAATGATTACTATTTTTTTTGTAAAACGATATTAAAAAGAACTATTATTAATAAATAATAACAAATTATCAAACAATTAATTAATTAATTAATAAGTAATTATTAATTATAATTAATTAGTTAAATTATAAATTGATTGATTAATTAATTAATTAAATTATAAATTGATTGAGAAATTAATTTTAATTAATATTATTAAGAGGACTACATAGGTAGGTGTATATTCTCGTTACTACTCCAGTTAATCTTTTTTTTTGACGACCTTGTTAAGTGACGCCAAGACAATAGCCCAGTCGGGTTCGAACCCAGCATCTTACGGATATATTAAATCTGGTAATTTTATAGTCTTGATTTATTTGGACTTCTGAGATTACATATATACTTTTTGTATATTAATTGTGTTATAATATTAGATTCAAAAGGTACGTTAGTGACGATTTCTAACATCCTGTTCTGTATACCAGTCGCCGAGAAACTCAGACAGATTTTATTTACTAAACACTTGACACCATAAATAAATGTATTATAATTTTTATTCAAACGAGTATATTCGTTGTAAATATAGACAAGTCGTTCATCGAACCTGCTGGAATCCGGTGACCCTGATATAATAGCTAATGGTTTCCTTAGCGAGGCCAATACATGGTCTTGTTTATAAACTACCTGAGGCCCGCGACTCTACTCTACTCTGCTTAACACTTATTAACTTTAATTTTATTGTAATTTAAATAAAGTCTCATTTTTATGAGTGATATTTTTTAACAATCAACATTTTAAATATCATCGTTATGATCAGCCCTTAATCGCCCACTGCTGGTCATAGGACTCCCTTCTTTTATGCCGCTCTCCCTTGTTTCTTGCCAGTCGCATCTAGCTATCTCCTTTCACCGTGTTATTTTAAATACATATTTATTTATAAGAAAATGATAAATGATCAGTATAAAATAAACTATTAGCTGGACTTTTGACATTGCATTGAAAGTTACACCCCTATGTCAAATTAAACTTATTCCCAGAATGTCTAAATTTTTGAATAATATACAGATTGATACAATGTATTAGATTAAAATAATAGAACTACGATGTTACTTTACTCCCACATTTTAGTCCGAATTGTATAACCATATAAATAAAGGCAACAAATCTTTGTTAATAAACAGCATTGACTGTATTGATATCATTTTACAGACTCTCATTAATAACTGTATCAACTGTCACTTAAGATCTAGATTCTAACTTGCATTTGGTTGCAAAACACTTAAATAATGACCTTCAAGCACAAAGAGTTTCTTTTAATTGTTTTATATTACTTCAAAATTTTAGGAATTAGATTTTATTTAGATAAGAGATTTAAAATGAAACGTACTCTTAATATAATCCAGTATTGTAGGTACATAGTACTACGACTTTCTCATTAAGGTCCTTACCCTTGTGTTAGCTGTAAAATTCTAATAAGACTTTCCTGAAAAATCAATAACAGTAACACTTCCAAGTAGGTACAATGTCGTCTTTTATAATAATCATGAAAGGAAGAGTACTTACTAGATCATAAACTGCAAGAACAAGTTTCCGGACACAAAATTATAAAGTTTTTACGACAGAATAATTACAATAACGCACAATATTTATTTATTCTCCTGAGCAATCGCAACAGCATAAAAACCCAATGACAAATTATCGACTGACATTGACATGTCTTGTTCTGTCATTTTACACTCCATTTCACGAACACAATACTTGTAAAAAACAGAAAATGATTTGATGATCATAAATATATGATGTGGACTATATGAAAATTAAATTAATGTTATTAAAGATATGCAATTATTAAGAGACTAGTAAATTACCTACCCGTTTTAATTTTTAAAATAGTTGTATAGTTTAATTTGAGGTCGCACTACTGCATAACATTTTCTAAAAGCATCGCATGGAGATAGTACAACTTTTATAGTTGTTGATAGTACATATTTTAATTTTTCCACAGTACCTAGAACAGTTCCTCTATCTTAAAATGTTATATTCATGGCTATAGACGCATAATGCAAAAAAACTAAAACAATAATCCATGTAATAATTTTCAATTTGGATCTAATTTTACTCAAACCCTTTTTTTAAATAAGAATTTTAATCTTGCCCTATATTATATGTTTAATTGCTTGACTTATATACACTTCATTCTTCTGCAATACTCAAAAATTACATGAAACACTTTTATGCAAAAATATGTCTTAATTCTTTTGAAATAATATCCCATTATAGTAAAACCCTTAAGGGAAAGGTTTTGCTTATGACAGATGAAAAGAAAACAACAATTATTTTATTTCAGGCATTATTTTACTATTTATAAACTTAAAAAGGCATCACAAGGTACAGTCTAAAAAATGGAAATCATAACTCAAATATGTTTGGTTACATATGCAAATTTATAGCTTTTTTAAAGCTTGATTCACAAAATTATGCTCAAATGCAATTTTACTTAGATACAGATCTACTTAATTGCTTTTTCATATCGAGAAGAAATGTCTGTCCAGTTGGCAATTTCAAATATAGCTTTCACATAATCCGCTCGAACATTTTTGTATTGAAGGTAATAAGCGTGTTCCCAAACATCAATGCCAAATAATGGTACAATACCTAGAACAAAAAAAAGTTATTATAACTAAACAAACGTCCAAAAAGAGCAATAAATGGGAATACTTTTTTGCAAATTTATACCAATTGCTACTGATGCTATACTCATAACGGTTTGTGACCGCACATCTTTTCAAATTATGGTTTTAGAATTGTGTATTGTTTAATTATTACAGACATTTACATATGACAAATTTCTTAGCATTCTATGGATTCACCGTGCGGGTGCCGGGTCCATCGTGTTGCAGAGGCAGGAACTGTTGCAGTGCCCGGGACTTGGGACTCAGGTGTAGGTTTAAGAGCGAGCTCTTTATACTGATCACTAACACTCACCTTCACTGCCAGTGTTTCCTCCCCTGCCTAGCCAAATCTGGTCTGATCCTACTAGTACTGCTTTAGATGTCCTTTCTAGTAATGAACTTATGATAGTTCTTGACAAACCAAGGTCTTTTAGTAGATTGTACAAGGATTTTGCTGGGATACCCCTTGCTCCTACTTCTACCGCATATAAGCTGGTTTTATAACCGTTTTTATTGAGCTCATTGATGAAATCAAAGTACTTGTTTGTTTTCATCACAAGGTCTTTAGGGATGTTGGTCTCCCATGGAACTGTAAGCTCTACAAGTACTACTACTATTAGAGATCTACAATTGTTCGAAATTGGGCCACAAATCTTCAAATTTGCATTTGGATGCCTATTTTTAAAAAATATTAGAATTTGCACACAATTCCCTATATAAACTAAAATTGTGCCAATTTTCATATTCCTCTGTGTACACAATTTTTATAAAATGGTACCGTAAGATTTTGCTTCACATTTATATATTTTATATACAGATTTACCTGTTGTTGCTTCCAAGGGATCTTGGTTCTGGCAAGTAGTAATTTGCAATTTTTTCATGAGTCTGTTGTATCCCAACCATCCCCATCCAGAGCCTTGAACAGCGACAGAAGCAGCAGCCAACTGGTTTTTCATATTATCCATGGATCCAAAATCTCTATAAGCAGTAAATTTAGAAATGTATAATAAATCTGAATAAAAAAGAGAACGAGTGAATAAATATAATGTAGAATAATTTATCACCACCACAGAATATCTTGTAGGGATGAATCAATTCTTTGTCATTTTTTACTTTAATTTTATGTTTCAAAATTAAAAATAAAAAGATGGTTTAACAATAAAGTGAATGACAAAGGGTTAAAAGAAGTTTGTATTAGTTATTTAAATGAGAGATGGACCTCTACCGACGTAGAGGCAATAGCAATTTCTTTTAATTATAAAAAATATTAAAGGTCATCATATAGATCATTTTTATGAGAAAATTTTATAATACCTACTTCATGGTATAATTTAGACAAAAAAGCACAAACATACATTATACAACTAATAAAGATTAATTAATACAACTAAAAGTAACATAATAAAATAATACATTTACAAAAACATAAGCTAAAACTTCTAATTTAGTTTCATATAAAATATTCAAGCATCTATATACATATAAACCATTTTTCATCTAAATTAAACAAATGTAATCGTAAGTTCTGCATTTTTTCATATATTTCATTATGAAAAATTTGATTGATGATAGATGCCTATTTATTTAAAGCAAAATTTTAAACAAATAAAATGTAGAAATTAAAAGAATCCAAAGGTTAGCGGGGTTAGTTTATGGTTAAAACATTAAAATTTCAAATAATTACTTCTGAATAGCTTGATTAAGCGCGTCAGAAGGTTTACCACCACTGGCAGACAGATTCTGCCAGAAAATAGAATGGTTGATATGGCCACCTCCGTTGAATTTAAGTGCTGGGGCCAGGTTGATGATAGTTTGAATATCACCTGAAGATAAATATTAATAATAAACATTTTTTCCTAATTATTGCAGATATTTTAATGAAAAGCAAAGGATGTGCCTGTAAACAACACCAAAATCAATTCTGTTCTCTTTATGAAAATATAATATATCTTACACCATTTTGCATTTTCATATTTTTGAACATTCCATAATTGTAATAGTAAGTCATAAAGTAATATTATAATTAATACTGACAAATTAATACATACTACATAAATAATAATTATATTTAGTATTTTTGACACAATTAGTATCAACTAATTTATTAAACGACCTACTCATGTTAACTTTACAACTGATAGTGATAATTAAATGAAAACTACTCTCAATATTAAGAAGCTAACTTACTTAAACTAAAAGAACTCTGCATTTATATACAAAAAACTTTTTTTTTATAAATAACAAAAAAAAATTACTTATTAATTGCTTGCAACAATTGACAGGAAGGTTCACTTGAAGATGGACTCAGATTTAACCAAAATATGGCATGATTAACATGACCACCACCGTTAAATTTTATGGCACTCAGCAATGTCAATATGGTGTTTGTGTCTACTGCTGTTAAAGTTAAAAAGTAACAAAATATTTTAATTTTAGTTTGGATATTAACATATGTAGCTTATAATGCGAGATCAAATAGAAAGATTGATTGAAATTTTATTTATAAATATGTATCTGAGAACACAAAAATCAATTGGTTATTGGTTATAGTTGCATCCTTACTTAATAAAATAGGAAAATATATAAATTAATTAACAGCTGCAACTGCTCCTACATAAGGTTTTACAATAATTTAATTAATTAATCTATGTCATTAAGTAATGATTTATAAATTTATTCAACCTTTAGCTTGAGCTTGGGTGAGTTTTTCCTCAGCAGCATTCAAATTATTGACATAAGTAGCATGATGCTTGCTATGGTGCAGGCTCATTATTTCACGGCTGATCACAGGCTCTAGTGCATTATAATCGTAAGGGAGATCAGGTAGTGTGTGTTTTTGACGAGACGCACCCACTGTCCAGCTGAAATGTTGAATTTAACACTTTTACAATACTACATAAGTAAAAAAAGAAACTAAAACTAAGAATAACGCTAATGCATTAGCGTTATTCAATGTATCAAATAAGAGAATCAATATGAAATAAATATATATAAAATTGGTAACATAAATACAACTTCTAATAATTGTCACCATTAAAGTAAAAGAAAAATATTTAATAATAATCCGGATACTTCTCAATTTATCTTTCAAACTTAATTACAATTAAAAACTAATTAATAATAAATTTTTATATTTACATTAATGAACCAATTCTACGTGTGCCAAACATTGTAAAACAGTATATTAACGCAAACTTTTTTCAATAATAAGTAGTAACTGCCAATAGCCGGTAAAATTCTTAAAATAATTCTTAAAATTACACAAATTATGCAATAATTTTGACTTCACCAAAGAGAATATTATTATTTCACTTCCGAGAGTAAAGTAACTCTCGACAGACAGATTAGGCTGCATTTTCTCTACAATTTTGTCATAAAACACGCGAAAGAAAACAATTCGTAATTTGATATGTATTAATAAATATTTATTATTCGTGTATAATGAAATATAATAGAATTTCGTATCCCCCAAAGAACAGGTTTTGAGTTTTCAAGACACTAACTTAAATAAATTTTTCATGCTTACGTTACAGTAAAAGTGTTCATTTTTAGTAGATAAATCTTATTTTCTAGTTGCTAACTACTTTATTAAAAGTGTACATTGTATAGATTTTTTTCTTGTTAACTCACCTTACTGGCAGCAGAGCCCTCGTAATGCCATGTTTATTTTTAAAATCTTTAAGAGCTCTTCTTGTCTCCTTTATCTTCTTTTTTCTTTGTATTTTAGCTATTTTGATGTTTATTTTGTATTTAAACTATTTTGATGTCTTATTGCGAACAAAATATTCAAAATATTTTAAAATATTGGGAACTTAAATATGGCGCCTTTTTTAAATTATCAAAGAGTAGAAATATTAGTCTCGAAAGACAGACGAACTATGTGAACGTGTGATTGTGCACGTGAACACTACTGAGTAGTGAGTGAACTTTTCAAAGGTCGTAAACTCGTCGTAGTGCCTTTAGTTGTCAATATAATATACAGTACGTGTAGTGGATATGTTAAAAATACTGCGTTAATTAAAATTACTGTTTATTTTTACCAGATCTAGAGAAATTTTCTTTAAACTAACTTCGATCAAAGTGTTTACTTATTAAATAAATTCTGTGCAGACATTATTTTAAGTGGTGGTAGTGCATTTGTTTATTTTTAGGCATCGCAACTTGCAGTCATGTAATTACTGCGGTGGCGCTAAAATGTCTCAAAGGGATACAGCAATACATTTAGTGGCAGGAGGGTAAGCAAATATTCGAATATAATTTAATACAAATAAATATTTATTATAATTTCGTATACTACTTACAGCTTGCATTATCACATGTGGGCAGTAGTTAATGTTTACGCCACATTTCTCATTGTACCTATTTTTACCTAGCCGGTTATCATTTGAGGCAAAGTTATAATACCAGTTGTATAGAGGTTATAATGAATTACATATGCGCCATAACATTAAGATACAATGTTTATTATATTTTTTTAAAACTTTTACTTTAATATTCATACTGAACCAAAACAAGTAACGATAAGATAAGAACGTATCTTAAATATCTTTTTTATGTTTTCATGTTTTAAGTAGTTATGAAAAATCCATAAGAAACCTCAAATGGTTTAGAAACAATTCATTTTCATTACTTGTATTTACACTGATTGTAAGATATCCTATAATTCATTTTCATTACTTATATTTACACTGATTGTAAGATACACTATAGAATAAAAGAAATTTTATTTTTATTTATAATAGTGCCACATCCTACAACAATTTTTGGACTTATGAAATAATTTCCTTATTATTATTTTTATTTTATTTTTTATGTCCATAATTTTTTAATAAGTCTTTTTTATAATGACAACCCTGCTACCTAAGTTACAGGTTTAGGGATTTGTGGAACACTAGAAGAACTCACAGTAACAGTGATGTAATTATGTTTCAATAAAGATTTTTATTATTATTATTCTATATTCTGACTGAATGACTATTATTCTAATCTCTTAATTAGGACCAGTTTACAAGCTGAAGGATATTTATTTTCCTCTTATCTTTATCTAAATTCATATTATGTAGTTCTTTAGAAACTGGGACACAGCTTATTATAAATATATAAAGAAAAATCAAGAAGTGGTTAAATTTTAATTAGATTATTGTGTGATATTTTGTACACATTTTTTTTTTTCAATTTTTTTTATATTTTGAAACAAAAACCTTTTTATAAATCTATGCTTATTATTAATCCAATAAGAAATTTAGTAATTCCCGACCTATCTAAAATGTTCAGATAGCTTCCCTTTTGTGGGCTTGTAAAGAAATATTAATAGGTTCACATATATTTTATTGTTACTAGTATTTCTATTCTATGTATGTATATTTAAATTACATGTGAAATAGAAATGTCGGACCACAAAATAAAAATGAAATTGATATCCAAATATCGCCCTGGTTTTGAATGAAAGGAAAATTAAAATTTTCTTACAGGTTACTTAAATATTTAGTGAAAAGTAACACAAATTCTTTTTCATTGTAATAGTGAAAATCCTGTCAAACTTGTCATATTGGATTATATTGTCATCTGATAATCAATGACAAATATGCAGAAAATCGTTATTTACTTTTTATGAGAGAAAGAATTCTGTACCCTATTCAATGTGTCTTTAGACAAAAGGTAAACAAACATGCCAGTGTTTCCCAACCTTTTTGTCATAATTTCAAATCACACAATGAATATCTAGCACTGCATATTAACCACATATTGTGTTAATTATCTAGCTGTATTGTTTATTTCATAAGGGTATATAGTATAACAATAATAATATAGAGATGATAAATGAAATATTATATTGGCATACCTTTATAGCCTTTGCCCAGCTGTGGGAAATAATAGGCTACACAAAAAAAGGTAGCATACTTATTATATACATACTATTTTCTATTAGCATACTGTTAAGTAAATTAAAAGTCTGTTCTTCTATATGTTAAATAAATCATTGAAATGATTGACTGAAATGAAAGTGTTGTTATTATGTAGTAAAGAATGTGGTTCTTTTAAAATTTGGGAATATTTTGTCTGCATATTGTTTGTTTATCTTTTGCCTGCGCTAATGGGCCAGACAGTACTCAGGATCAGTCAAAAAAAAGAGGAGTTATGACAGTGTAGTTTAATCAGTGGCCAGCTTTTGAGTTTATCATTAGGTAAAGTAGCTCTTACTATGGCCGGGTGATACATGGGTAACCAAATCTAACACTAATTATATGTAGTTACATAATCATGTCCTTTTGTTAAAATATGGTTACTTTTGACAAACTCTGACTTCTTTTAGCCTTGTGTTTCTCCTTCACTTCCCACTCATGATATAAGATTTATGCTTAGTATAAAAGACAACGGAAATATTAGGTCATACCTATTCCTAAGAAGAAATCATTCAAAGAGATTGCAGATTTATCAGTAGCATTTGATGGATTCAAATAACCTAGGTTTAGCAATTCTTACTGGGGCCGGGTGATAGATGGCTGACCAATTCTAACCCCAGTGTTAAAATATCCGACCTCCTATGCAGTATGAAAGGCATGTAAAACAGTGGGTCTCGATTAATATCACTTAATTATATTGTGGGGTTTATTGGGATGATGTCACATAGCTGTTGTTACCTTAACTTGGCAATTTTTTTTTAGATAAATACATACATATAGTTATTACACCCAGACTCGAGGCGGGAATCGAACCCACGGCCCCCGGAGCGGAAGACAGGGTCACTGCCCACTGCGCCAATGGATCAGTCAAGTCATATATGCTATAATATAGAGAGCCTCAAAAGCTTACCGATAGAAGGGATGGTCTGTAATCTGCGAGGTCAAAAATGGATGCCGCCTAGCTATTATTGTATCCAGTTCTAGCACAAGTTTAGTCGGTAGTATTTTTTAGAACATTATTAATACATTTAAGGTATGTCCAAAAATTCCCGTTACCCTCCTACTAAGTTAAAAATCTTGTTATGAACGGGTCCGATAATACCGTAGCAACGTTTGTGTATGACCCAGGTAACTGGCGGAGAAGTCAATACCTTGTAGCAATGAGCTCTTGAGGTCTTATAAAATGGTATTATATAAAAAAAATAAACATTCAGTTCAAACCCCATTGGGCTGGGCTATTTAAATGTCGTCAAGTCAATCATCGATATGTGTGAAGAGGACGTGGCCTACTCAGTGGTCGACATTTGAGTCGATCACTAGGTTAAGTTGCTCTTGCTGCGACCGGGTGATAGATGGGTGAGCCATTCTGATTATGATGGAATTGTCCTAAGAAGGGTAAAAGTCACTAAAGTGTTATAGGTAGATTAACAAATAGTTTTTTTTTAATCAGAGTATTTAATACTTTTAAAACATGTATATTGAATATCATGTGCTTAAAGAGGTTTAATAAAGAAACATAGTCGTTTTTTTATATTTTTACCAGCTTTTACTTAAGCTTACAATACTATCTTACTTTGCTACTTATAGCAAAATTATAAATTACCTTATTTACTTCAAAGCTGATTCAAAAGCCATTTTTTATTAATTTTTTTATAATGATTTGTTTGTTAAAAACAATAAAGCTTTCGTTCCAATCAATTCAATTTTACTCAAATTTGTCAACTGGCAAGACAATCCAATCGGTCAGCATTAGCTAATACCTTTGCATTTATAAATTTAAAAAAAAACTAAGGAAATTATCAAAGTAATTAATTTTCTAACGTCATTAAAGTCCCACGTGAATATCGCATACCCACCATCGCTACATTTTTATCCATTATCGCTCGGCTAAAAGTAATGAAATATTTTAATACTCACACGCCATTTTCCATTATTTAAAATTAATAAATAAAATAAATAAAACTTTTACTATTGGCATATTCCACATCACGTATAGGCAAAGTCATCTATACGCTAATCCGTTAAATGGCGATAAATCAGACCCCGGTGATCTACGGTCGTTGGAAAATTGTCTGCGGCTTAGTTTGGCGTCAGTCTAAAATTAAACTCGCTTTGGACGCCCTTTATTAACTTTCCATAAATAATAGTAAATGATGGTGAACGATCGTCGCAGCTGTTTGATGTCCGGAATATTGTTATGGTTATTTTGTATATCTTAGCTAATATCGAATAAATATTTATCCGGAGCTTCTTGGAGACATTTCAAAAACAGATTAATAAAAAAATTAAGAGAAATAACAAATAACTTTGCTGCGAGGTAAAGCGTTTATGTAAATAATTAAAAGTGGCTACATAAATAATTAATAGAGGGGCAGATTTCTTAAAAACGCATATCGCGATAAGTCTTGTGGTATTGTAAAAAAATAAAAATGGCCAAGAGCGTGTCAAGACACGCTTACATAGAAGGGTTCCGTATCTGATACGCTATAAACGTATTATTATGGAAGGTGTAATTTAAGGTCAATAAATGATAAAGTATCTTGTTTGAAAGAAGGCCATTTTTGGAATGGTTTTCTAACAAAAAGTTCTGGTGATCTGGAAACCACTGAACAATCTTCATAAATTGTAGCTAAGAACCATCTTTATCATGTCACCTATCAAATAAAAAATCCGCATCACAATCGGTGCATTCGCTTACCACTTACGATACCATACACAGACACGTGAAACATATAACGCCCCTCTTTTTTGTCACGATTCAAAAAAGCTGACTTAATTATTTATTATAGTATTGAGCAAATTCCTGAAGTTATTTTTTCCTTTAAAAATGTCTTTGAAACATGATCCCAATAGACAGCAGCATAATTAAAGTTAACGCTTATTCTAACATAGTTAATGCGATCACTTGCATTATAGGTATTACGTTACTATTGATGACGTAATTACATTAATGCATTAGGAGTTTAAGTTTGAAACATTAACAGACTTGAGGGCCTAGCACGAACATTCTCGTTAGCTTTACTTACTTTTAAGTTTGAAATATTAACAGGCTTGAGGGCCTAGGCTGGGGGCCCGTGTAGGCTGGGGGGCCCTATAGGCTGGGGGCTCCGCATCATTGATACAGTCGGTTCTCTAAAAAGATACTTCGTTTACTCAGAAAAATGATCTATTCATACTTATTCCTTTACTGAAAGCTAATTATTATGTAGTTGCAGTAATTGAACTAAGAGATGCTTTACAACTGTTTTCGAAATATGGCGATGAAGTATACATGGGTTATTGATACTTCACAGTTTATAGACGTTTTACGTTCGTCTTTTATAGATCGTAAATAAATTTATGAGTCCATCAACGAATCAACATCTCTTAGATGGGATTTTGTTGGCAATTAACTGAAATACAGTCACTTAATGAATACGGACTCATTTAGGTTAAGGATTTTAATTTATACAACTAAAACATAGATAAAATGGAAATGTCTCTACCTACATAGAGTACTTATAAAAAGATATATTATGATGGTCTGTCTGTTTGTCACGGGTAATTTAAGAATAATAATAATAATAATTTATTTATTTCTAGCAACAAATGGCTCATACAAATTGTGTTAGTAATTACATAAATAACCTTATCGTTACGTCTTTAAATTCTATAATCGTATCACACAAAATACAAATATTACATATAAGGCCTCTTTCACAAACGGTTAGTAAATTTTTGAACAATTACTCACCAAATAATTCCACTTGACAAGTAAAATTAGCAAGTATTTTTGTCAATCACAGAATAGGAAACGCATCTGTAAATCTGTAAACACTAACAAATAAAAAAATATTATTAATAAAGTAATTTACTTGCTTGCTTGTCTTTAATTACTTATTTTTTTTAAATTCCTGATAAATAAAATAATCGAAAAATTAAAAAAGACTCGTTAAAGATACAAAATAATTGGCGAACATTATTAACAATTTATATAAAATTTCATATAATCTTCTCAATTATAGTATATAAACAAAGCACTATTATTAGTTGTGCGATTAACAATGTATTAACTAGATATATTTACAATGCAATTACTTAGTTTGTCTATTTATAATCTATACTTAATGTACTCAATCAAACTCAAAATTTAAACTCGTCATTAAGAGCCGGTAGCGCATCTGCTGGCCTTCTGGTCGTGCAGATGTCCATAAAACTTTCACTAGCAGTAACAATATTTACAAAAAATAACAAAGGCTACTTTGCTATTAGTTTTTTTTTTATGAAACAAGGGGCAAATGGACAGGCGGCTCACCCAAGTGACTATCGACGCCCATGGACAACTACAACAAAGGGATCTTAGATGCGTTGCCGGCCTTTGAGAAATGAGTATGCTCCTTTCTTGAAGATCCTAAAGCATTATCCGTTCGGAAATACCGAAGTCGGTAACTTTAGAACATCGAGGTGATGAGGATGGAATTTCAAATTCTGACGATTAAAATTTAATTAGGGTTCCCCACAAAAAACTGAAAACCCTCCGAATTATAAACTTGTTTGACTGGGCTATAATATTTTGTAACTGTTTACATTTATTGCTTAATAATTTACACCACAAAATTTATTTAACGTAAATTCAACATTGTAAAACACAAAGATATTTACAATACAAGTATCGAAAGCTCTACGTTGAATACGAAACAGTTTTGGAATATTATTTATGTACACAAAATTAGTATTCCTTTGGGTATTTATGAATAACTTACAAAAGCGGCAGAGAAGGGATTTAAGATTTTCGCATTAGATATAATTCGGTGGAGACACTCGACACACCACTCACCTGACTCACTCACACACATCATAACATCAATTCATTCACCATTCCCCACTGGTTGTTCTTAAGTACACAACTGTAAGGATTTCTATTAAATAACGTTTTACCCATACTAAAATATTGTTTTCTAGAAATGTATTAATATATTTTAAAAATCAACCACTTTAACAATCCTCCTTAATGTAAAATGTACGGTAATACGACTGTAATCATTTACCATATTGGCGAAATACTGTTTTTACTTTTGTAAAGCAAGATGGCGGTTATAGCTTTCCCTCTTTTATTATTTTACGTTAAGATGGAATTGTTACTGTACGAATAGTAATAACGATAGAGAAAACCTTACGACGTTTGCTCGTATGCGTGTTACTGAATGCAGTCGGAATTATGATAATCGTTAAAGACAATTTTATTTATAAGTTATGTATTTTCCAGTAGTAACATACCGGGCGTCCATTGATTACGTGAGTTTTGAATGCTTCTTTTCAACTCATTTTCGCTTCACTTTACCTTCAGGAACTATTGGTCCGATTTCAAAAATTCTTTCAACGTTAGATAGCCCATTTATCGAGGAAGGCTAGGCAAGGCTATGTATCATCACGCTAAATTTTTTCACCTAATTTTACGCGGACGAAGTCACGCGTAGCAACTAGTGTACTTATTATTTTATAACTCATTAGAAGCTGAAGTTCCCACACCAACTTTTATCAAATTACGAACTGTTTTGATATTATTACCTACAAATTAGTACCTTTTAGGGTGCCATAGTCCTATAAGGATCCCTTATAAGTAGTTTCGCTCTAAAGGCGTGTCTTGACACCTCTTAGCCACTTTTATATGATATCTAAAGAAAATCTTTGTCTGAATATTCCAAATACGTAGATTAGGAACGTTCACTATTCATTTCTAATATCTATTAAGTTTGCTCTTAAGTTTTGCCAATTTCAAGGTCAACCGGTTGTTATATCACGGATGTTGTACGTCGACAAAAACCTTGCAAATTTATTTGGCACACTCGATTTTTTTGTTCATAGTGTTATCCTTAATTGCGCAGGTACATATTTCATTCTAAGAACGGGAACTGCAATACAAGGAAGTGCACGCGGTGTGTCGACACGACTGTAAATACATTAAGCTATTACTTTTTAATTGATGTAGCTTTAAAATTACTAAAACAGACATTATTGATGTAAAACTTCTTTACGCACTCTTCTTTCTTGTCCTTGAGAGCGTTACGAAATGTGTAATCAGGCGAGATGATTTCATTTGAACAAAATAATTTTTACTTCATCGTATGGTCTAAAGCACACTCGCTCCTTTTTTATGTACCAAGTGAATGGTGAGAAAAATATCAATAAAATAGCAAAAAAAACTTAATTATGAAATGGAGATAATAAAAGGATACTTAATTTTATGGTTAGCTCTTCTCAGATCAGGGCCTGAAAAGTCCTCCCTCGCTATAATATCAAATAATAATAATTAAATAAGAATAACATTAGCATTATGTAGGCCACTAGCAGTACTTACTGATCTCCATGATCAAGAAGTAGGGCGTCACGATGAGGTGCAGCAGCGTGGATATGAGGATGACGATGAGCGGCACGCCGTAGCTGTTCCCGATGCGGTGCACCACGCTGCACAGTTTCCGAGGTGCCTCAACGCACGTTTCGCTTCGACACCGAAGCATCATCAGGAGATAGACTCTACAAAGGTTATTCGAAAAGTCGTTGCAGCATTACACCGATTTTCCCTCGTATTCATTCGCGGATTAAAGCAAAGTAGTTTAGTTTCTCATACAATTATGGTAGCAACAAATGATATTTTATTTATTTTATATTTTATCATTAAGTTTTAAGATATTTCACAATAACTTTTCCCAAAGAGTAAAAAGAAAGAAACGGCTAATAGCTAGATAGATGTTTCACGTCACAAAAGAATATAAAGGTTCCTTTCTTTATAGCGTAAGGAATCAATCTGAAAGATAAAATACTAGGTACTACAGTATAGAGCGTTCGTGAAAGTAAAATTAAATATTATGTAAATATTAAATTCTACGCTTGCGCGTGTGTGTGCAGCGATGTTACTGTAAACTGAAACTCGACGCACTGCAAGGTCAACTAATCGCGCGATCGGTTTGGTGGGGCGAGCATTTTTAGACTGTACGCACTCTACTAATTTCACGTAGTAACCAAGTTGAGATCATCGGCGTGAAAGTGCGTGTCGCAAATATGAAAACCTGTTTTAGGTAACAGCGTTTAGACTCTGACTTCATCCACATTACCATGTTTTTCCATAACAAAGTCAGGTGTATATATTTGGGTAGTCGATGACCTAATGTTTTTATTTAATATGCATATTATGTTTTCTAAAAGAAATGGTCAGTCTGATAATTTATTTTATTATTATAAAATGCTAAGTTGCAATTTATGGTCAATCACTAAAAGAAAATGCCGAAAAGTGGCATCGTAGAATTCTATTCTGCGTGTGAGTTTTCGATCTATGGAAATGCTAAAATATTAACAGTACCATCATTGTGCATATTTGACCTAGCCTTATTTGTACGAAAAAATGAAAATATGTTTCAGAGGCTTCAAAGCTAATGGAATAATGACAAAGTTAGTTACCCACCTAACAAAACTTATCTTAAGAATCGAAGCGTATGTGCAATGGCTGTTAGAATTTATAATCAATTACCGAAATATGAACTTGATGAGTTCTATTTCTATTGACTGTATTATCTTCTGAGTAAAATATTTTTAAGTATTTCCTTAAAATTAATACAAGTTCATTTAGAAAACGTAAAAGAAAGTCAATATGACATAAATGTAGCTTATTACACTTTACGAAAGAGCCATCGCCATGTTTTTAAGAAAATATCATATAATTTTACTTACGCTCCTCGTAGTTTTATAACCGATGGACGCATTGTTTCTTGATGTATCGGCTTTGGGTGGAATTCTTCTTTTTTGTCGGTTTCCTTATTTTCCGTATGATCTACTTTATCTTTATCGTGTTCTGAAAATAACAACGATGGCGGCAAAGTTGATGTATCAGCGTTATTTTTACCTGATTCTGTTGTTAGATCATCATACTGATCGTCGTTACTGTCAGTAGAATTTAAATTGTTTTCTGTAGTAGTTGTTAAATTTCTTTCAGTACTGTTCCTATTATTTATAGTCAGAGGCTCACTTTTAGAAGTACCAGAGAAGTTTGGGTAAATACTGTTTGTTTCAATACTTTGCTTGATTACAGCTTCCAATGTTATTACGTCTGGATCTAAATTATTAATTTCAATATTGGCTATACTTTCAAGTTTGGTTTTGTACGATATTCCTTTTTCCTCGTTCAAAGTTTCATTACTAGTAATATCAGTACTATTATCTTTGTCACTAGTGTAATTAGCATTTCTTAAAGGTTTTACTTTCAAAGTATCGTTGTCTATCTTTTTCAGTTTCTCTGTGTTAGATTGTATTGGCCTGAAATGTGGTTTGTCTTTCATAGATCGTCCATAATTTTTCTTTGTGTACAACATTTTGGTTTTGATCAGATTATCAGCGAAATCAGCGTTCGCGTTAGCATCTTCAACTTCGTCATCATCATCATCATCAATAAAGTTCTCTAATTCAGCTTTAAGAACAGATATATGTCGTTCTTCGCCATACATCCTCCTCATTAGTCCCTGGAATGGTTAAAAATAAATAATTAAATGTTTGTAATCCTCTCAAAAAATAACCTCTATGTCCCAATTTTGTTATCTCCCTTTTTCTCTTTATTTAAAATCACGAAAATCGCAATAAGGACTGGTCGAAATTCGGCCAAATATCTTAAGATTTATGCACTATAATATCATTACTTAAATGTATAATTTTTTTATTCTAAGTCTATAGTGTATCATAATTAATAAATTACATTGTTATTTTCTGATGGTTGTCGTGGCTCCGCTTTGGTATCTTATATAATAGTAAAATGTATACATGTGTGTATAAATAGTTTGGCATTGGTGTGCGTGTGGGTTTATTTCGATAATTTAATATATTTATAATGCATATTTTATAAAAAATATTAACGTTCACACATCCTCGTCTATATAAACTATAATTGTGTCAAATTTCATACTTCTCCGTAAGTGCAATTTTCGTAAAATAGTACCGGATGTTTTCACGTATTAAAAAATAGATGAAACAAACATCTTATAAAGCAATTTACGTTACCTGGTTTTCTCTGATGAACCTTCGTATCGCATGCCAAGGGTAGCTGTTGCCGGGAGTTGTGCAGTAGCTCTGCTTGCTGAGATCGCAGGGAACTTCAGGAAACTCCTTGGCACGTTTAGAACGGAAGGGCCGTGCGCAGGCCGACGCGTAGTCATAACAATGTGCCACTGTCCATGTCACCTACTTGCGACCAAAAGAAAAATAATCATAAATGAAAATAATGGTTTTATTGTATATCTCCAAACTTTCTTATAAAAATCACTCTTTCAACTTTCGTAAAAGCAATTACCTTATATTTGTAAAGTAAAAATAAAGCTGTTTATCTCCAATCAAAATAATTAAAATCGTTCTCATCAAACATAAAGTTACGATACAGATGCTGGTCTATATAAAAAAATATTGATTTAAGAAAATAGTTATTAAGGAATATATTTTATTGTATTAGTAAGAATACACGGATTAACACAGTTAATCCTGTTGCACAGAATACCTTCAATATTACTACAAGCCTATACACTTTTTTAAATAGTTAGGCAAGGATTAGCGTTTCATAAGTATTGCGTCATCGCTTGTCTATTGTCATCGATAGCCCTCCACAAAAGTCCTGCAACCGTCCTTACAACACCAGACGTGCCATCCGCAAAGAGAGTAGAAAGTCCCCGGCTAAAAGTGAAACCTAGGCTTAATTATATCTTCAATTAGAGTGGGCGTTTACTTTCGTTCGCACAGGTGATCGGGTCTTTGGAGAGCGACGACCTCGATTCGACTAATGAACACGTTATTTATGTTACACTTGGCTTATTGAATATCTACGTCTGGTTTTTTTTTAAATTACGGACAGACGCTTGACCAAAATCTCAAGTGTCAAAACTCAATTGACACTATGGTCGACCTCTACGAAATTGATAAATCAATCTAGAAGATATCTTAGCTAAACAGCGGGGTTTGATTTAGTATGCCTTTATAACCTGATTTCTATACGTTATTGTAACAGAAACTATCATCAATCTGCTATGTGCCATGTCAACATAGAACTTTTTACGATGCTGGCTATAGCTGACGTTCAGATGAAATAGTTTTTGCTGCTTAATAAGCGTAGCGTAAACTGTGGTCAGTTTTGGGTGTATTAAGTAGAACAAAGAGATGTATGTGTTTGACGTGAGACATACGTGGGGGCCCGCGCTACCGTTATAAGTCGTATTATACAATTATTTACAACGCATGAGTCATTTTATACTACAACAACTGAAGTTGAAACATATTCTATTATACTAAACATTTCTATAGTCTAGTTTAGTAGTATTCTATATTATACTAAACATTTTTAGATCAAAACAACTGTGATATTGTAGTCAAAACGAAATGGCTATGAAGTATTGGTAAAAATTAAAATAATTAATTTTGAAATCTGTACTAATATATAAAGCTGAAGAGCTCGTTCGTTTGATTGTTTACTTGAACGCCCTAATCTCAAGAACTACTGGTCCGAGTTGAAAAATTATTTCAGTGTTAGAAAGCTCGTTTATCGAGGAAGGCTATGGGCTATATATCATTACGCTAAATGTTTTCACATAATTTTACGCGGACGAAGTCGCGCGCAGACTTAGTTATTAATAAATTTAGGTGAAGGATTATTTAGATTTGTCCATCGGGTAGTCAGTTTGCTTCGCTGACAGTTACATACATTGCTTGCCGTGTCTATTGAAAGCATCTTATTAAAGGAGATACAGAAACAGAGAGAGGAAGAATATAACCAATAGGATATTCCACACTGGTGATCAAGATAACTTCGTTTTCTGTGTCTTACATAGTGTTCCTAGGATTTTTTTAGACTTAGTCAATAGCTAAATTTGACTACCGACTTGTCAAACCTTGAAATGAAAATCAATTTCGGAAAATCCACAACGTACAATTTTCTACCTCCCACAACCTCACGTGGAATCAGTTGCTAAGTGTCCGAACCGATTGACCTAGGCATCTTCGAGAAATATATAAGCTTAAACCTCAAACGCGAGGGCATTTAAAAACATGCACTTGCAATAAAATTAAAATGTAAAACATTTAGAAAAGTGTAGTAAAAATATATATACATTTACTACTTACACACACATGAACACATTAAAATGTATTAATGTGTGTATAAATAATAGAATGGTGTCAAAGCGTTGTCATGGCAACCGTGGTTTTCCACTGTTAAAAATGTATTTTGTTAATGAAATTTAATATGATTAAATGGACAAATAGATGTTTTTTAAATTTAAGATTTGTGGTCGACCTATTTCGACCAGCCGGCGAGCTCTAGTTCTTTTACATTTGTAACTAATATTGTCGATACGAATGTGAAGTTGTTGGCTTAATTGATTTCTTGCTTTTAAAAAGCTATCAAAAAATTTTTAAATAAAATCGAAAGCTTATAATATGATAAAATGAAACATATCGTTACTGAAGTTAAAAGTAATATAAAGTGATTAAAAAGTCGATTATAGCTAAAGCAGTGCAACCTTTTTCGGCAAACTCGAGTTCAATGAAAGACAGCCCCATAAACAGCGCTTAGAAATAAATATATACAGGACTATATACACACGGACGTCTATTCCTAAGGTAGACAACTTAATGCCTGTGTTATGGGTAACAGCCGCCTGTTATACACAAATATATATAGGTCACGCAAGAGATTTATTCCCATTCTGCAGAGTCTATCACAGATCACATTCGCACAACAAGTGCTTCAAAAGTTAAGTAGTCAATAATTTTTGTCTTTTGAAATTATACTAAGTCATAATCAACATCATCTCGAATTTTACGAGTTAAAAAATCTTGACATAATACTAGTAACTCAGGTTCGGTACAATAGAAAACTTTAAATTAAACCTTTGTTAAAAACACAGGAATCGATGGCGAAAAATAATTTAAAAAAAAAAACACTCGAACACATGCTAGAGACGTTACGAAGTAATACCTAAGCTAAAAGAATAACCGCACCCCAGGTAAAAACCCACGCTAATTGCGAGGGGTAATTCTGTGCTACCGTAGGGGTTATGGAACGAAAGGGTTTTATAACGCAACTATGGCGTCACACATTGTAATATACGTAATGCACGAAACGTTAAAAATATCCAAAAATACCCCGTATATTATGTATATTTAATCGATTTTCACTATAGTAATGTATAAAGCTGAACAGTTAATTTCTTTGCTTGCTTAAACGCGCTAGTCTCAGGAACTTCTCAGATCTATTTCAATTTTCGTAGATTGAAACCCATCTCGTATGTCCCTTATAATAGGTTCTCTTGTTCTTGTGTTCCCACCCATTTAATTTTACTTCAGCCTGAAACAAAACCTTTTTGTAACACTGTATGCGAAAATTACACTCTAAAATTCGTTGAATGATTTTGAAATGTTGAGCTGTATGTTTAGAATCGAATTATGATCCCTTGGTTAAATATAAAGGGTGATATGCAAAAATAGCAGATTACTGCACCGAGCGGAAAGTGAGTCATTAATGCTCCAATGAATAATTACTCAAGCAAGATGTGTAATATTTTTCTTTCAACTACATCGGTGCCTATTTCCATTTTTAAAATTTTTCTTGCCAAATATGTTACATCAAAGTTTTACAATGGTATAGAATACGCGATTTTTTTTTTCGAATTTATTCAGTCGATTGTTATTTTCCGCCAGTATCGTTTTGATCCAATGCATATATTTTATATGAAACTTAATTGGAGACATTAAACCTCTGTGGTAAATTTATATGGTAATAAAAATGAGAGCAGTAATGAAATTTTAGCCATTTTGCCCTTTTTTGAATTAAAAAAAAAAACAAAATCTGGCACTGCGGGAGTCCCATCCGAAGTTCAAATGTATCGGTAACGGTAAGGGCTGAGTCGAGCTTTCGATGACGATGACGCGAGTATACATATCGCACGCTTAATCAACTGGCCGATTAAGTTTTAGTTCTGAAGTGAGTTAATGATACAGGCAGTTTCGTTTCAACGTCCTCTATTAGCCAATCAAAGAATTATTTCAATATCTCCATCCAAATCTAAGATACAGCTATTTTTGTCATTTTAACAAAAAACTTATTTTGGTTAAAAAGGTAAACAAATAATCAAATATCATTAAAATACCATTTTAATATCATTAATCAGTTCATTAACTATTATTAAACTACATAATTTGTTTCTATAATGCTGTTTTTATTGAAATATAAATATAAGCTGAATAAGTTATAAATGACATAACTTTTTTGCGATTTCCCAAAAATCATTTTTTTCGAGTTAGGTCAGTTTATGACTACGCGTTCAATTATGTATAGCTCATGGAAAATGTCATTCGGCGATGATGAGTGCGACTACCTTGTACCACAGCTGGGTAAACAAACCCAGAGGGGATGAATCCTTCTTGGCCATCGCTTCTAACAATCCAGTACCAGTCAGGATCTTCTCTGTTTAATACTAAAAAAAAAAAAGAATTTTTAAATAAATATATTTTCTACCTTAACCAATTTTTCAATATACTCCTATTAACATTATATAGGAAAAATCTTTACTGCTATAGTTCCACATGTAGACAAGTGGACAAGTTTGAAACGAAGCCTGCCAAAGCATTTTATTCAATTTTGCTTCTATTGAGAGTGTTAAGGGATATTATATAGGAGGGTTCCGTATCTGATATGGAAGAAAGGTATTTGTTAATAACATCAAAAGTAGTTGCCTGATATTGCTCAAAATGAAAATATTTTTGGACGTCTTATCAACATGGTAAATTTTCAGTCTCTATTGCCCAAGTCAGACATAGCTCAAACTGTTTGTACATGTTTTTCCTTGAGGACTGCAAAGTTGTACAAAACTTTGCGTAGCTACACAAAGTACCTGGCCATGCTACATGATCACTGAAGTGATCATTCAAATGAAGCTGTATTTATTATTGGCAAATGCAATCGAGACGATCTTTGAAATAACCCATGTGGAAGACGTTTGGCGGGGGATGAGTAGGCAGGAGCGTTAGTTGATATGCTCAACCGCCACCAAGGAAGATTTTCCGTCCGGACTAGTGGAGTTCCTCAGGACGAACACGCCTCGCCGTCTATAGTTCCTCGGGAGGTCGATATATAGTTATCCTATGCGGAAACTTGCTTGCGTGTGTAAAATCCTACTTTTACGCAATTTTGTAAGTCCCTCTAAGACAAATTATTTAGGTTTACTTTTGAATGGATACAACTAACAATTGATATGTTGTTCAGAATATTTTTCAGAATACACTAGTATTAATTTGAAGCTGTAGGGATTTATTTATATGTGAATAATTAAATTAAGTAGATTAGAAGATTACGCTAAATTCATTGTAATTTGTAGAAACTAAGTGTTTAATTTCTTTTTTGTTTCAGATGAGTATCATAATTTAAGGACGTCACTTCTGTAAAATTGTCGCCATGTCGTTTTTTAGTGTTTACTTAGTGATATGATTTAGTTTCTAGAAATGTATAACGATATCCTCAATGAATAAATTGAACGTTCCCACAATGGGATTTTATTAAATATTCCTATTTTAAATGACTCGCATCTGACATTAAATTTAGCGCGAAACAAGTCGTTCGAACATAACTTTGAACGTGAGTTGTGAAAGTAGCGTATAATGTATACAATTTGAAATAAAACTAATGTTAACGCTACTAATACGTGCATATTATAAGTATGAGGTATTAAAATGTTGGCAAACTGTAGTAAGATATATTTGCGAAGTACTGAAATCGTGAATTCGATTCGCTAAGTACCGATATTTATTTTGGTTTGTTCCGTTATTCGTTTATCTTCGCGGAGTCTTCGGTTAATGTCGGCACACGTGGTTTAGAATAATTTGACATTAAATTATGCGGTAAACGAATGAACCACAGAGTATATATCAAATATTTTGGCAAGCATTGTGTTGTCCATGACATTGAATGTTGTTACGTTAGAGTTATGTGATGTTTGATAGCAATTTCTTATCTTATCAAGACGACAAATTATTTGCAGGTTTTAAGCGATTAGATGGATTTTAGTTGTTTATAACAAAGTAGTTAATAAGTAAAAAATGTTCCTAATAGAAAAAATATTGGGGCAAACTATGTTAACTTTTTATGGAACCAAATGGCTACTATTCCGTATCAGACTAAAGAAGAATCAAGTAAATCGGATCATAAATGTCAGCGTAATCTGTAGATACATAAAAATATACCAATGGAATTGAGAACCTCTTCCGTTTTTTTTGAAGTCGGTAAATAAGTTATTATCACAGAAGTGTGTACGGTAATTTTAAATTTGTCATTTCTTTGTTATAGATAAACCGTGATGGTGTCGGATGCTGGAATTCCAATAAAGCCTACACCCCTGAAAACAATCCTCTCCTCTTCAGCAACTCCACGTTGTTTGAGTTCGTCAATGATTTAAAGGTATGTTAAATTTAGCACTATCTGTACCTGCCTCTTCATTTTGTGTGTAACCTAAATTTTTTGTTAGGAAGGAAGATTAAGATACGACAATATCCCGCGTCAATACTCAGACCAACTACAGAATACCAAATACTCTGTGTTATATTAAACACCAATGTTAATTCTTATGCCGGAACCAGACGAATATTATTTTTGGATTTCACGAAATTATTATTACATGTCAAGCTGAAAAATGAATACCAGCGAATTTTTAGGTCAACTCGTATGTCACAATTTTGATCAAAAAATTGAGCTCGCTCAAAGTGGAAAAATACTTTTTGTAGGATACTATAACAGTCCGTTGAATTGTACGGTACTGGAAAATTTAAAGGAAAATTCATTTGTTGAAGTTCTACTTTTGGTTTCTCAATATTTATTTATTTACGAGAGGACCCGACAGACGTTGTCTTACCCGAATTTTGGCTCGTCTGATATTAGCCAATGATATCTTTTGCAAACGTGAGAATGGCAGAATGCTTTATGAAAAAATCATTTTAAATAGCACGTCAGTCTAAACGTCTAGTAAGAACGTTGACAACGTTTTGTTGTGTTGTAAATTAGCGACCTAATCTACATTTTAAGTGTTTTTTACATAATCGAGTTTTACATAATTTGAGTTTTAGCGAGACTAACCAACAACGATTGATTTCTTTGTTGATTAGTTTAATTACGTATTCACACATTTCACTGCTTTTTTTCACATTTTCAGTTTTCGAAACGCTCCCGCCTGACAGAATGAGTTAATAACACTCTCTAAGAAGAGTTAAGTTTGTTGACTAGGTTTGGTCAACTATTACGTACCAGTAATCT
Source organism: Charaxes varanes (assembly GCA_024363005.1). Classification (NCBI taxonomy): domain Eukaryota; kingdom Metazoa; phylum Arthropoda; class Insecta; order Lepidoptera; family Nymphalidae; genus Charaxes; species Charaxes varanes. The sequence continues at coordinate 84,072 of JANCMC010017933.1, forward strand.
TTTTTAAATATTATTGAGTCTTACAACATTCAAAATTTGTTCTACATAGATATTTTATTGATAGTGTAGAGTAACTATTATAGGATAACAAATTATACAATAAATTTGTACTGCAGCTTGACTGATTCTTATTTATGACGTAATGACACCTATAAAATGGTTGAAATTCAATTTTAGGTAAAAAAACAGATATTCGTTTATTCTTCTAAAACATCTAAAATACATAGATGTTATTTTAATTAAAAATAATCGAACCTTTTCTATTTCATTTACAATAATAGTTTTATACAAAAAAGCTTACACTGAGAACAGTCTTTACGTAAATGGCTGTAGTTTGTATTGTTGTAAGAAGAAAAAAGTTTTTCTGTGGTGTGTGTGTTGTGTGAGAAGAGGCCGAGGACGACCTCCTAGCACTTGGTGGACTAATATAGAAAAACACCTTAAGCAAGCCAAATTGCCCGACCAATCCATATTCAACCTGAATGATATTTCTTATTTGCATATGCAATTTTACGATCAATTCCTAATAAATTAGGAGGAATAATTGCCCTAGTATTATCAATCTTAATTTTAGTAATTTTACCTTGTACATTTAATAAAAAATTTCAAGGAAAAAAAGAATTTCAATTTTATCCCCTAATTTAAAATTTTATTTTGATTTTTTTATTGTAACTATTATTTTATTAAATTGGAGCTGGATCTGTAGAAAATTTATATTTGTTATTACAGGACAACTTTTAACAGTATTTTATTTTTCATATTTTATTATTAATCCTTTATTAAATAAACTTTGAGATAATTTAATTTTTGTATAATTAATTAATGAGCTTGTTATAAGCATTTGTTTTGAAAACTTAAGAGAGAATAATTATTCTATTAATTTATATATGCTCCTAAATATACTTGGTCTATCAAGTTTAGTTTTAGCGGGAGTACCATATTTAAACTTACTTGTAGCCGAATTGGGCCGGCGCGTCCGGGTATCAGTACCTCTTTCTCACATGAGATCGGCGTGAAGTGGCGGCAAGCATTCCAGGACTAGTTCCTTATTTTCCCTGAACAACACCTCGGAAGGTAATTGTTTTAGTACTGGCAACTCTTCTATTGGCAGCGATGCGCCTGAAACAAAAAGTAGGGCAAATGTTTTAAATTATTCAAAGAGTATACTAAATAAATTGTAGCAAATTATTCAAAGAGTATAATAAAAATATTGTGACTATACCGAAATATAGAAATCAAAAATGTTAAATACGATTGATTTGTAAAAAACGAATTAGTAGGAAATAAATAAATAAAATGAATTTAAACTTTTGCGACTAAAAATATTAATAGATGATCAACCTGCTTGTTAAGAATGGCAAAATTAATAAATTTAATATTTATGCATGCTAATTAATTAATGTTTTGCAAATATCTTTTAGTCAATCTCAAAAAAGTAGTCTTTTTATTTTAAAATCTATTTTATTACGCCTTACTTCTATGGTTTCGCAAATATTAGTCAATCGGTAAAAATATATTGTTAAAGAAAACTTACATAAAACGGCGCATGCAGCCAAAACACAGCCGGAAATTCGCAACATGATTAAATCAACAAAAATGACTTACAGCCTGAACAACAGCCTTGTTAGAAGCAATAATAACATTCGGAGGGTCACCCACAGGGGTTGCGGTACCCCCTATATTGCTGAACAGAACCATGGACATCAAAATTGGCACTGGATCCATATCCATCACTTCGCACAACCTGCATAGATAATGTTAACTATAAATTATTTAAATAACGTATCTTTAATTTTCCGGCTGCTTAACAGGCAAGATCGAAATAAAATTGTTAAAATAATAAGTATTTGTAAAACTACGTAACTTCCTACATATGAATAGGACAATTTGAGAAGACGCAGTTAAATAACATTTAATTATGTTTTCGATTCACAGCTATGAATGAAAAATGCAGTATTGAATTCACGTAATCCCTTTTATTTGCAGGAGAAACCAAGGAAATTTAACTAAAATATTTACCGAATAGTAACTGGTGTCATCAACAGAACTGTTGTAACGTTGTCCAAGAACGTTGAAAGTAGAGCTGTAATTGCGCAGAGTAATGTGATCAGAGGCCAGAGCTTGCCTTTGGTTACCTAAAATCGAAAAAGAGAAATAAATACGCCATAAAATTAAAACTAATTATAATTTAAATAATTTTACAAAATGTGTAAATAATATCAACTTCTGTTAATAATATGGTCATGGCGCTAGTAGCTCAGTATTTAAAATTTCCGACAGGACCAATATAATCTTAAACAATAATAAACATCAGATGATATCGATAGATCGCAAGCAAAACTCTTTTGTTGAAGACATTATACCTACAATACTCACAAATAAATAGAAACTAAAATAAAGTATTTTATAAGGAAATTGTCGCTCCGAGCGCAAAGTGATTCATTAATGCACGAGCGTCATGTTGGTACTCGAGGGCTTTTAATTAACTCGAGTACATTAATTACTTACTCATGCAAGGTGCGCAATCTAATTTTGTTTCAACTGCTCGCTGTCTATTTCCATGTCTTAAACTTTTCTTGCTAAATATAAAGTATCAAAGTTAGAATGCGTGCCATTTGATTTTTGTTTCCGTTTTCATTCAGCCAATTTTTTTTCAGCCAGTATCTTTTTAATCCTATGCATTCCAATGCATTTTCTATGAAACTTAATGGAAGACACTAAA
>JANCMC010017982.1:0-33182 GCA_024363005.1 Charaxes varanes
GCTCATTTATATATCGCTTTAATATCTAAATCCGTAAGGTACCCTGTTCAAAACCTGACGCCGAGAAGGTACAGTCGCACTCGCCCCTAACAGAAGCTTTTAATTTAACCTTAGTAGGAGGGGAAAGGGGAACATTAAACGTACCTAAAAATATGGTTTTTTCCTTGTAATACCACGGAACCCTTATAATTTCACTCTGCCCCTTAGTCTGTCCGTCTGTCTGACCGTAAGGTGGTCCCCCCAACATATACAATCTATTAGAAGAAGAGACTTGAAATTTTCGATGTTGATAGAACATGCTAAAAACTCATTAGGAAAATTATTTGAAACGAAATCGGAGAACAACTTTTGAAATTATTTAACACATACGTTTATAGCGTATCTGATACGGAACCCTTCTATATAAGCGTGTCTTGACTCTTAGCCATTTTTTTAAAGAAGAATAAAATTAATCTTTGCCTAACTTTCTTATACAGGTTGATATCAAACCCTGTACCTGTAGTTTCCCCTTTATAGTGAATATTAGTACTTTAATAAAATGTATAGAATTATATTTTATACATTTAACTCATTAGCCGCTTGATTACCCTCCTTATCAAGGTTATAAACTTGGTTTTACAGCCATTAGTGAAGATATATTATTTCATTAGAAAGGATGAAACGTAAGCTTAGGGTAATTGTATTACCGAAACCTGTAGTACTTACGTGAAAAAATAATAAAAAAAGGCATGTTTTTTTGTATTTGAATAAAACAAACATTTATTTTAATTTTAGGAGATCGTACCACAGGAAAAACAATTAAATTATATTCAAAATATCTTTCTTTAATGAGTGATAAAATTCGTATTAGTTTGCTGTTGGAACACAAAGAAAACCGCACATTGAAAATATTTTAAAGCAAAGAGTTTCTTTGTTTACTTGAACGCGATAATCTCAGGAACTCCTGGTCGGATTTGAAAAATTCTTTGTGTTAGATAGCCCATATAACGTGGAAGGCTATATATCATCACGCTAAAATTGAATCTAAATTTTTTACCTAATTGTAGGCGGACAAAGTCGCGGCCACAGCTAGTTAATGTATAAATTCAATAGGTTTGTATTACATATACGGTGAAAAATATTTCAAACTCGGCAAGCGTTGTAATAAATTTTTTCTATCACATTTTAAAATAATGCAATTTAGTGGTGGAGCGTGCATTTTTAGACTATATGACCTCTGTATGACTAGTTAAATAACGTGACTTCGTCCCTGTTTAATTTAATAATTACATTTCATTTTTGGACGGTGTTTATTTTTGTGGAGATCCTAATTCTTTTTCTTTTCTTCTCATATATGCAAACAACGGATTTCAATATTAAAAAAAAATACCTAAATCTGTCTAGTCGTTTTCAAGTTATGGTGTAACAAAGAAGTAATTCGCTTACTATAAAGAGGTAGAGTTTGTTAGTTTGTGTGTTCCGGGTAATCTACGGTTTTACTGGGTCGATATTTTTTTTTTTTAAAGAATATTAGGAATACTTTTTATGTCTAATATTCCCTTTTTCCCCTCCTATGAAGCGAAGCATCCCTCAAATCTCAAAAACCGCGGCACGTACAAAGATGAAATTTGGCAGGGGGTTAATTTGTAATATGTACAATTCCGCTAAGAAAGACATTTTTGATACGATTAAGGTTCAAGGGTTCTCGCAATATGCTAACAAAATATGTACCTACATAAAAAAATTCAGTCGTGTTGAGAATCTTCTCCGTTTTTGAAGTCTGTTGAAAAAATTAAATATTTGTATATAAATATAGTAACAATTAAGTCTCGGAACGGTAAAAGTTTTATATTCTATTTTATTATTACCAAAAAAAAAATCTTATTTAAAAAAATATAAATATTTTATTTACTATAAAAATTATAAAAATGTGTTTTCTAGATGTCATTTACATGAGTAGCAACTATATGTATTTTTTGTGTTTTTTTTTTTCTATTTTTCGAAGGACGAGAGGAATCAAAACGTCACATTCCTTTTTTTTATTAATAAATTAACACACCACGTGTCAAAGGCCCGTTCCCATTGTTATGTTCTTAATTTTTCTTCTTTTCACTCTTTACGTTTATTTATTATCTTTAGTAGTTCCAGATTTACTTTACAAACAGTTACATAGTCATATTGATAGAACGATAGGGTAATATTACTTTTTGATTTAGATTTTGAATATGTCGTTACAAAAAAAGCGGCGCCGCGAATATGTTTCGGAACTGGGCTAGACCGCGGGTCTTGCAATTTTATGCAGACCTAAGCTGTGGCATACAGCTGGCAACAAATATTTTGTATTTATTTTCTTTTTTTATATTAATCTGGACATATTTCATTTGATCCATGGGCTATGCAATTTGATATCATGTGATGCCAAATTACATGTTTAAAAAAAATTGAACTCGTTTTTTTAAGCTCATATATTCTTGATTATTTTTTGCAGAGCATTCATCGACAAATATTAGTCCTACTTGGCCTATTTAAGTCCTATAAACCTCAGTATGTGCCAGAGGATGTGCCCTCAATATCCATACACACATCATTTAAAAATATTAACCCAATATTGGCAACAAGATTTAAAAATAGACAGGTAATTTCAAAATATTTCTTCTTCTTCCTGGCGTTATCCCGGTAGTACCAACGTCTGCTTAGATTGCAAGTTAAGATGACAGACTGCCGTATGACGTCATCCCGGAACAACAGGATAATATCACTCAGTAACATTAATCGGGACTTACTGTTTTACGGGCCTTCCGTAACACGGAAGAGGTCGGATATTTGAAAACCGGTGATAGAAAGGGAGGCACGTAAGACAATTTTATGATATGTCCTTTGTGATATTAGTCGCAAGGTTGTAGAAATCGTGGGGGTTCGGAGGATGTCATCAGATGGCAATAGCTTTACATAACTCGTCCCACATCCACAATCTGTGGAACCTGATATTTAACGGGGATAATGCTAGGAAGAAGAAGAAGAAGAACGTAATGATATTGGATAATTATTACAAATTTCTGAAAGAGGCTACTGATAACAGAAGATATAGAATAATAGAAGATACTAATATTTCACGATGGTTATCGGTTCAGTAATTATAATGTGAGAGTTTATAAAATTATTAAGTTATACTTAGTATTAGTAAGGATGAGAAATGTTTAAAGTCTGTTGGCTCTACACCTGTGTCTATTGACGGAAATTCTATAAATTGCTGAGTCGAATTTCAATCGAGTGTGGAGATTTGGTGCTTGCCAGAGAGGCGTTCTATGTTGTGTCAGTTACGACCAATTTGGCAGGCGCTGTACGATGTGAATCGGAGCGTGTTAATTATCGTCATTCATAATAATCTGTTATGATTTGTGAACATTAATCACTAGTGCTAGAATTGGAACATGTTTGCCAACAGAAGGTCAGCGCTGCATTCGACCAACGCTATAATTATAAACAACTTCAGAGATTCCAAAACCAGTAATTGTACCTTCGTTTTGTTTCTGATATAGTTAACGATGACCTAGCGCTTAGGAATGTATAACACAGTTTAGTTCTGTAGGTAAAATTAAATTACTTCGCGCAAATCTACGAATGAAAATAGGAAATCCGTGCAAAGCTAATAAGCGAACGTTGCGCTGTACAACAACGCCACTTTAAATAAACTTTTATACAACTTGATACAAGACATATTATGTATATATAATATATTCAATATTCTTGCTATATTTACTTGCTAGGTTACTAGCGAACCCGGCAGACGTTGTCCTGCCCGAAGGTTGGGTAACTTGCTATTTACTATATTCTATTATCCTATAATATTATTTACTTTACCTTACTCGTTCCCATTATCGTTCCCGCTTCGTATATTAGTATAGATAAATAACGTTGATACTGACTGCAGCGCCATCTGCCAGGCTGATTTGAGAATCTAAACCATCCAGGGCGCCACCCAAAAGCATACAAAGAAAATCATTAAATTCGGTCCAGCTGTTTAGAAGTTCAATGATACACATGTACAGTAGAATTATATATATAAATAAAATATTTATGGCTTTTATAATATCTGAATGGTTTTACACAATGTTAAAATCTACTTGTCTGTTGAAAGAACAATTAATTTAAGTTATTGGCTCCGAAATTGCCAATTTTGTTTACCAAAACTACACATCTTCACTTAGGAACTTATTGAGGTAGATGCATGCTGTCTATGTATACCTGTAATATTCAATTCCTAACAAAATTTACTTATAGGCATGACTCGTCAAATGAACAGACAATTCAGAAATATAGATAGGAAAAGTATTGAGTTCAGATTCGGGCTAAAAATTACTAGAAATTAGATAGTTTTTTCATGATTACAAGCCGATCGTCTGGCACAGCACTGGCTTGATAAACAAGATATAAAGGGACAAGGAAAAGTAATTTGAATATGGACTGTGATGGGCCTTATGAAGGCGTCACTAACATTCCACACTGGCAACATTACGATAATGTGCCATTTTCAATAAGCCCATCTTGTTCGTGATCGCCGCAACACGTTTCCTCTCTGGCGCCATCAACTCGACAACGTAACAGCCTAACAGGACCAAAAGATAAACAATCGATTTTCCACCTTACTGTCATTATGTTTAAGTCCAGTATCGTATTTGAAGGTTCACGGACATCTAATATTATTGGAGACAATACATTAATCGGAGTTAGATCACGGCACTGAATTGGATGAAGTGTGTACTTTAAACGATTTCATTACTTTTTTATGCATGAGTTGTTACGAGACATTTAGTATGGACGTATATTACGGCTATTATTAGGATATACCCATCCTTAAATCAGCCTCGACGTCACAAAGAAAACATCATACGTTTAATTAGATATTGTATGAGTATACGAATTAACCGTACAAATGTTATACTTAATTGTGGCAGTATTTGTGAATTTATCCTTCCAAAAGAATGTATACCGTGTTGTCATAAGTATTTCTTATTTTTGTATCTTAAAGCTGTCGGTTTCTTATCCATACAAAATTGTTATAATTTCTTCAGAAAAATCATATATAAACGCAACTGTTTGGAATTAAAGTCACGTTCACACTATACTAAAAGCTAATTTATGGGAATGTTATGGCTGGCTTGTGAACCTTTTACTAAATGTCCTCCATGTACTCCAGAATAACCAGGCATTGATTTTGGTGGTCACCCAGACCACATTGAATTTGATATGTGCATATTCAAAAGCTGACACAAAACTTACCTATACGCTTTTTAGGATTCCGTAGTCCTACAAAAAATTTCGGAGTCCTACAGTCACCAGCTTCAGTATTTCCGAACAGATACGACGTAGGGACCTTCAAGAAAAGAGTCATACATATTTCTCAAAGGATGGCAACGCAACTACGAGACCTCTGGTGTTGCTATTGTCCATGGGCGTCGGTAATCATTTAGGGAACCACCTGCCCGTTTGCCCCTTGTTTTATAAAAAACCCCTTTACTTTCGCTCTGTTCATTTTTCTGTCGGTCTAAATTTATTTTACATGAGGAAAAAAAATTGAATGAAATCGGACAGCTTTTGAAGTTATTTAACAAATACCTTTATCGCGTATCAGATACGAAATCCTTGCATATAAGAGTATCATTATGCAAAACCCTTGCATGTAATATTGTCCTTATGTAAAACCCTTGCATATACCCGTATATTTATATAAAACCCTTGCATCTAAGAGTGTGCTGATGTAAAACTCCCGCATCTAAGAGTGTCTTTATATAAAACCCCTGAATATAAGCGTTTATTTATGTGTGCGTACTCTATATGATTTTTTTTTATTTGAAAGCAGGTTTCACTAGTTTATGCAAGAATCGTCGTTGTTGATAGAGAAGTGGATCTTTATTGACCAGTGAAAGGCGTCAATGTACTCGTTATCGGCGTTGTAGGTGTAGGTACAGACGTCGGTCGCTCAACATTACTTTGAAATTTATGTCAGATATCGAAGATAGCCGTTTCGATTGTCGAAAATACTTGTTCTAAGCCCGTATGGAAGTTATATGTGAGTGTCAAAGCCTAAATTAAAAAAAAAAGGAAATATTTACTGTGTTTTAAGGGCTGTTCATAATAAAGAACATTTGAAGTGAGTTTTTTTTTTGAGAACGGGGACAACCATTGCACACACGACGCTGTTACCGTTACCGTAACGACACCTGTTTGTTTTCACATCTGTCGGTACTCCCGGAGTGCCACTCACTGCTTTTTATACTACTCAACGAAATTATAGTACACATTCACTTATGTATATAAACTAGGTATCTTCTTGGGTCACGAGAAAGTAACGTTCCCTACGTGAAGATTGATTTCCAAAGAATGTTTTCAAGGAAAATAAATTACAGCGAGCAAAAACCACAAGCAGATTTTTTAATAAAAGTGCAAGCGGATATCGTCGTCTCGAGTGTCTAAAAATCTCACCGGATTTTATTTCTTCACACTTTATAAATTTGTTAAAGCAAATGAGCCGTTTAAATAATGCCACCGGAATATTGACTTGGCTTTGTTTACAGAGATACTAAGAGAACTCCCCACACGTGCCATTTTACAGAACAGATTAAAATGTTTAAAATGAGTTTTTTTTTTATACTAGCGACTAGCCCCAACTTCGCACAGATGCAATGTAAATATGCCTTCTACTATCTTCTTCTTCCTAGCGTCATCTCGGTCTTGTACCAGGGTCTTCTTAAATTGCAGAAGATGTGGCTGTGGGGCAAGTTAAGGTGACCGATTACCATCTTACGTCATCCTCGGAACCCCCACGATCTCTACAACCGTACGACTAATATCACAAAGTGGCATTATACACACCGGCTGCGGCGCGGAGGGGCGTTGCGCCACGTGTCGCGAGCCGCTGCCCGACCCGGCTGCTTGTGCCAGCGGGGAAAAATGGCGCACTTTAGGAGAGGCCTATGTCCAGCAGTGGACGAACATAGGCTGATTATGATGATGATATGATGATGTGACACACGGACATTTGTTCCAGAAATTTATATAGATCAGCGGACCCCGCACACGTTGATCTGCTCGAACTTTGAGTTGCCTTTGGTTTGCATTCTTATTGTTCCCGTTCCCACTACCGTTTCTGCGCCCTGTCTTGTTCCCGTTCCGTTCCCTTTCGGTTTCCTAAGTGTAAGTTGGATTACTTACTACTTACTACATGGCATTCTATAACACATTCCCGTTCCCGTTCCGGTTCCCGTTCCGTGTCAACGGGATGAAAATGACAGGTAAGAAACTCAGGAACGTTTTGTTTATGAAATATTTTTTCTTTTGTTTTATTTTTTATCGAGTATTTTCCAAATTCAACAAATCAATTCGCTTCAGCAGTTCTCGAGCTATAAGTGTTCAAACAAACCCGACTTTGTTTTATATATATAGATTTTAATTAGAGGTAGCGCCATGCTTGTAGCCGAATTGGGCCGGCGCCTCCGGGTGCCAGTACCTCATGAACAACTGCAACGCCGGCGGGCTCGCAGATGCGAAAAATTAAAATAATGTAATAAATAAATTAATAAAATAAATAGATGCCATGTAAAATTTAATATTTTTCAGATTCGTCACTTTTCTACGACTATGACGAGATTTTAATCATGTTTGACGTGATCAATCGTTGAAGGAATTTTTTGCGGCACTGCCATTCCTGAGATCTCACGCGTGGAGTTTCAGAAGTGGCCTGTGAAACTGAATACTGAAGTGGGAATGCCGTTTTAACAAAATAAAATTTATCACATTGTGGTTACAACTTTTGTGGCCATATCTTTGTAATCACAGCTAGTATTAATACTAGCTGTCATCGCGACTTTTTTCACGTAAAATTAGGTAAAAGAAAATTCATTTGCAGCTTGATGATATATAGCCTATAGTCTTCCTCGATAGATTAGATAGGTTTTCTAACACTGAATGAATTTTTCTATTCGGACCAGTAGTTTTTGAGATTAGTTGGTTTAAGCAAATGAAGAACCTTGAATGAATTTATGAGTATAGAATATAGGTAGATTTTGGGATTGTATAATGAGTACAAAATAAAAGTGAGAACCGCAATAGCAAAAGAATTTTTGCCTGCCGTTGTTGGTTTAATTAGTCGTTCGCATATCATTTGCATGACAAACAGCGATTTGTTTTGATGAATACGCCTAATATTTTAATGGATATAAGGAGTATTTATCAAAATGAGTATAAATAAAAATAAAAAAAAAATATTCACGTAGAATACTTTGTCAATCCGATTTTTCGAACAAACCACTACACAAATCAGAAATGTAAAGACGGGGAATGGCAAGAGAAAAAAAGACAAAATTAAAGGCGGGCAATGTCACCGATTTCAGCTAATTTTGAATGAATATAGATTATTACGAAGGGATGACGAGATAGTAGCATAATTAGTGGCGGGCTGTTGAGTCGATCGTTAGGTTAAGCAGTTCTTATCGCGGGTGATAGATGGGTGACCCGTTCTAACAATGGTTTTTAAATATCCAACCTCCTCCTTTTTCGGAAGGCTTGAAAGAATTTTTCAAATCAGACCAGTAGATCCGGCGATTAGCGCGTTCAAACAAACAAACTCTTCAGCTTTATATGTTATGTTCCCGTGGTTTAATACATAGTTCGATCAAGTATCATGGACGCGATACACGCAATTGGATCGAAATATTTGCATGGCTATGATTTTAAGTGATTTTTTTTTAAATCTGCTAGTTTATATTTTTTATAGTAATTTTGTGTAAATTAATTAAGTTTTCTTCTTTTTATATAAACGTTTTTTTGCATAGGTATTAATAATTAAGTTGAATGCTCTAAGTTTTTACATTGTAACATCCTTGCAAATAAAATTATACTTATGCCAAAATAAAATGTCGTGATACGATCCTATTAAAAGGGTTTTTTTTCATCCTTTCTATTAAAAAAGAATCATCGAAATCGGTTACCTTCATATTAAGTTATTCCTCAATTTGTCACTCAAATACTTAATCCATATTTAGACTTATGTAGTTTTCTAATGGAAGCCTTTATCAAATTGGACTAAATGAATATTGGGACCAATCGGAAAGCGCCACCTTTCAAATGAAAAAAGAATCATCAAGATCGGTTCACCCAGTCGAATAGAGGTGGAGTGTTCTGAGGTAACAAACATTAAAAAAAAACTTGAATGCAATTGATTTTGAAAATCTATTGGACGGGGGATTATCACAGAATGGTTACAATAAAGAATTTTGAGAAATTAATTTTATTTTTTATAAGTAAAAAATTATATGATTTTATTTTATATAGTATAAAACGCCTTCCACCAATAGAAAGACCGATTCAAGGAGAAGGTTTACATTTATAAAACATTTATATTATAGTAAACAAAATCCAAGAATTTCCGAGATTACCACAATCTCTAAAATCTCACGAAAAATACCACTCAACGTCATTTATCGGGACCCACTGTTTTACATACCTTCTGCAATACGGAGGAGGTCCGATAATCAAAACCTAATATTAGAATGGGTCAACCATCCATCCGGCTGATTTAGACTAAGAATTTAATAATCGTTTTTTTTATTACAAGGGGCAAACGAGCAGGCTGCTCATCACCTAAGTGACTACTCACGCCCACGAACATTTGCACCACCAAAAGGCTTGCAGATGGCTCTAAAAAATGAAATTAATATTAATAAAATCATAGATAATCATGATCATCTTATTAAACTATTAATTAAACTAAGTATTCAATATGGAGATTAGCGGCGCAAAGCTATTTAATTTTCCGATCTGAAACAAACGCATTCGATCAATACGAACCCTCTTACTTATGTCAAAGAACGTTTTTTCTATCTCGGTGCTAACTCACTTCTCGTGAACGTTTGTTTTATAACAATTCCATTACCTAGCAATCTATAAAATCCGTTGAATGTACTGTTTAAGAATATATATCACGCAATATCTCTTAATATATTTTAAAATTGTTTTAGCAATTATTATTTAACTTCCTTTACACAGTAATTATTTCATATTTCTCAATCTATTTATATATACAGATTTATATTTATCTCTTTTACATATCTTATAAAAGTATTTATTATGTTTAGTATTATATGTCGTTTAAGTATAGTTGTCTGTCACAAATTGATATCTATAATATAAAGCCGAAGAGCCTGCTCGTTCGCCTGTTTGTTTACCTGCCCTAACGCACCAATTCCAGAGGCACAGACTCGAATTAAAAGGTGTTAGTTAGGTCATTTATCGTAGAAGGCTATAGGCTATATATCATCGCACTAAGACCATTAGGATCTTCTACTTTAGTTACAGCGGGAATTTATTTATTAATTCGATTTAATAATTTATTAACCTGGTTTATATTTGACATCCAACTTCCTCCGTGTTTCGGAAGGCACGTAAAAACAGTGGGACCCGATTAGTGTCACTTTGTGATATTAATCGTAAGGTTGTAGAGATCGTGGGGGTTCCGAGGAAGACGTCAGATGGCAATCGGTCATCTTAACTCGCCCCTCAGCCAAAATCCTCTGCAATCTAAGCGGACCCTGGTACTCAACCGGGATAACGCTAGGAAGTAAAGAGGTAATTAATTATCATAAGAATATTTGAGATAACTTTTAAACATTTCATATTCATTAAAGACTTAGTGACGATTAACATCCTCAAGATAAAGCACTAATTTCTAATATTTATTTACATCTACGTGATATTGTACCAGAATATTGACTGGCCCGTTGGCGCAGTGGCAGTGATCCTGCCTTCTGCTCCGGGGTCGTGGGTTCGATTCCCTTATGTTTGACTTTGTCAAGGTTTATTGTCTTGTGTACCTGCAATCAAACGCAAGCAATGAATCTTCCGAATTGCTTCGCGTCTCCACTTAGCGATATTAAATGTCGACTAGCTGCAAACAAGGTGTTAGACACCTTAAAAATTCGCTTTAAGTGAACCGTCGAGGTAAAAAGGATTTTCTAAATCGGTTCAGGCAAATTTGAGTATTCGATGACCGTGCACAGAGACCATTTTGTTCATTTCTCAAAAACTGCTTAACCGATTCCGATAAAATTTAGATGGGACCATCTGCGAAGTGTGAAAAAATTCCTGATCGGTTCAGGCGTGAAAACGTGGAAAATCATTAGTTTGCTTGTTTGCTTGAAGGCGCTAATCTCAGGAACTACTGGTTCGATTTGAAAAATTCTTTCAACGTTAGATAGACCCTTTTATCGAGGAAGGCTATAGACTATATCACATCACGCTAAAAGTTGCAACTAATTTTACGCGAACAAAATCGCGGGTAACAACTACTGTGTAATATATCCGTTACCTTTCCCACTAAGCTTTTGTGCTAGAAATGAGGTCCTTACAAAATTCAACTCAACCATTCTTGAGTATTACAGAGTTATTTTCCTCCCAGGGGATGGATCTTTCACGACAGCGTTTCGAATGGGATAGCTGAAATCTCCCGTCACACGACGGAATGCGTCTAATACACTAACGGTGCGGACGATGGGAACGCGTAACATAAATCGTAAATTTTAATTTTACTCGCCATAAATTAACCGCCTCATATGAAGGAATAAAACTTCAATACTAATATATAAAAATAATAATGGAGAAAAATACTACCTTTGAAACACTAACACCAACACCACTGTGACAGTCACCAAAATCATCGCGAGTGTCATTACGGCTGTTGTGTAAGTGTTTAGGTATTGCATTTTCCTTCTTATAACATTGAAAAGAAATACTTTGTCCTTGTATAATCCATGTACTTATCGGCCTCTCACTATCGTTGTAGTATTTATATATGTATTGTATATATATACAACAAGTACGTCTGTACGTAAGTTTCATAGCTTCCAATTTTAATGTAAAAGTATTTCTTTTAATCGTCACCGTATAATAAATAATTCTTTTATTATAACTTCGCTCTGTCCGTCCGTCTGTCTGTCTGTCTGTCTGCCGGTAGGGTAGGGCCCCACCCCCTCACGTGCCAACCATACTTTATAATAATGTATCCTACTTCATTTTTGGTAATTATAATTTATACTTTGGCATACAAATAAAGTATAAAAATATACTTTATTTCTAACCTTCACAACAACCTTTGCCACTGACTTACTTGCATTAGAAAAAAAAAATTCAAGAGAGAAATAAAGAATCAATAAATTTAATTAAGCTTGTATTTATTTGAATTTAAATTTGGATTGTCAAACAAGCATCGAAACATAAAAGCAAAAAATTGTGAGCACTTTCTAAAAACACAGAAAAATACGTTACCAATGCAATAAAAACATAAAATTTGAAAAATACCTTTTTTTTTAAATAGGTACATTAGTTTTTCCTATTCAAACCATTTTATAGTCAAAAAAACGACGTTTTTTGGTCAAAAAAAATTGGCAACTATAGGGAGCAGTGGAGGCGTATGCATAGTCAAGCGGATCACATCTATATGATATACGAAGAACACTAGCTATTCCCGCGACTTCGCCCGCTTATTATACAATCTTGGCGAAGGTGTTAGACCTCCTAAATCTGGCGCTTTCAATAATCCGTGAGAGAGACTAAAGCTACGTGGAAAGGAAGCTTAGACGAGATGAGGGGGAGAGATTGACTAAGGAGTGGAGTCAGCATTATAGAGAACAGATGGAAGGTGTAACAGCACGATAATGATCCGTTTTCCCTTCACGCGTTAGTCCTGGCTTAGGACAGGCAAAATTACCTATTTCATTCATCACTTATTCACTATTTGTTTAATAAGTATAGCCAAAAAATATCAATAATCGAGTTTAATTCCGACCGACAGCCGTCATTAATTCTTTTTTTATAACTAACCAGTTTTTTTACGTTGGGAAATGTATTTACGAATGAACTTTTTTGATTCAGCAAACTAACTACAGAACGTAAGGCCACATTTTGACTAATTTTAAGGAGATTTGGTCCAAAATTACCTATCTAGTTTTGTTCCATACTTATAACGAGAATCTAGTATCGAGTACCCTCCTTAAGTATTCTAAGCCATCCCCAGTCTCCCCTGTATACAGTTAACTTTCTTACATTAAATAAATAAAGATTAAAAGTCAGTAAGCGCAGTATCAATACGTAACCGAACTGTTTGAACTAAGTCTTACAGTTCAGAGAACTTGGTAAATGGAGTTCGTACTTGTTCCGTGGCTTTTTGCCTTATTCGAGATCAATTTAAGACTTATTTTTTAACCCCTTTAAACTGGATCCTGTAATCATTTCGACAGACATTTTAAACATGCATCGCTTTATTCAAACAGAAATAATTTTTTAGTTCTTACTAGTGCACTCGGTAGACGATGTCGTGCCCAATTTTGACTCTAATGTTAGCCAATTAACGAATCTCCTTTATGTTTTTTTCATAAAAAGTGACCTGGCCGTATGTTTTAACAAATTAGAATTTTACTTGGCACGTCAGTCAAAACGTCTAGTACGGATGTCATCTACTTAATGTATTAAAGTCGCGAATAAATCTGGATTTTTTAGTAATAACCTTATATTTTTCCTTTCTTTCTCCTTGTTTAAACCATCCCAGAAATGAGAGGAATAACACAAAAGAAACAGAATTCGAAATGGTTTAGACGTTCCTGAGTTTTAGCGCGACTAACGAACAACGTTTGATATCTATATCTATACTAATGTTAGATAGTCCATTAATCGAGGGAGGCTATAGGCTATATATTATCACGCTAAAATTAAATCTATCCCTTAACTTATTTTATGCGGTTGAAGTCGCGGGCATAGGTAGTCTGTTATATAGAAAAAAAGAAAACATAAAGTAAGTTTACCTATGCTATTATTTTTTTGCTTTACGTAAAAGTTATGAAATTAAATAGCTTTATTAAATAAATATTTAATAGTATTAATTTCTTGCTTATTGTGAACTATTATTTCCTAGAGATCTCCGGCTGGCCACAAATTATTAGATTTGCGTACTATATGCTTATTTAAAGCTGTATAAAAAAATAATTCTTTGAACAATGATATTGATATATTTAACAATTAATACATATAAGGCTGTCATGGCTCCTTGACACTTTGACGCCATCTTACAGTAAAACGTATACACGTGTGTATAAATCGTTTCGCATTAGTGTGCGTGAGGTTTTATTTTAATAATTTAATGCATGTTTCATAATATAGTTAATTTCGAAACTGTTTTTTTTTTATAATCGTCGCTGTATACTCCACGGGCTAGAGGCCCGTGTCGTTGTTAACTTCTTCTTTTTTTTGTTTTATTGTCATCTGCGATTTATTATTTATTCTTCTAGAGTCCTAGTTTGTTTTTCGGGCTTCTTCGGGGCAGCCATTTCCGTGATGAGATGTATTATACTACAACCAAACAACTTCGAAACTGTTCAAGTATTGAAAATTGATAATACAGTACTACTTAGGCGCCTTTTTTACAAAGCGGATCGGAAATTTAGATGTTTAGAAAATTCAGAGAGGGATGAACAGGTATGCAAATTTAAACATGCTTCAAACGAAAATTCGCTGAAGCAGAAGCTTTTGTCTGCCCAAATTTTCTGTTGGGATCTTATTTAGATACTCACTATTTTATGGAAATTGACCTAAAATTTTAGCTGAAAACGTTGAAGCTCGCCTGAAATACGTTAAGTGCGAATTTATTGTTCATTGAATTTACTTTTGGTCATCAATGTGGTATTTACTGTTGATATTTCAAAGTCAAAGATCATTTTGGTCCATTATTGCTTTGGTCCAAAAATCTGAAAGCTTGGATTTAAGAAAAATACGCACAGCTTTATCATTTGATTTTTATACGCATTGGGTTAGCAGATAAGTAAATAGCTGTGTCCCCATGTTTCTCGTGACTTTGTCCGCATAAAATTTAACTTGCGGGAGATCCTACCCCTACTTGATCTAGCCCCATCGAAAAATCCGTTCTTATCGGAGGTCTACTAACTACCTTTTTGCAAAATTTTATCTATGTATGTACGTTTCGAGAATTTCGAGATTTCATGATAGGTGACCTTTCTCTTTTATAAATATATAGATTAATCGTAAGCTTGGAATTAAATAAAATATTATCTTGCAGTGTATTCTTACTAGTCTTTTTAATTTTATTTCTTCATCAAAGAGCAAATTACTTATCCCATACTGTTCAAGGCGTTTTATTTTCACTGCGTATACTTTTATGACGATAAGTTAATAAATTGCAATATTGTGAAACTTCAAACAATTAGAAAAATTCTTCATTTCTAACATTAAGTTCACTTTATTTGTTTCATTCAGTCTATCAGTAATTAATGGCTTATATAAATCAGTTACAATATATACGATTTTATCTTTATCAATTTCAGTACACAAAGGTTGAAGTAGATTATGCGTTCGTTCAGCCGTTGCGAATAAACTAACTCTTTATATTACTTTGATAGCTGTCGTCATACAGTTGATGTCGAGGAGTATTGTCGTCTAGCGAAAAGTTTCTTAACTTTATCCAACAGAATGACAGTTCGCTTTATGTCGAGGCTGAGAAAGTTTTCAACAGTGTCTATTAAACATTTTTGAACCGATATTTTATCTATCGGGTAGCTGTCTTGTAGCAATATTGTAAAATCGGGTTGGGGTGTTGCCCAAGGATCAATTATAGACTTTGTTTGTTTTTATTCTACGTCGATGACTGATTTCCTGGCAAGTTAAAAAAAAGTGTAACAAAATATTGGAGTTTAGAAATTAACGTTTTAAACTTTTCAATAAATAATAATAATAAGTGTACTAGTGCTATTAAAAATGAGCGTTAAAAAGAACTCATGTAGATCATTTTGCATTACATTGCATTGTTTTATTGTTTACATGTTCCCTATTCGTTGATCAAAATTGAAGTTATTTTTTTTAAGAGAGGTTTGAACATCGTAATTCTAATTAATTCATAGTTCAATCCTATTTTAAGTTGCATATTAACCTGACTCTATGTATACATGTTATTGTGACTAGCTTCTATTAGTGTTAAATCAATCTTATCATAGAAGGCTAATAAAATCAAATGTGTTGTTATTAAAATATCAACTTAAATGTCTTGTGTTAAGGTTCATTTTGGATCGCACAATGGGCTATTTGAATACATTGGAGGTAATGTAATAACGTGATTGATTTGCGATTTTCGTTGTTTGTTTTGGAGTGATAAGTGAGGGGACGCTGATTGGTTATGCCGTTGATTAGAGAGATTTCTGACGGCGAAATTAATTATATCAGTTCATACCTTATATTACAAGATATATCTAGATTTTCATTTATTTAGAATGTAAGGATGATTAAGTATTTACGCAATTTTTAATATTGATGTTCAAAAAGCTGACTGAGGTTTTTGAAAAGTACAAATAAATTCTGTAGTATTTGACAAAAGGAAATAGAATGAGTGAATCACTTTATAGCCAATACTGGCGCATATAGATAATTGCAATACTAGAAAGCTCGCAGATGTGTTGTTGGACTTTGAGAAATTTGTATTGAATCGGAAACATTGAAATTGGCACCTGAATCCACTGAGATGCTGTCCCAGACCGGAAATTACTTACAAAACGCATGGTTGTAGATTTTGTGCGAAGAAATAAAATTAGTATCTTTAAACATTCCATGGATTCAGCGTGTGGGTGCCGGATCCATTGCATTGGTAAGCAGTCGTGCCATTTGGGCTGTGAACCTACTTACTTGTATTATTTGTACCTAAAATCAGTGGACACCACAGTCTGTATGGATCAGACTTGTAGGCGTAGCATAATTAATATGCCTGACTTTTAATTGCAATTTCAAATGTGAATCACCGAGTGTTTATTCATCTTTGAGTGAAATATTTGAATATATATTTAATACTAGCTGCGCCCCGTAACTCCGTCCGGCTGGGCCACCTATCACTTAGGGGGATGAGAAATAGATGTTGACCGATCCTCAGACCTACTGAATAAGCACGCAAAATTTCATGAAAATCGGTCGAGCCGTTTCGGAGGATTTATGCGTCGCACTATTTAAATTCGCATCTTGTAAAATGAAATGTATGGTAAAAAGAACGTTTAAAGTTTTAGAATTAAAGATACTATCTATTTATATTTAAAGATTTTATTATTATTAGGTAAGACTTCGAGAGCGAGAAGTTCACTCCTTCGGACGGAATAACGATATTGGAGGCATAACGAAAATAATTATTTATGGTGTTCAAATGCATTAAGTGTTAGCGGCTTTGGTTTCAAATAAAGAATTTATTTGTTATTTATCTGATGCGTCTACTTTGGTCACTCGCATGCGTAAATGCATTTAGTCTACCCACTTCGCAGAGCTCCAATGGATGTTGAACGTTTGAGAGACCAGAGTGTGACCATGCATGAAGTGACGTGAATCGCTGTCCACCCTAAATCTCTCCGCAAATCTTTGGTTTTGTACGGAAAAGTAATGTCTCAATAAAAACATCTTTAGTGGACACCAATTCTTTCTAAATGTTGCTTTAATACATTCTACTCACATCAGACAACCTTTTGTGTCCGAAACCAAGTTCCTCTTTAGGTCACTAAGTCGGTGAAGTAATACCAGTAGGTTATATTCAAATCCGATTTTTCCTTTATTTGGAAGAGTTTAGAATAGCAGTTTTATGAGAATATATGAGATTATTTAAAAAAAACATTGTCTAAACTATTTATATAGTCTCATACATTCAATTGTTAATAAAGTGGCAAAAAACACAAATTTCTTAAATTAAAATCTATGAACTATCTCTTCGTGGCTGATTAATACAACTAAAAAAGTTTGACAGTACCTCTTTCTCACATGAGATCGGCGTGAAGTGGCGGCAATGCTGTCACGTCTAGTGATGGTGTTGTTGTCGCGATTCGTTCGGTTTGTGAGTCTTCCCGGTGGCCTAAACTCGTCATTAAGGCCGGCAGCGCATCTGTTGGCCTTCTGGTCGTACAGATGTCCATGGGCGCCTGCTCGTCTGCCCCCTTGTAACATAAAAAAAAAATAAAAAAAAAAAATAAATACTAATAATACGATACTAATAGGAGTCTTGCCTTGGACTCATCAATAATAATTTTGACACAATAATAAAAGACTTTCAAAATTAAAAATTCCAGAGCCACAATAATTTATAATAAAGGTATATAAGGTGATATATAAGGTTTCAACTCTATTAGGACTGAAATCTATAAAGATAAGCTAATGAAATAGATAATAAATAATCAAATTCATTCTGGCCAGCGTTTCATATGGTCAGCAGCTGAAGTATTCTCTCGGCCACTTCATTGAACTGTCCGCTTTTATGACCTTATAACGATCCCGTTCCATTATTGAAATAACTTTGTAAGTCAATATTAATTGTCGGTTAAATATCAGTACAATGATCAACCTTCTATTTGTCGGATTGAACAGAACTCGATTAACCGTTGTATAAATAAATGAAGGTTAAACAGTAAGAACGTATGAACAACTTTTGTAATCTCTTCTGATGATGGTATTATATTGTAACAAAGTATTGCAAATTAGTTGAAGTCCTCCTTGCTTGAACAATTGATTTAATCTTTACATTTCCTTGAATGGAGAAAAGATGGTACAAGTAAATTTAAAAGTCAAAAGTTCTTATCGAGGATACTGGACACGACTCGTTTGCTGATCATTAAGGATGAAGTATAGCTTTTAAAGTCCAGATAATTTAAATTGTGACAAGTTTATAGAATCCTCTATTTATAAATTGTCAGACAGAAAACGGGTCAGTAGGGTTTACTCGATTTTTGAAAAGTTTTGGAATTATTATTCTCCGGGATAAAATTTTTGTTATGTCTACTTTTATTATTAGCAAATTTAAAGTTTTTTTTTTTATATAGACAAGTGAATAAGATAGAAGTCTATAATTTAACACATTCTGCGAATCGCTTTCATTTAATGTTAAAATTGAATACAAGAAAAGGATTCCGCAGACAAACCTCTGAATACCGCGTATTAACGTACATTTAGTGTTGCAGCTTGTTGATTAAATTAAGTACTTAATGGGACGTGAAATTGTTTTGTTTACAATAATCGTGCTGGCTCTTTTAACAATTTACGTACAATTAAGTTGCTTCGTTATTTATGACAGTTGAAGGCAATTGTTCACGTGTTAATAACATGCTTTCACTTTATTTGCAAATATATAACGGACTCGGCAGACATTGTCTTACCCAATTTACGGTCAGTTAAAAGGACATCTACTGCAAGTATTCCAAAATTGAGACCAACACCGTTAGTTAATTATTTTTTACTTATTATTTATTTCTTCTGAATATTCTTTTGAATTTTCCATTCTTTGTTTTTACTAAATCATTCTCAGAAATAATGCAAATAAAAAAATCAAATAGGAGATAAGGCCCAGCCGTTTTGGACTTATAGCGAGAGAGGAAAAAGAGGTTGTGATAGCGGCATTTGACTTAAGTGTAATGAATCCGATCGATTTTAAAAGCACATTTTCTTTAAGCCATCTCAACCTAAAATAATTCTAATAATGTTAGGACTAATAATTAATAAAATTATTGAAAAAACAAACAATAAAACCCATCTGTGATTTCTAAATAACGCTATTAATAGAAACAGAAACGACAGTTTTTAGGTCTGCCTGTCTCATTATATTATTATTTATCCAGTTTAGAATTCATACAGGCTTATCCGATTTATATTAGAACTTAGAAGGTAAAGGAGAACGATATATGATGGTACTCTTTATTTCATAAATAAAAGATTTCTAACTTTGAGCCTATAATTGACGAATTGAAGTACGATGAGAGGACGACAAAATCAGTCGATCGCTAGGTGAAACAATTTTTACCACGACCGGGTAATAGATTGGTCACCCATTCTATCACTGGTTTTTTAATATCCAACGTTCTCCGTGTTTCAGAAGGCACATATAACAATGGGTCCCAATTAAAGTGACTTATGATATTAGTCGTGAGGTTATAGAGATTGTTGGGGTTTCGGGAATGACGTCAGCTGACAGTCGGTCAACCTAACTCGCCTCATAGCCACATCCTCTGCAATTTAAGAGACTGCCGTCGTATGCGGAACATCGCCGCACTGCTGCGAGTGTGCGTGCGCTGAAGTCGTGTCGTGGGTTCTGTATACTTTGATTTTAATTCTTTTATTTTTATGCTTTATATTATTTTAATTTATATTCCTTTTGGAACATTTACCATAGATATATATAGAAAATCATATATCAAAATAGTACCAATTTTTGTTGTACGGAAATGCACATAGACGTCTTAATCTATTAGTGAACCTAGATTACTTAATAGATAAACATACAAAAAAATAGGTAATATAAGTAACAATAAGTATAAGGTAATTATGATTATTAATGTGAAATGTGTATTATATGAAGTTGTTTGTGTTATCTAAAGTAATAATTATATACATAGATGAACAGTATATACACAAAAATTTTAAGTAAAAAAGTTTTTTTTTAACTTTTTTATTTTAAAATATTATTTATTATTTTTTAGCTATCGATGTTTCTCAATCATTTTCGCAATTTTATTACAATGATCTGATGGCCACATCTCATTTAGGACGAAAAACACCGTCAAGACGAATCAAAAAACCCCAAAGCTGGACGGATTTAAATTCTGTTTGTTTTGTTTTGTTTCCTTCCCCTGATTTAAGGAAAGGTTTAAAATAAAAAAATAAGAGGGAAAGTCGAAAGATTTTATGACATTACAAAAAAATCGAGAATTGGTCCCTAATTCGGAATACTTCGGAATAGATGACGTTCGTACGGACCATTGAAAATTGTTATTTCCTAGGACGGCCAGTGATACGTTTTATGAAAAAGACATAAATATAAATATACACAAATATACTAGACTATATTATGACACACGGGCGTCTGTTCCTAAGGTAGACAACTTAATGCCCGTGTTATAGGTAAGACTATAGGAGATAGCAATTGCAAATGGCTAATAGAAAACAAGCCAAAATTCGGCAAGACAATGTTTAAGGCCTCGTTTAAGGAGACGCGTGGCGTTGTGCGTCGCGTGCGGCGTGGCGTCTCGCGGCGGCGAGTAACCACTGTTAAAAAGTTATCTGACCTTTAATTAGAGGTAGCGCTATGCATGTAGCCGAATTGACCGGCGCGCCCGGGTACCAGTACCTCTTTCTTACTTCTTCTACTACCTTTACAAAAAAAATATTAACTTCACACTAGTACTAAATACAGTTATGAGTAAATAAAATCATTGTATGAAGTATAACGGAAATTTTTGTTTGTTTCACGGAAATAAATTAACTTCCCTTTAGCATTTACCGTTTTTTCTTAAATGGGTCTATTTGATCGTAGAGATGTCAAATAATTTGTAAATACAAATATCTCTCTTACAACCGCTATACATGTTTCGACAAATCGTTGCGAAAAACTGTGTAGTTTTATAGATACGTGTGTATAAAAAATCGTTGTCTTTTAAACGGCATAGCTTAATCGATGCGTTTGGATGGCTATCGCTCATTTCGGCAGTTCTTCAGCTCTATTTAACAGCACATTTTTTGCGCAACGATTTAACAGCACAGTTTTTTCGCAATGATTTGTCGATACGTGTGTAGCAGCTATCAGACGTAATAAGGATATAACTGCATATTTTTTTCGCAACGATTTAACTTCACAGCTTCTTCGCAACGATTTATCGATACGTATGTTGCGGTTATTCGACGTAATAGCTATTTTTCTAAAAACCAATACTTGACAATTATGTGAGAAGAGGACCTGGTACCTGGACGTGCCGGCCCAATTCGGCTGCAGACCAAAAGGACTGCAAGCGTGGTCTAACCTAATTAAATGGTTGTCCATTTTGAGGGTGAACAGACGGACGGACGGACAGAGTGAAGTTATAAGAGTTTAAGGAACTCTAAAAATGATATTATTGTTCATAGTAAAAAAAATATTTTTTATTTTAAAGATATAATAATACACTCGGGGTTCAATAAGATCGCACATGAGAGCATTTTTTTGTAAAATGTTTTAATTTTTTTTCTGTTTAAAAAAACATTTTTTTTAAATATGGGGTTAAAGATCGTTCACCGGATAGGTATTGAAATGAACTTTAGTTCCATATTAAAAAAAAGACATATTTATTTTTAAGTAAAATAAAAAAAATATTTTCCAAAGTGTATTTTCTCATGTGCGATTTCATTGCGCCCTAGAGTGCAATGAAATCGCACATTTAAAAAATTATTGCTACAAAATGTGGTGTAACGAAGTATTGCACAGAATGTTGTCTTTAAATACAAGTAAATTACAAAAAAAACCATTGCACAAACTCGTTATTATCTTACTCTCGAAACACCATTATTTATATATTAGTACATTGACAAATACCGAATCCATAAAAATATTCTTCAATTTTATGCATATGTGCATTAAAAATAATCAAAACAAAAAGCGGTTTTAATTTTATATGTTTTTAATTTGAGCATGTGACGTCACAAAACTTTTGACCTCCCCCATGCCTGATGTCACACAAGGTCACATTTTGGTGATCCTCTCCCCTTTCCCCTCCATTAGCATGTGACGTAATTTAGGATTTAAAACCTTAATAACTTGTTTCACAAATGATAACAATGATGGGACTGTATTCTTTTATCTTGGTTTTGATTAGATTAACATTCTTAATTAACTTCATCTCAATATTTTACAAGTAAATGTAGGTCAAAAAGACAACGTTATAAGGTATATATAAACGATATTCCACGTAGAATTTCAAGTATGTGGGAAAATAACTTTCGTCAGTCATCTCTCGTGCTATTTCACCCGATTGCATGTTACGACCACACATATCTACCGAATGGCACAAATGCATATTGTCATACGTGTCTATATCGACACATTTTTTTTTTTACTGTTTGTTCACAGCCTTTCATTAAGTTTTCACTAAAATTCGATGTGAACAATGTCATTAGGTTTTGATTGTGTGCCCTAACGGTACGTAAATATTTACAGCTTAGAAACTAGTACATTGTCTGTACAAGGAAACACTACTTTTAAGTTACATTGCAATTTGGCAATAGTATTCATACACAATCAGTTCAATAATAAATGGACGATAATAATTAGTGGCAACTGTTTTTTTACTATTATACTAAATCAAAAAAAATTATTCGCCGTAGGTAGTTCGCTATTTAGAAAGTTACAATAGATTTATTTATCTAGAGGAATTTTGTCCAAATCGCCAATCACCTTAGGCATATTTGGAAGTATATATAATTCATTAGAGGTTCTTATAAAACGCATGATGCCATCAAACCATCGCTCTGTAGCCCTAGCACGAACGTTCTCGATAGTTTTACTTACTTTCACGTTCGAAATCGAACGTCAAATGAAACTAATGCTACCGTTTTACACAACTTAGTTGCTAAATATTGCTAGCACGAATGAAATTAGAACTTGCACGCATCGATTTCTCGACGTTACGGCCAAGTTTGTCGTGTAAAATAGAAGCACGAACCTTCATTTGACGTGTCGTTTCGAATGTTAAAGAAAGTAAAACTATAGAGAATGTGTGTGCTAGGCTCGGGGCTTACTTGCGTCTATTCTCGAAGCCGAACGTCAAATGAAACTCTTCATGTTACCGTTAAATACGACTTACTTGCTAAGAATTAAATTGTAAGTCGCGCGTATTGAACGACGTTACGGCGAGTTAAGTCGTGAAAAACGGTAGCACGAACCTTTATTTGATGTTCGGTGTGTTTAGTGCGAGCTTTCCATCTTTAACGTGATGGTAAAGTCGTTTTCAATACGTATGGATTTTACAAAGTTACCGTAGCGGTAACTTAACTAGGTAACGCTAGTTGCACGTCACATAGCGTTATCAGATCAAACTCCATATAAATTGAAGTTAATTTTTAAAGTTGGAAAACTCACACTAAGCTCAGGATTTCGAAGTTAACGAAAGTTAGCCGTCGAGAAATGTTCCTACTAGGCTCTAATTCGCGAAAGCGTTCTTGCTTTCGTATTTGAGATATATTTGTACGTACGTCCACTGTGCATTCTCGAGCACACATATATTGAAAATATATGAAATATCGACTTCACTATCACGCTTTGTTACCGCATTGTCTGTTATAAACTCTACGCATTCTTTAAAATTAAAACTCATAACGTTACTATACTTAATGTAATAATATACATTTCCTATTCCCATATACATTAACCCAAGCAAGGTGCAGGGTTTTTGATAAATAGGACATTTGCATTCTTATATAATGCATTATAATCAACGAAATTATTTAATTTTTTTTTGTTATATTATTTTAAGTTTGACATTTTTAAATTCTGAACTATTTTCCATGACATTTAATAATTTTATTTTAATTTGTAAAAATAATGAATTATTGCATGCTTTTTAGCGGAATGTGGAGGACATTTAATGTAACAGCCTTGTACTCATATTTGCAAATAAATAAATTATGAATTATGAAAATATTTTGAGTGTCGACGCTGACGTCCGTTCGCTTCCTCGCCTGTTGAGGCACTTCCGTAACGCTCTCGGCATTCGCCAACTTACTCCCTAAAGTCAAGGGTGCGTAAAGCAGTTATATTTCAAAATAATAAAACATGCAGTTAGTGGCATTTTCGGAATACTTCCAATAAATAGCGTTCGCATTGGACCTTTCCACAAAGCAGGCAAGACATCGTATGCCCCGTCCGCTAGTTTTATTTATAAAAAAAAAAACTCTCCAAGCAAAGAATTGGCAATAAAATGTAATATTATCGTCAATTAATGTTATTTTATTACAGATTATTCAATAAATAAGTGGACATTTTATAACAAAGTATATTTTATATTAAAAATACTTAATTAGTACATCGAGCTAAGGGCAGTCTTTGAAAATACATATTATCTAGAATAGAAAAAGAAACACATTCAACAAACATTCAAAGTCCAGAAAACGTTGTAAAAATTGTACAAAATACATCAGATACATCACAATAAATGAAGTTTGGCTCCACTCAATCCAATTAAGATATGACGATTCCGTAAGATCTTAATTAATTCTCAACGCGCCATCTCATCTCCGAGCCAACTGACTCGTTAAGAGCACGCTAATTTGCTTTTGTAGATTAATAATTATTTCCACTTTTACATACTATTTAATTTTTGTTAAAAATACCAAGATAGTCTTGGAAGTATTTTTTCAATGCGTTTTAAAAATAATGTCTTGAGGCGTCATAACTCGTATAGTAATAATTTCCATATATTTTTTGCGTAAACATTTTCAAAAACTTTTCATTTCTTTAAGGGGTGATTTAGTTACGCTTGTTTAGTGCGCTTGGCAGATTAAGTGTCCTGTAATTTTTATGGGGGCTGTCTCAAATTGTCTGAAAACCTTAGATAAACTGAAAAACAATACCCGTGATAATTTCGTTAATATCGACACGGAAATTTTAATGGAAGTAGAGTAGCATTCATACCATTCTCTCCATCTGCTAAAAAATTATCAATACTAACTTTGAATAGCCGGGTAATATATGGCATTGACTATTTTACATTATTGATATTTCTCTTTTTAGAAATGTTATTAGTATATAAGTTTCCTAACATACTGTTTTAGTAAATAATATTTATTAGATAATAAGATTTCAACATGTTTACATCGTTAGCATACATATATTTTAATGTATTTTTGCTTGCGAATGTTGTGTATGCCTATAAGTCTTGTCACATAGAACATGAAAGCTTGTTATACTCTTAAAATTATGTTTGTGAACACGCTGTTGGCGTACCTACTTAAATAAAATAAAATAAAGCTTCATATTCTCATTTTCTCAATGTATTGCGCAAATTGGTAGCCATTTTTAATATATCAATTTTAAAAGGTATTGAAAAAACCCTTCCCAGATACTGATTATGTATTAAAAATATATGTATATGTATCTCAAATACTTTTGATTTTATTATTATTTAAAATAAAGAAGTTTCTGTCACGCACGCCGTAGTTTAAAACTGATTGCTGAATACCTGTTTTTCGCTACCAGAGTTAGGGAATACGAATAATGGAAGAATAACAAAGACAGTTGTGGTGTGGCATCGGCTGAAGATAGTGTTAAAAGTGTTAACTAGTACAAAGTTCAAAGAGTGTTTGAAGTGTATCCCTCAAGCAATTTACTGTGTATTAATTAAGTATATCATATCTGTTCTATTAATTATTATTCATAACAATAATACGCATTAAGCTTACTACATCTTTTGGTATTTTAAAATGTTAGAAAAATTATATATCCAAGTAATGGTGTCAGTTTATTTAATTTCTCTGTTTCCAGTTTTATGCAGCGTTTAGTAATTAATTTCTGATCTAGATAACGTCATATTTACGTGATAATTATGTATTTTTAGCACGCAGAAGCGTGCAACATCGAAGAAGGAAAGAGACGCTTACTAGTGAACAATTTTGAGGGTAGTTGTTTTATGTGCCTACCGCACGACACAAGATAGCGACAACTAAGTCATATATTTTATATATTGTTAATATATATTATATATATCATATATTGTTAAGTTAACGAGGAACTAGATAGTGTGTGGTTCTTTTGCCATATGTATTTGATGCTTTAAATGATATATGAGATTTTTTACTTTATCCCTTACACCTTATTCTTTGTACATACATAAGCCGCTACAATGCTAAATATTTACTTTCTCTTTTATCTTTAGTGTGCTCCTATTTTTCTTGCTGAGTTATTTATTTATTTATTTTTTTAAAAGAATATTAGGAACACTTATTGGGTATGTCTAATAAATTTACCCAGTTACTATTGGTTGGGTATTTAAGAAGCTGTTTCTGAAGAACGTCCCAGCATAATAAGTACAGCTATACACTATTCGTTTAGTCTTGAGACAAATGGTAAACAAAGATACCAGTGTTTCCCAACGCTTAGGTTAGGTTTGTCACTCATTTTGACTGTTTGGTAACAGTAAACGACAGGGCCTGATTAATAAGGTCTTAATTTGCTGCCAATCCGCTTTCTCCCAGTTGTAAACGAACACAAATTGTTTTTATTTTATATTTACTTACGCAGTACTGCCTGATAAGATGGTCAGTCCAATAAAATAAAATATAAATTAAAAATCTTTGTCATTATTAGTATGATAAAATATGAATTCCATCTCAAAAAAAACACACCTTTAGTTTTGACTAATAGATCTAATTGCTCTGATCTGATTTAGTAGTACCCATTTGCGTTCAATGAATCAAGTCAAATCAAAATATGTTTTACTCAAGTAGTAGACTTTTACTCTTGAATCGTCACATATTTTAAAAGCTACCACTGATTCGGAAAAGTCGACCCACGAGAAGATCAGCAAGAAACTCTTTAGCTACTCTTTTTTTTTAAATAGTTCTTACAAAAAAATAATTTAATACATTTCCAGGTTAACTTATTATATACAAAGCTGGAGCGACTCAAATGCAAGCAGTTTTATCTTTAATATAGTCTTCGACTGTATAATACGCCTTAGGAATAATAAAGCATTACATATCGTTTAGCCTTCATTTATTAATAAATACTTGAAAGCTTAGACGGTACTAGAAAATCCGGGCGCAAATTGATTACACAACATTTGCCTCGGTATTTGTTACATCTAAGAGTGGGATAACTTTTTCAAAGTAAATTAATTTCTGAAAGAAGAAGATATCGGTTTTAGAAAATGATTATAGCTATTTTATATAAAGTACTAGTTGTTTCCTGCAACTTCGACCGCGTAATATTGACCTTGGGATAGCCCGTAGACTTCTTTAAGCTGGCAACATCGAAATATCCGTTCGTAATAGGTGTTTGCTAGCTATAAATTACCGCCTTGCCAAATCATATATTAGAACGTCTCGCGATTTTCCAGATTGTGTGATGGTGAACTATTGCTTTTATATTGTACTACCTGTGCTCGTGCGTGAAATTGGGTAAAAAAAAATAGATTCCATTTTAGCGTGATGATACATATCCTACAGCCTTCGATAAATGGGCTATCTAGCACTGAAATAATTTTGCAAATCGAACCACTAGTTCCTGAGATTAGCGCGTACCAGTAACCAAACAAACAAACTCTTCAGGTATATAAGTAACACGTTGTTACTTATATCTGGGACTATTCACTTAGGTTCTTAAGACTACTAAAGACAAAGTGCAACCCAGTGATTTGTATCATGTAATATCCCCAACCAATACATAAGGTTGCCATTACGTTTTGACACGATCTTATAGTAAAATATACACATGTTAACATTTTCGTATATTTGTGTTTTTATATATAGTTATAATGCTTATTTCATACAAATATTAGCATCCGTACACCATCGTCTATATCTATACTAATATATAAAGCTGAAGAGTTTGTTTATTTGCTTAAACGCGCTAATCTCAAGAACTACTGGTCCGATTTGAAAAAATATTTCAGTGTCAGATAGCCGAAGAACACTATAGGCTATATCATCAAGCTAAAATTGATATTTTTTACCTAATTTCATGCGGACGAAGTCGCGGGCACAGCTCGTATTATATAAAAGCTAAAGGCCACCTATCACGAAATTTCGAAAACCACGGCATTTGAAGAGGAAACGGAAATATTTTTGAAAAATGTGGACTTGGAAGTGGGCAACGACCAAACTGACGTAATGCATAACGGCGGTGGGGTTTGAACCGGGTACCTTGCGGATTTCAGTCCATACCCTATACCGTTGAGCTATTGAGGCTCTAACTTTTATCTCATGTTGTATAGAAATACTTACTGCTTTTATTCACCTTATCATATAAAGAACAGCCCAGCCGTGTGTAGTGCGCGCAAGGGACGTAAAGCGTTCAGTTTACGCAGAGCGGCCATCAGATACTCTTTGTTAGGCGAATAAGCGGCATACACCTGATGTCAAAGAAAATAACGATAACAACGCACGGCACCTTTGTATAACTATGAACAAATACTAAATACGTCTAGACGATCCAAGTAATACAATGGGTACTGTAGCTGCCGCTACATAACAAGATGGCAATGATGTCGAGTGGACCAAAGCAAACTAGATGGCGCTGTACGGATGACGACGACTGCTGTAAAAACACTGAAAATCTCCATACAAACTAACTCACGCTAGCAAAGTTTCTATGTGTACCTACGGTTACTATATATAGACCTTCCTACGAACAACTTTGCGTTGGCGCAGTGGGCAGTGACCCTGCCTTCTGCTCCGAAGTCTTTAATCCGCGAATGAATACGAGGGAAAATCGGTGTAATGCTGCAACCCGAAAGCTACACCATCGAATCCGCCACCCAAAGCACACAATGACTTTCCGATGTGCCTCAACGCACGTTTCACTTCGACACCGAAGCCTCGACAGGAGATCGACTCTACAAAGGTTATTCGTAAAGTATCGTATTCATTCGCGGATTAAGTAGTTTAGTTTTTCATGCATGTCTTGGATTTCCGTAATGTAACGCCTGATTCTATCAGTTATTTACAAACTTATCGGGTGATGAAAATACAGAATTAAGAACTAATTACATAGAGACTTCAAAATGGATGTTAAATTTATTTATGAAATACTGACGAATTTTTAACATCTTGTAAAGCTGTCGATATAATTCTTTTGTATATAAAGGTTATCTGTCTCTTCAGCCGCAACGAACGCGTATAAAACAAGACGAAATTAAGTCAGACACTTTTCATACAATATCAATAAATAATACAATTTGACTCGTTAACACGATAAGCGAACGGTGCAGAAACACTTCAATAAGTAAAATTTATTGAGAGTGTAAGGCCCAATTCGGCTACAAGCATGGCGCTACCTCTAATTACGATTAATATCACAAGGTGACATTAATCGGGTCCCACTATTTTACGTGCCTTCCGAAACACAGAAAAGGTCGGATATCAAATATAAACCAGTGCTAGAATGGGTCACTCATCTATCACCCTGTCATGATTGATGACCCTGATTAGGCCACGATCTCTTCTATAGTTTTATATTCCTTGAAATAATTTGTTTTTCAATTATTTATAATCAGATAAGGTAGGATTTTTTAATTCATACTGACACCTAGGAACCACTGCAGTACCAGGAGGTTCGCAGATGAGGATTTAAAATTTATATAATGTTACTTTTATCCTTTCTACTGACCAAAATCAATATAGAGCACGTAGCGTTGATACTGGATCCGATCCAAATTACTTTTATTATTTGGCATCACTTACGGCTCTCCGTTTTAGAAACTGGCGATATTTTTAAAACAATGAGACAAGAATAAAGGCATTTTTGGCATAAAATTGAATTATCTTGCTTTCGTTTGAAAGATTTCTTAGTCGTGTGTTTGAGTCTATGTTTTCGACCAACAGTTACTGGATCAAAATTCGGTTGGATACCGTTAATTTAATATCCATTCAATTGCGTTCAAACGATGTTTTACATATAAAACATATTTGTCTAATACGAGCTGAAATTTGAGACTTCGTTCGCGTTAAATTCAGTTTCATTTCACGTAGAAACGTAGCCTATGATCTTCTCCAAATTCCAATATATCTCTGTACCAAATGTCATCAAAATAGGTTCAGCAATTTGGGTGTGAAAGTGTCACAGACATAGTAGCTTTCACATTTATAATATTATAGTATAATATATATTTGTTACTCATAGTAACAACTAGTAATTTAAAAACAATCTATAAGAGTAAAATTACTCCATTGAGGAAGTATCAAATAAATTACCTTGTTATAATTTATTAAATTATTTTATTTATAACTTTCGGACCCAGCAGACGCTGTCCTTTTTTTTTATATAACAAGGGGCAAACGAGCAGGCGGTTCACCCAAATGACTACCGACGCCCATGGACAACTGCAACACCAGAGGGCTCGCAGATGCGTCGCCGGCCTTTGAGAAATGAGTATGCAATGGAAACATCAAACGTAGAGGCTTTTAAAATGAGATTTACATGTTATGTAAAATTAATGGTGAATTTCACGTGCTGGCGTATGCTACCGGTGTCAGCGCGTTGCTACTGATTTAGTTTCGCGTTGGTAACTTACTCTAATGAGTACGTTTCTGTCACCAAAAATGTTTGGCATCCAAATACGCATTCTCATTCTGCAAACGGCGTTCTGTATAATCAATACATAGAAATAAAATTGAACATTCTGTTTGTGACGTCGAAATTATTGTTTTTACTAATTGCATATTTATACGATACCTACTACAAAAACGCGAGTGAAAATTTTATGTTTATTTGAAATGGCAGCACCGATTTCGGCGGGACTTTCACTGGGAAATAGCTAATGTTACAAAAAGTAATGTTGTAAGTAAAGAGTATGCTTGAAGGGATTAATTTCTAAACTACATCTAACAGGAACGTATCATCCACTGCCTGTGCCCGCAACTTCGTCCGCGTTAAAATGAGTTTAAAAAAAGGATCAATTTCAGCGTGATGATATATAGCCTTCCTCGATAAATGGGCTGTCTGAGAAAGAGGTACTGGTACCCGGACGCGCCGGCCCAATTCGGCTACAAGCATGGCGCTACCTCTAATTAAACTTTTTTTAAATTACTTAAAAAAATGCATAGAAAATCACACGGTAGTGAACTTTGGACATCGAGGTGATGAGGCTGAAATTTCAAGTTTTGACGAGATGTCTTGTGGTGGAATTCAGGTGTCTTAATTAGTTAGAATAATTACTTGGAATACTCGTGATATATGCAGTAAAGTTTAAGGTATAAGAGTTAAAGTTTAAGGTATATAAGTTAAAGTATAAGGTATATAAGTTAAAGTATAAGGTATATAAGTTATTATTAAAGACGACACTGATGTAAGGAAAAACTGGAACGAGTTTATGTTTACATCTTTTTAAGTACTATTTTTGTAATATTTGGAAATAAACAAAAAAAAATTAAAAAGAATTGTGATTTTTAGGGTTCCGTAGACCTACAAGGAACTTTTTTATTTTCTCTCAGACCGTCCGTCCGTCTGTCCCCCCACAAGTCCCACCTAAAATGTCTAAACTATTAGAAGTAGAGACATGAATTTGCTTTTATTAGCTATTGCTAATATATATATTACTAAACTGCTTAAAACTGTATCCTCTTTATAAGATAGACTTTATAAAATTTTTATATATAACTTTCCGTTTTCAAAGTTTGATGGTTGATCGAACTTTGACACTTAGTCATCTAAGAATCCAGAAAGAATAGAATTTCTCTTTTCTCCGAAGATTAAAAAAGCAATTACAAGTTTAATTAAAAGTCGGAAGTAAGATACTTATGATAAAAATAATTCGCCCAAAACTGCTTTAATAAATTCAGGATAATCCATTTAGTCCTAAGAATTTTGTATCGTTCATTTGTCCAACTTTTGCTTTTAAAGGCCTCTCAAAAAGTGCAAATTTTTGGGCAGTTTAGATTAAAATACTGTTACTAGAGGAGGTCGTACCCTATGAGTGATCAGCATTAGGTTAGCATTTCTTACCGCGACCAGGTGATGGATAGGTGATCCATTCTAATACTAGTATTCTACTATCAGACATCTTCTGTTTTTCAGAAGGCAAGTAGAACAATCGGTCCTCATTAATGTCAGTGCACTCGGTTACATTAGTCGTGAGATTGTAGAAATTGTGGGGGTTCCGTGGATGACTTCACACGGCAGTTGGTCATATAAATTGCCCTCCAGCCATCCTCTGCAATTTAAGCTGATCCTGGAACTAGAACGGGAAAACGCTAGATAGAAGACAGTTACTACAGGGATGAGAGAATCTGACGTCACTAACGATAGCTCTAAATGACAGTTTGAGCGTTGTATTATAAGAAGTAGTAATAGCATTTCCTAACATTCAGGGTGATAAAGGTGGTGATGTTGATGCATTATCTACCTTAACTCGTCGTCACGTAGCGTCACGGTATTCGCATTCGAAAATACAAAAACGTTTCAATATGATCGGTATAATTTACGATATTACCATGACAAAAGCAAATGGCACGTTCAAATTCATTATCGATACGTAGTTTGTTCAGGCGGGAGATAAACGAGTGAATGTTTAATTTGCGTAAAACGGAACGCAGATCTGCTACAAACAGCGTCGGTAAACAAGAACTTCAGTGCCAACGAATTTATTACTTGTTTTTACAGAAAAACTAAAAGTATAGAAAAT
>JANCMC010017982.1:33282-93786 GCA_024363005.1 Charaxes varanes
AGTGTTATTGAGGAATTCGTAATATCCTTGTAACGGTCAATAAACGTTAGTAGAAGATATAAATATAAATATATGTTTATACTTATATGTACATCTATACGAATAACATGTCGGTCTTTTAGTGTAGTGCTAGCAAAACTTTTGTTTTCTAATAGGAGAAAGCACCTGCTGCTAGTTTCCAAACCACTAACGGCTAGCGGTTTTTTCGTATTTTAGAAATATGCAGATTTCAAAGGTATTTTTCTTTCACTGCAAAACCAGCAATGGAAAACAGGAATTCCACCATCCATCATTTCCAACGATGTCTAAAGTTTTCGACATTAAAATTTATGAGACAAATCATCTAATATACGGAAGCAAAATGATAATAATGAATAAAGCAACAAAACACTATAATTAAACTATCGAAATGCTGTCCAATATATTATAAGACACTAAGAAATGTTTTACCGTCAACACTTAATAGTGGTTCAGTAGTCAAGGCTGAATATAGAATGAAGCAAATTTATTTAAATTCTGCTGCTAGTTCAGCGTTCATTGAAAAGTCTCATTTTGTTTAACAAGATGCTTCAGACCGATTAAACTGAGCCGGCTTTATCGAGTATTCTGTGTCAAACGTCCATTATCATTTGAAACGACAATAGCTTACTTGAGATCAATACAATTGTTGGAAAAGATAGAAAGATTAAACTGAAGCACTATTTGTTTAAAAGTTATGACTGATAATGTCCTTTTCGAAAATCAAGGTGTTGTCAGTGCTTTTATATCCAATCGGTGTACTGACTGTAGATGGATCGTTATTTTGATGTTTGTTTCGCCTTTTGAATTTTGATTTT
Source organism: Charaxes varanes (assembly GCA_024363005.1). Lineage (NCBI taxonomy): Eukaryota > Metazoa > Arthropoda > Insecta > Lepidoptera > Nymphalidae > Charaxes > Charaxes varanes. Next base: position 34,119 of record JANCMC010017982.1, read on the forward strand.
ATATTCAAATACGATACCAAATAGAAGATAAATTATATTCTTAGCGTTTGATTTGAATAAAAATTATATGTTTTCAAATCAGTAACGTCTAGGTTAACTTCTGTTTGGTAATGCTTCTGTAGTTAATCTACGTTATCGCCTAGACTTATATGTACGGTCTAAGTGATATGAAAATTGTAAATGCAAAACCACTGGCAATCTCTTTAATTCGCAAGTGGTACACTGTCAAAAAGATGATTGTTTTCGAAATACGAAAATGGCACTAATAATTAATACAAAACAGCAACAAGGAAAATTTTCAAACAAGAAAATGCCAATTGTATACCAACCAGCTGTAAATAAAATGTGCTCAACGTTAACTTTGATGTCGTTAAGGTAACACTTACAAAAATTCCCGTCGTTATGAGAACATTTCTTTGCTTCGTGATCATTTTATATTGACTTTAACATTTCTTTTATTTTTTGATGCATTAATAAGATTTATATTTACTAGTCTTACACTGTTTTACAAAACCTTGTTAACGGGGTGGATTGTATGCGTTAATTGAGTAAGATTTTTCTCTTCATCCAGATCTTTCACTTATTAATTATTCGATAGGCTAGACTCAAGTTTCGTATAGGTACCCTGATATTGGACAGTTTCTTTATTTATCCCCCTTTAATATAAAATAGTGTTCACACTTTAAGATTTGTAAAATCTTTTTTTTTTGTTCCAAATCATATGGGCTTTCGTTTAACTCCTCAAAAAAATATTATTCCATTTCAACCTTTAAAACTGGCGAGTTGTTTTTTGTTTGCTTCCACTCGTTTCACCCACCGCAAACCGCTGGACCGGCGCTAATGAAACCGTACCTTACCTTCAGGAACTTTGCCCACCTAACTTACATTTTGTTTTCAGGTAAAACTCCAATAATGGCCCCAAGTCCCGGAATAATTTCCCAGATTTCAACATTCGCCATTTTAGATTACGAACTTTAAGAGAATTAATTTGTAAGGTTTCAATTTTCCAAGGTAGGGGTATCTTAGTTGTTTTTGTTAATTAAATTTTGAGCCGGCGTCAGGTGCAGATAAATAAATTTCGTGATGATTTAAAATTTGAGATTTTATTATGGAACAAGCCGTGCCTACGACTTTATTAATAAGAAACGGATACAAACACTTTTAATTTGACAAAGACAAACGAAGGTAAGATTGAAAATCTGTCTCCTTTGTCTGGACTTGACATATGTACATATAGCAAGCAGTTTTAGGAATAATTAAGTTTATTACAGTGCATAGTAGAAGCCACTAACGAGACTAGATACTATATCGGTCTCATCTTTTACTTCAGGGCAATTTTTTTACATCGCTAACAACAATGTCTGATAAGATGTGTGACGTGTTAAATACTTTTGAACACTAAATAACAAAGAAAACGTAGCACCATAAAGACAGTTGAATTCCGTCTTTGTACTTATGAATTGAGTTATTTAATACTGTCCGCATTTGTGTACAGCAAAACACAAATCAGCAGAGAATAGGATTCTCTCTAAATTCCCATGAAATTACTTTAAATACTCAAGTGACGGCGAGATTTTCTCTAGTAATACATTACGGTAGGTAAATCTGACGTATCAATCGAATACACTTTAGGCATTCGATCCCTCTTATTCAATACGGGTGAAAGCCTTAATCCGTTCACATCACTCAGCCTTGACTGGCTGAAACCAATTTAACATACAAACGTACTTACATTTAAAAGGGGATTTTGGAGCAGTTGAAAGGTTCTCAGATTCCAAATGTATATAATACATATTGACAGATATTCTTCGATGTTCCAGAGATTATGATATCGTTGCATTGATTTAAGCATCAACCTTTGGCTACTTAAAAAATAATGGAGTACTTATACACTTAATTAGAGGTAGCGCCACGCTTGTAGCCGAATTGGTCCGCCGCGTCCGGGTACCAGTACCTCTTTCTCACATGGGATCGGCGTGAAGTGGCGGCAATGCTGTCACGTCTAGTGATGGTGTTGTTGTCGCGTTTCGTTCGGTTTGTGAGACTGTTACGAAAAATGTGATCGGGCGATTCGATTTCACTTCTTTCTTGAACAATTTTATATTTTCAAGTAAATAAAATTGTAAATGCATTTTGAACTTCAATTATACATATATAAACATATTTATACATACATATATGTAGATAGTTACAGAAGGTTTACTTCAGTCTTGTCGCGTGTGGTCTAAAGCGCACTTCCACACTTTTTGTTACCTACATACTATTTTTTTAATATATGAAACTGCTTGGAGTTGAGTCACTTCAGTTTTGTACTTTATAGTTAACATGGAAATGTAAACTCATTTTTTGTAAGAACTCTTATAAAAAGAGTGAAATGGGATCAGTGGTTCTTGAGATTAGCGCGTCCATACAAACTCTTCAGCTTTATATATTGGTATAGATATAGATTAGACGGGGAGGTGGTCGTTGAACTGTTATGATAAAAGCAGTTACCTATGGCCGTTTGCTTGCGGTAGTCACGCTTGGGGGCGGCCACCATGTGTGCATACGTCATCATATAACTGATTATTCTCGATAATATTTAATTGTTTATAATTAAACTAGAGGTTCCTGCCGAGACAAACCTTATGTGGTTTAACGGCTCTTTTTTAATGTAAAAAATATATTGTTAATTTTTAAATAAATAAATAAATAAAAACTGTCGGTACCTTTCTACGAAAATTGCGCGGATGGAGGATTATGAAATCTGGCACAATCATAGTTTATAATATAGAGGTAAGTATGAGAATTATTAATAGATTCTTTATAATATGCAATATTAATATATTAAATTATATAAATAAAACTACACGCACACCAATGTCAAACGATTTAAGTGATTTCCACACACATGCATAACATTTTACTATAGCATTGTGTCAAAGCGTCATAAAGACGGTAAAAATATATATGTAATATTGTTATATGTTGTACATATAAATGAAATTATGTATATATATATAGCTTTAAATAAACATATAGTATGTTAATCGTATTACCTGTGACCGAATTTCGACCACCAGGCAATCTGTAGTTATATTGAATCTCCATAATATCGATGTATTTTGTGCAATATAATCTACGTTAATATATATAGCTGAAGAGTTTGTTTGTTTGTTAGCTTGAACGCGCTAATCGTTGCAAGTATCACCTAGTATAGAATAGAAATTGAAAGGAAAGGACCCGCATGAATATTATCACAGGATTGGAATATGAGAATAATTGCTCTGCAGTGATAAGTTGATAACTGGGAGCGAATTCTATGCTTCGGCGTGCCCATATTCTCATACATTTAACCTTTGATGAATCATGAATTATCTGAATAATTCTTTATCAATATAATAGTTTGTTTTCATCTCACAAGTAATTTTCACTCACCTTGAAAATAATTTTTAAGCACTTAAATTTTATTACATAACTTTATTACTCAATGCCATGAAAGGAAAAGTTATATATTAGCAACATTTTTATATGCAAAAGTAGCTGACAGACATGTATTTACGATAATACACCCAGATTCGAAGCAGGAAGCGAACCCACAACCCCCGGAGCAGAAGCATTGTCAACTTTGTCAACAGGTTAGTCAAGAACACATGAGTGTTGATTGTCAAATTAGTCTGTGTTGAAGCAGAGAAAGGAGCGATTAGAGAAGTCGGCTCTATAGGGATTGAGCAGAATCTAGTTCGGGATAGAAAATCTACCTGTCCCGTTCCGTTAGACGGACGATTTTTTTTAAATATCATTAAACCCTCGATGGTGAAGGACATGGCACCGTGGTGGTTGATATAATGTGGTTCGATACCCATGGTTTGACGTCGCACCAACTCTTAAGCACATATCAGCAACGCTACACTATAGACTATGACACCAGAGCAAAAGATCCTGAGCATTTCATAAAGGACAACTCAGGCGATATCTATATAGAGCTGCTGTTCATAAAGAATGTCTAATTAATATATACCTAATACCTAGCTATTTTCCGTGACTTCGTCCGCGTAAAATTATTCTTGCGAGATCCCTTATACCTCCTTTATCTGATCATTCGCAAAATCCGTTCATAGCGGATATCTAGTAATTATGGACTATTCTTGTTGTCGAACTTCACTTTTGTTTGTCCCGCGGTTTTCGAGATTTCGTGATAGATGCACATTCGCTTTTATATATAGATAGATAATAGCAAACCTTTTTCAACTGTGATAATATATTCATGATTTTAAATAAATCTGATATATACGATTGTTGTTTAGCATAACGGCAAATAAACAAAGCTATGTTAAGTAGCTCCTACTGTGACCGGGTCATAGATTCGTAGCCCATTCTATCACTGGTTTATATTTGATATCTGACCTCCTATTTGTTTCAGAAAGCACGTAAAACAGTGGGACCCGATTAATCTCACTGAGTGAAATTAGTCGTGAGGTTGTAGAGATTGTGGGAGCTCCGAGGGTGACGTCAGATGGCCAATCGGTTATCTTAACTCGACCTACAGGCATATCCTCCGCAATATAAGCAGACTCTGGTACTAAACCGGGATAGCGCTAGGAAGAAGTAGTAGAGTATTTTGTTTTGTAATTTGTATTATCATGGCTCGAAGAACCCTCAAAAATAAGGAAAAGTAAGAAGGCCGCTCTAAATAAAAAAAAAAACGCATTTGACTTATGGCCATTTCACAATTCATTTCCGAAACCCAATAAGCTAGTAAGTTAAATTTCTCTCGCAATCATACATTTCGCAAGCGGCATCTAATTTAACTCATTGTTTATCACTCATATGACAGTACTATAGAGCGAGCTTCGATTCGTTTATAATTCGGTGTAACCTTAGAAGCCTATTGTACTCCGCCAATAACCTTCGCAAGTGCAAGTCATAACTTGACCAAGTTTTATCACAATCGTATAAACGCTATGGCCAGACATAAAGTGCGAACAAACGTTAATTTTCTTATATTACATTGGACCAAACAAAGAGGAACACGGATGTCTATATATTAATACATGAAGAGAAATTTTAGATAGCGTTTTACGAAAATTTCGCGGACGGAGGAGTACGAAAGTTTGCACAATTGTAGTTCATTTATAGAGGTAGGTGTACGAATGCTAATATTTTTATAAAATATGCATTACAAATATATGAAACAATTCGACCCGGCAGACGTTGTCCTGTCCGAACGTTGGTTTACTTACTAATTACAACATTCTATTATTCTATAATATTGTCACCGTTTGCGTTTCCTTTCCCTTTCCCTTTCCTGTTCCCGTTCCCGTTCCATGATGATTCACTATTTCGTCGTTAATGGCTCAAAAATGAAAAATAGATATATAATGTCGACGACTTTTTGGTATAACAATTTAAGATAAACATTTCCTTCATACACTATATACGTGTAACTGTTCGGGACAATGCTGTCACGTCAAGTGATGGTATTGTTGTCGCGTTTCGTTCGGTTTGTGAGACTTCCCGGTGGCCTAAACTCGCCATTAAAGGCCGGCCACGGATCTGCTAGCCTTCTAGGTCGTGCAGATGTCCATGGAAGTCGGTAGGCACTTAGGTGCCTGCTGCCTGCTACTTTGCCCCTTGTAACATAAAAAAAGCCTGTAAACATAAAGTATAATAAAGTATAAAATGTAAGAAAAGTCACAGGATATCCGTAATACGAGTTATTCTTCGTTTTCGCCACAAAATTTTCCGACAGGACGACGTCTCCTGAGGGTTTGTCGGCTTCAAAGTGTATCCACTTCCCGCTCACAAAGGACATCACTTAATGTCAAGGGCCACCTTGCTCCCGAGTGTCTTGTTGAAATTGTCTCAAATAGTTGAACATTTTATGTTTGTTTTTAAATAGTTTAGAGCCTAAATAGCTCAACGGTAGAACGGATCGACTGAAACTCCGCAAAGTGTCCGGTAAGTAGACATGCAAACTATGGCACCAGTTGCCTCCCTGGGTGTTCCCACAATCCTATGATCCGTTAGGAGTTGATAGGGTTGACTATTTGCGGTAGTTTTAACCCCCATATGCAGTGTACAAATTTAAACCATTTCTGAGTTATCACTTATTTGGGTTTTTTTTAAATAAGGCCAAAATGCAACTTCATTAATTTACTTCAAGAAAGCATCATATTTAATCTCACTTTTTCTTCTATATAAAAACAATTACACACTGGTTATTTAACACTGTTAAAACAATAATTTTAGGTACACGTTTAAGAATGCGAGACGGAAAACGGTCTTGTTTCAATATTTTTTGAGATTATTTTTCCTAAAAATGCATTAAAAACAAAAATAAACGTTATGAAACATGTCTCAAAGATTATTTTAAAAACATAACCGTTTTCTTAGCTCTCCAAAAATGTATAGCAACTAGTAACTTATTTGAAAGCAAATTAAAAAAAAAACCCCCACAAGCTGGAAGCTGGTGGAAATTCGTGTTGGATCGAATTCGTAGTTAAATTCACTCTTTAAAACTCGCTCACAATATTAAAAACAATTCCTAATGTAAAAAAAAAAATACTAATTTAAAATAATATTAACAGTTGTCCATGGGCGTCGGTAGTCACTTAGGTGAACCGCCTGCTCGTTTGCCCCTTGTTATATTAAAAAAAAAAAATTAAATTTTAAAATATCGTATACAAGTTATCAATTCTTTGTTCTTCTTCAAGGTTTACATTCATCTGAAAGTAAGATATACAGTATAGATACTTATATAGTACTAATCTTTAATTTTAAAAGGTTCGCTGTCTTTCAATCTCCGAATAAGGTTTTGTTAATTTTGAATGAAAGTTTTGATGAAGTACGCTTTCGGACTGCGTCAAAACCCTTCCTCCTCATTCCTCCTCTTCCTTTGCAGTAGTATACAATTTTAGACGAGCCCCTTTTTTACATATCGATAGCTCCTACGTAAATTGTTGTAACCCAAAATTCCCAACTTCACAGTAGAGCGTTACAAATGTGTATAAATAAAATAAAAAAAATATCGTTATTTTCGAATGTTCATAGAACTACAAATCGAGACGCGATGGATGGCAATTCCATACCCACGTCTCTTGAATGCCATGTCCAACATGATCCTTCGTCGTCGATTACGGCAGATACGCAACCCCTTGCTCCTACCTCTACCGCGTATAAGCTGGTTTTATAACCGTTTTTAGTGAGCTCATTGGTTAGGTCAAAGTTCGTTTTTATCAAATGGTCTTTGGGGATGTTGGTCTCTGTATTGGCATAAGAGATTATTCAAAATTTGACCTTATTTATTTACAAACGTTTTGTCAGTCTGTATTATGTATATAAATGTAATATGAATAATAATCAGGCTTTCGAATAAAAGAAGTTTTATGAAAATAGGAAAAGCCGTTTTTCGAAAAAATAACCTTTTGTGCCAGTGAACGGCTTGAGTATAGTTCACCTCAAAAACACCGAGGACGCCCCTTTTTGAGTGAAACAGTCAAATTCGCCTTCGCTGCGCGAGGCCAACCGCCCGCTCAAAGCAATATTTCATTTTAATGCCTAATTTTACTCTTTACAACACTCACTCTACAGTGTCATTGACACAAATTTTCTTTAATTAGCAGATTAACAAATACATTATTTGGCTGGCCCGTTGGCGCAGTGGGCAGTGACCCTGCCTTCTGTTCCGGGGGTCGTGGGTTCGATTCCCACCTCGACACCATGAATGTGCACTAAAGCAAGTCATATAACAAGAAAAAGACGAAGCTTTGAAGTACAAACCCATATCAGTTATGTACATGTTTGGAATATATTGTACATAAACTTAAATATCTCATCTGTCTGTAAACATACACCTCTAATTACAATCATATATTAAATAGTAACATTTTCATGACGTAAATATTTAAAGAATAGATCGTATCTTCTTTATATGGGTTTACCCTCATTTTTCTTTACATACGGGTGCAATGTATTAAACATATTATAAACCTTCCAAGAGAATCACTCCGTTTGTTGGTCAAAACCGCTTTTTTAAAATATTCTACGTACTTTATAACGCATAGGCTTATACAGCCACCAAAAGCGGTAGAACGCCCACATTACACCATAAATCGTCTGAAACGGACGCAAAGGCCAACGATGATGAGTCGATAACGGGATGCGACTTGCTTTTGTACTATGTAAAGATTTATCAGCGGAAACTTTCGTTTTTATTATTTTACCAACGCTAATTTATAAAAAACGAGTAAAAAATTTTAATTTATAGTTTAAATTAAAATATACGTGTATATGTGTATACGTGTGTACCCACAATTTATTACATATTTTATTTCTCAAGTGAGACATGGTTTTTACTATTACGATTTAGAGTACAAACTTTCTACTAACTTTTAGTGACATGACGGATATGAAAGTTAATTTCAAGTTATTTGTACATTTTAAAGTTATTAAATACTAACTTTAAAATGTATAAATATTTGAGGAGTGTTTGGGTCTTAATAGGCCGAAGTAATTACGTATGTATGTTATCTTTATTATAAGCGTGACTGGCCTTTTAAAATCAGATTAAGTCATTTTAATTATTTAATCTCATTACTGTTCAATGATCTACAGGTAGATATGTTTTATCGAAGCAGTACCTTCTCTACATCCTTTCTATGAAACGTCTCCGAATTTCTTTTTTGTACTGGAAGATTATTTGTTACGATTAAGAGGTATTCAAACCTGCGGATAACAAGCGGTGTTTTTCTATTTAGCATAAATAAAACAATATCTAATCTCGCGCGTTAAATTAATCCCGTTGTAAATTTTGGCATGGCCATGTTTGGCATTCTAAAGTCTATGAGCACCGCATTTACCCTAATTTATGTGTTGATTAATTGTAAAAGTACATCAGTGACAACAACATAATCGCTGATAATACTTTAATCAGGTCGGCTTGAGTTTATCTCTACATTCTTTTGATAAAAGCCGACTTTGTTTACCTAATTTCGATAACACGGTTTGTATTCATTCTTGTATGTATTTGATATATAAACTGTTGTTTTATTGCAAAGTAATCTTTTTGAATGTGTTTTTTTATATATGTGCTAACCTAAGTAACTATCGATGCCCATGGACATCTGAACCACCAGAAGATGCGTTGCCGGCCTATAAAGGAGGGCTTAAATCACTGAGATTTCTCACAAACCAAACAAAACATGACAAAAATACCATCACTTGATGTTGGGGATCGGTACCTTGACTGGGCTATATTGACGGGGCAGTAAAACACCGACCTTTTCTTATCTTCATAGACTGTATTTACAAGCACAATTTTACAATAGGAATCAAGTAGCGTCATCAAAAACGTACCATACCGCAATTAGAAACAACCTTAAGTACTAAAAGAAGGCCGACACTAGTGTACGCCGTAAACCAGTAAACAATCCGTGTTTACGTGAGCGAGATAGCACTATCTTCGTCTAACTCCAGGAGGAGTTAGCTATCTCGCTCACTATGTACACTAGTGCTGCCCCATTTAGTAGCGTCGCCGATGTCCGCGGTCGAAGACGGCCCTCTGCCACTTTTCTTGTAGCATCTGTCCGCAACAATTACAACATACTCTTTTTTATTATTCTGCATTGTATGACCCGACTCGATCCGACCCGAATGTTCAGATCAACATAATGTTTTAATTAAAGCCAATAAATAACTTTTCCTTTAGAATTGAATTGCTTTCTACATTTAAATTTAAGAAAAAAATTTATTATATTAGCACAGTTGACAGTGACCCTGCCTTCTGCTCCGTGGGGTCTGGGTTCGATTCCCGCCTCGAGTTTGGGTTTATTATCTATATATTGTATTTGTATGTATTAAAAATTTTTGTATGTAATAGGCGTCTGTTACCTATAACACAGGCATTAAGTTGTCTACCTTAGGAACAGACGTCCGTGTGTCATATATTCCTATATATGTACGATTTAAACGGATTTATTTAAACATTTATGAATTTTCAAATTTTTGTTAGTCTGGTAGAGAATTAGCAGCTTCCGTTCACTGTAAAAATCTATACATATAAATAGAATTTGATTACATGTTAGTAAAATCTAATTTTTTTTTCGCTACATTTATAACGAAAACTAAAATTAAAACATTTTTGCCCGTCTGTATGATTGTTCCGTGTTATTTCCGTAACACCTGAACCGATTTCGACGGCACTTTCACTGGCGAATAGCTGATGTTACAAAGAATAACATAGACCAAATTCACTTTTACAAAAATAATCATTATTCCTCACAAAAATATACCATAACATAATTATACAATAATTTATTTCCTTAAACGTAATCCAATCCAATCTATCTCTATTAACATCTCTATCAAATATTAAAAAAAAATCCATTTGTCATTTAGTCTAGTTTTTAAGTTTATAATATAGTGTCTAACTAACTGTACATCTTGGTGGATGAGCGAGGCACCCAGCAATACGGGCTTGCGCCTAGTGCAGGTGCTCTTGCCACATGTTGTTATGAAGTTAAGATACTGAATAAAGCTATTTTTAATTTTTTTAATTTTTTCTATACCAACATCGTATCCACCTCTAATCAAAATTGGTTCAGCGGTCTAGGCGTTACAACATAACAGAGCTACTTTACTATTAAAATATAGAACTGTAGAGATATAGATTGTAGATTAGATTGATAGCTATGTTTATTTCAACGAACCAAAAAACATTAAGTACCCTCTACTCCTAATTTGTTTGCTTCGAAGAATATCACTGTTGTCAGCTCAGATTTTAGAGGTAGCCCCACGCTTGCAGTTCTTTTGGTCTACATCCGAATTGGAACGACGCGTCTGGGTCTAGGTAGGGTACAGAAATCGTTTGTGGGCACAAGTATACGATTCTTTAACAAAATTCCAGGTGCAATATTACATTTAAATTGAAACTACACGTAAAAAACACGCTCGTTCGTAAAGCGTGTTATACTATCGAAGACTATATTAAAGATAAAACTGCTTGGAATTGAGTCGCTCCAGCTTTGTACTTGATAGCTAACACGCAAAAATGTGAAAAACTAATTTCTGTAAGAACAATTTTCAAAAGAGTGGTTAACGAGTTTCTTGCTGATTCTTCTCGTTGTTCGACTCTTCCGAATCAGTGGTAGCTTTTAAAATATTTGACGATTCAAAAGAGCTTGTAAAAGTCTACTTGAATAAAATATCACTTGAATTTGAATTTGGTACAGTACCTCTTTCTTACAGACTGCAGACCAAAATGACTGCCAGCGTGGCGTTAACTCATTTTATTATAACCCTCATTGACTAGAAGACATTTTTCGAATTAGATTTATCATTCTTTATTGATGCCCAAAAGTAATTGGCCAATCAATGTTTTATTGACGACAATCTGTTGATCATCATCAATAAAAGATTGTGACGAACACTGATTTATATACTTTTATGAGCAGAAAAACTGAATAAGTTTGCGAATAAACAAAGAAAATCGAGGCATTGTTGAAACTCAGATGCTACAGACAAGACAAGACGAGACGAGACGACCCGACAAAACAAATAATCATTGACTTTGGGTCGCCGTCATCGAAATCGATGTATTGTAAACGTAAAGTAAGACGTAAAATCAAAGATTTTTTTTTTGATCACACTGCTGTTCACCTAAGTAGGCACTTAGGTGATCCCCCCCCCCACCCCCATGGACTTCTGACCAACCAGAAGGCTTAGAGATGCGTTGCCGGCCTTTAAAAGAGGGATCAGACCACGGGGAAATCTCACAAACCGAACAAAACGGGACAACAGTACCATCACTTGACGAGTCCGTCCTTCTAGCTTTTAGGTATCGTCTCATTAGAAGTTATAACACCCGTATCAAATATTTATGGCCTCATGAGATGATGAATCATACAAAGTAATAATAATTAGCTGTATATTTGATAACCAGTCATGTTTATCGAGTGGTTTGTTATATATTGGGGTAATCGTACAAATTGCAAGCTTATTGGTTATATATGTTATTCTATTCTTCTGCCGCGGGAAAGTTGGTGATTTGGGTTAGAGAGGTCAGGATTTCTATTTTTTATCTTGGAAATTAAATTATTAGCAGTACTTAGTTACTTCGCCTAAATACGTGAGACAATCGGCGCAATGCTGTAACTCGAATGCCAAAACGACTGGACCGCCATTTGGTTGCACACTAAACTGAATTTCTGTTGTGCCAATGGACGATTCGCAAAAGTCAAGCATCATCAGAAGGCCTAGCACGAATACTTCGAACCGTTCGAGTCGAAGATTCGACTTTAAAAATATTCGTGCTATGCCAACCTCGCACCCTCCTTAGTGTCAACGCTGGTTGCATCAGCATTGATTAAAAGCGTGACAGTAGCTCAAAGTGTTTGTACATTTTTATCCTTGAAGACTACAAAGTACTACAAAACTTTGCAAAGCTACACCAAGTCCCCGGTCACACTACATGATCATTCAAATGAAGTGATAATATTAGCCTCTAGCCTTCCTCGATAAATGGGCTATCTAACAGTGAAAGAATTTTTCAATTCGGACCAGTAGTTCCTGAGATTAGCGCGTTCAGACAAACTATTCAGCTTTTTACATATTTAAGTATACAAAATCCTCGAGTCACGATGTTAGTTACCGTACTCCACCGAAACGGCTTGACCGATTTTTATGAAATTTTATATGCATATTCAGTAGGACTGAGAATCGCCTATTATCAATTTTTCATACTCCTAAGTTATAAGGGGGGCTCAGGCGGACGAAGTCGCGGGTTACAGCTAGTATTAGTATAGACATATAGATAATATATTTATATCAAAATTACATTTGCATTATGTTGAGTCACATGGCCTCGAAAAGGGGTCATGTAACATGTGTTTTGAATTACGCCTATTATGCCTATGTCGCACAAAAAGTTCGTTTTAAAATTGGCTACATTTTTTATAAAGTTAAATCTGCCCGTAGTTATTACCCGTTAAAGTCAACTAATCTTAAAAACCCATGCCATCGTGAAATGGTTTATAAAAATGTCTATATGACACGTAAAACAAAAAAATTACGAAAAATGTTTTTGTTTGTATATTAAGGAAATCGTTTTGTAAATTTATTGTTATTATTAAAAATTGGGCCTGTTCGCAAATATCTAAAAAAGCCAAACAATGTGCAATGTCATGAAAATCGGTTTTTTAAAAATGATATTGTGTCATTACACACAGGTCTGTCGAATTGGGAACTATTGTTTCCTTTCGCTTAATGTATATTACGAGTAATTTTGATTAAAATCGTACATTTAAAATCATTGTGAGAACATCAAATGCCATTGTTATTATTAAATTATAACTGTGCACAATACATTGGCATATAAAAGCCAATAAATATCAATTAAATTTACTAAATTAAAATAATGTAATTTTATGTGTAGCCTAAGTTATTTAAAAATGTTTAAATATGAAAATGTATTGATAAACGTAAACATCTTAAATAAGAATTATGAAAAAAAATTTTTCCTATACTGGACTACTCGAACCCATGTCTTTCCCGTAAATGCGTCCAAGTCATCTTCCCAGCTTTTCCTCTGCCTACCTGTTCGTCGGCGGTCATTTCTTTCTCAAGTTCATAATCGTCAACATTGGCCCATTGGAAAAAAGTTATTTTACTTAAATCCGAAAATCGTTGCAGTGTTAAATAACCTGAAAGCAACAATTCTGTAACACAACTTTAGACTGCATCAATGTTTTGTTTTGCCTCAAAGATCTTTTATTTATCCAGGATATAGACTACAGAAGTATACTTTAAGAGGAACCTTTTATATTAAAAATTGCAATAAAATAATAAATTATGTCACAATTTAAAATTGGCTGAGAAACTATGACCTCGTTTTTTTTTTTGAGGGAACTGAACATATGTCTTCGATAATAAATCACTGTAGAATGAGACGTATTCAACGTCTTCCCTCGTTAAATATCAGAGGAGATTGTCAGACATTGACGACTTTGAGGCCACACTATTAAACAGTTCGTATTGCGTGCATTGGTAACATAGATTTAGTATGTTGTAACGAGAAGTTCTTCTGTAAGCAACGTAGGTGTCTTTCGAAACGAAACTTGCTTTGAAATTAGCTACAAACAACTCCTTCTCGTCTTCGGTCGGCCAGAAGACATCACAATCCTACAAAATACATAGTACTGATTAATAACAAGAATTGAATGTATCCAAAATAAATAATTTCCTATTATAAGAGAGGTTGGCGACCTATTGGCAGGCAAAGGCTACATCTTTAGGAAGTTAGACGTTGGCGGACCTTTTAAAGTACTAAAATATGTTAAAATGTGTGTCTAGTTATGTAAATGTATCATAAATAACGTAGGTAGACATAATAGGCAATAATCATCAACATCATCCACAGCCTTTTCTCTCTCACTGCCGCTCCTTGTTTGTACCACTCTTTATGGTTTTGAGCTAAGTTAGGCCAGTCTCACTTGACCATGGAACACTTGACTACTAGAAAGCTTATGGATTTAATTTTTCCATTATCAAATTTGTTAAGGACAACTGATAAACCAGGCAGGCAGGTTATCAAAGGATCAGACCAAGTTTGACTGATTAGAACGTAACATAGCGAGCGAGAGGTCCGGGGTACCCGTACCCGTAGTGGATCGGACCAGTTATCGGACAGATAAAGGAAGGAAACCCCCTTGGAGTAAAATACATACAAACTATACTATATAACTATTTCTATAGAAATGCTGCTTTTTTTACTTACACAAGTAGTGTTTTTAAATTACCAATAAAGAATAAAATAGAAAGATTGTACTTTAAGGGTACTATGCCGAGATTTTGGTTACTTTCTGAATTCAGGATCCATAAACTTATTTTTTCTCTCTAATAGATATCACTAATAAAAGCCCACAAACAAACTTTCACCACGCGGAAATGTCTATTTACGCCAAAAAAAATTAGCGTCAGAATTTATTTTGTTGCTTAAAATTAAGTAGCTTTGAATATCAATTTTCGCCTTTTATATAATTATTATAAATTTAAATAAATGTAAATATTAAATCGATATTAACGAGTGTCCAAGAACTCCTGCTGAAACAAGATAGGCGAGAAGGTAGGGACGGGAGCGGAACATAACGGAGGTGCCGTTATAACCTTTCCACCACGCACCCAGTCGAAAGTTCTGCGGTAACAAACTTTCCATTTCTATCGTAGACAACTAAATGCTTAATCTTTATTTATTATTTATATACATAAGTATACCTTTACATTCAATATATTTAATTTTTACTTAAATAATGGCGGACCTAGCGAGCGTTGTCTTGCGCGATTTATTTTTTTATACGATTTAAGCGTGCAGAAGTAGCCACCAACATTCCATTTTTTATTCATTTTGAAATATTCTTTTGGCATTTTCTTCCTTTCTCTTTTTTTTTAACTTTCTCAAAAAACAATCCGAACAGATCAAGACAAACAGGAGAAGGAGAAATAGTTCTAGCCGTTTAGTTAAAGCGAGAAACTTATCGACTTTAGTGCCACCTATCGCGTCCAATTTCTCTAAAAATCATCTACAAACCCCTATGAATATAAACGTAAAATTTCATCCACATTGGTTCAGCGACTTAAGAGGATTAGGGTGACAAAAATCTTGTACAGTCGATTTTTATATATTTTTTCTTATTACATTAAAATAAAAGCATATTGCAAAATTAACTTTAGTTTTTCCTCTGCTCGTGTTAAACGCTGGCCTAACTTTTCAACCTCGTTCGGTTTGTGTTACGTCCCGGTAGCCTAAACTCGTTAAAGGCCGGAATCGTATCTGCCAGACACCTGGTGGTGCAGATGTCCATGGGCATCGGTAGTCACATACGTGAACCGCCTGCTCGTTTGCACCTTGTAACATAAAAAAAACCCTTAAACCAACACCTAGGTTCTCATGTCCCTGGCGCTGCAATGGTTCCTTCCTCTGCAACAAGATGGACCAAGCATCTGCATTGTGAATCCATGGAAGAGATTTGTTTCTCCTGTTTGTTTAAGTTTTATGCTTTAACTTAAAATATTTTGAAGCAACCTTTATATCAGGTTTTCGTTGCTTTAAATAAAAAAAAAACCTGATTGAGGTGAAGGTACAAAATTTTTCTTAATGCTCTCTAGAATCAATTTATAATCTATTTCCGTTTTTTAGGTTTGCTTTCCACGATGGCATTATATCGGAGATTTGCCCTGAAGAGGGTGAGGAAGACTGGGTCCTCAACTTCAAGAGGGCCATTCTATCACTATTTCAGAATAGTATGAAGCGCTTTGACATCAACTTTAAAGGAGTTGAGGGTAAAGACTTGCCTCCTGTGGGCTTAGCTCGTAGCACGAACAGTTCGAGTCGAAGAGACGACTTTGAAAATGTACCTGTTGGGCCCACAGCGGACTCCCCTTAGTGTCAACGCGGATTGCATTAGCATTGATTAAAGGCGTGACACGGTAAAGACTTGCCTCCTGTGGGCTTAGCTCGTAGCACGAACATTTTCATCTTAGATACAGCTGACTCTTCGAACGGTTCGAAATGTTCGTGTTACGGTCTCGATTCAAACTTCTCTGAGTTATCGTCGTGGCCAATCTTGCATTCAACCAATTTATTCTGGTCCTATCGAAAAATCAGTTCTTAGCGGATACCTACTAACTATATAAAAAAATATCTAAGCTACCAAAAACTAAAGATACTACTAAAGATGGCATATTTATCTCAAATTTATTTTTAAAAACAGTACTTTATGACCGCTACAGGGCGCCATATTGGACCCAGTGATACGTCAAATTGCCAATACCAGGGGACGTTTAAGATGCTTCTACCGATATTTCATTTGTCTAGTTCTATGAACAGTTGAGGCCCTCTGAAGGCTTTGATATTACCAGTGAGTTTGACGTTTTGCTTTGAAGAACTCCGCTTTTGAAGTACTGGGACTCTACTGCTGCTAGACGGTCTGGTTAGACATGGCGAATCTAAGAAATAACTCATCATAATTATGTTTATAATTATGGTTATTGTTGTGTGGTTATGTAAGCTGGCAGAAAACGCTTTTATCATTAAGCTCACCTTGTTGTACATTTTATTTTAAATTGTGCAATAATGAGAATTTAAAAAAAAAGAAGAAATAAAAAAATTCTTACAAGATATTACAAACAGCTTAAGTAAACTATACTAACAGTATAGGATTTAGTAGATTTATCATTAAACTATAGATATCCATGTATTATACATAAAACAGATAGAGGATGTTAAAAAGAAGCTGTCTGTATCAGTAACTCATTCTAGACCTAAAACTTAATCGATCAGTTTATGTTAAGCCTGCGATATGGTAACTCTCGTTTGCATAATATGATTATAAAAATTTACCTAGACCTAAAACTTAATCGATCAGTTTATGGAGAAGGGTATGCAGGATTAGGATGATGAGAGGAATAATAACCCAGCGATCGACTCAAATGCCGACCACTGATTAGGTCACGACCTCCTCATGCTAATAATGCCATATGAAAAACATTAAAATACTTCTTCCCAGGCCCCATTACAACATGTTCACCTTTGACATAAGTCGTTTCACTGTGGGCCAACTGTCGCGGCCGCATTGGGTGCGCGAGAGCAGCCACGAGGCCTACGCCAAGAATTATAGCTTAGTCTTTCCCAACGACGAGCCTCTCGCCGGACGCGACTCCAGCCATGATGCTTTGCATCAGGAGCTAATAGACCAAGGCGCGATTATGCAGGCCAGAGCCGGCTGGGAAAGGCCCGGGTTCTTTTTGCCCGGAGAAAAGGTAAATAAAAGTTAAAAATCCACGCTCCTCCATAGTATTCACCTCTAAATATGAAATTGCGTATAGACGCGTGGAGATATCTGGCCACATTCAGAAAACATATATTTTGAATTTGAAAATAAGGTTCGAAAGCGCAAGCGAAGTAATTGGCATTATTACGTAATGCATGACAAACAAAAATAAGCCTTTTACTAATTGAAGTGCAAACGACATTCGACCTTAGCTTGGCACACCAATTTCTTGCTTGACTATACTTAGTTATATTATGTTTAATCGAAACTTGAACGTTATTTATCATCATTAATTTGATAATGTTCTTACAAACTATGAATAAGAACTAAAATTAAGGTTAAAATATGATTCTAAACTATTTACCAGTGTTATTCTAACTTTGCAATAAATAAGCACATGCATGTACTTATTTTTCATTCGTTTCTAATGTCCTAAATACTATTAATATTGTAAAGAACACTATTTTCTACATATATTTTCATATTATTAATGCTGTTAACACAGTAAAGATTATTCTATCCCTTATTTTTTAAGATTCGAGTTCAGCCATACGATTGGGGCGGCGTCAATAACTACCCTCGCAATTTGGATATGCGTTACGAAGATGTACTTAAAGGGGATTACACGTACGGATTCTCGAAATACCATGACGTTGTACGTATTGTATTAGTACATTAAGTTTACCATCAGTGCCATAGTGCAGGCTCTACCATAGGACGAATGGAGCGACCGCTCCAGGCGTCTCAGTTAGGGTTGACTCTTGTCAGTTCAACATTTTTGTAATATTTTAGTAACCAACAACAACAACACCTTTGTTTATCTTTTTTTTTACTTGAAATGAAAATAATGCGATCTCGTTCCATCTTAAAATCTACCTCGGTACGGTACTGCATACCATCATAATTTTTTAATTTGTTATTGCACTTGTTAATAAATTTTATGATTACGTTTAATTGACACCATGTTGTGGTTACACCATTGATGTGCTTAGATCTAATAAGGTTCAAGTATAGAGCAGTGAGTATTTGTTCATAAAAGCGGGAAAAGTATATATGTATTAGTATCAGAGCAGTTTGGCAAAGACGTCGATATTCACTTATAATAAAGCAAACCTATCCGTTCTTGTTTTACACCTCCTTCAAAAACTTGATGGGCAATGTTTATTATAAGGTGATTAATTTAAATTCATTCATTGAACAAACGTAAAAGAATTAAATAGCAGAGTCCACTTTGTACGAAGCCGATACTAATTTAGGTTTAAACCTATTATTTAAAAAAAAATGGCTTTTTAATAATTTCAAAGCCACACGTAAACTCTAGGGAGAGGTTAAAGGAAAAGCATGACCACGAGTAACTAAGAGACATCGCAAGACAGAGCGAGTGTACCCCTGTACACTCTCGCGCTCGCCCACCTTCGCCGTTCCTCGAAAAGAGTGTACAGGCGGTATTCAATTAAACTGTTTGTACTTCAGAACTGTTAATGCCTACATTTAAAGCATCTTCCCGTAGATCGGAGCTGAAGCATTAGCTTGCAGGAATGCCGCGGCTTTGTTCAACATGTCTTACTACGGCAAGCTATATCTGACTGGACCCGATGCTAAGCGAACTGCCGAACTCGCATTTACTGGTGACCTGTCTAAGGACAACAACAGGTAAATAACTATTATAGAGTAGTTTTCCAGGATTTTATTTCCAAAATATTTTTTTCTTGTGATGTCTTAGATATTAAACAGAATGAATCTTGTCTATGGTTCTACCAAGATGTTTGTGTTATGCCGGAGCCGGACATAGCTCCATTTAAATGATCATGTAGGCCGGGGACTTTGTGTAACTTCACAAAGCTTTGTATTACTTTGTGGACTTCAAGGACAAAAATGTACAAACACTTTGAGCTATGTCTGGCTGCGGTATTAACATAATATGCTATGTTTTCTTTTTGTTATATAAATCACGTGCTACTGTTATTTTCTTAACTTCTTCATTTTAGATTATTGTCATATTCGTTTTTAAAATTTTTCTACAGTTCTAGTTTATTTTTCGGGCTTCTTCGGGCAGCCATTTTTTTCGGGGGCAACTTTCTCTTCAAATAATTTTTCTATGTTTTTCTTGCTAAAAGACCGTATACATAACATATTGTAGTAATACACAAAAAAACAAAAATTACCAAAAATATTCATGCCATTTCATATTTTTTGTATCTATTCAGGCTACGGGCATGTAACTTTTAATACATTATTAATTCAGTAACTGGGTTTTTGTTAATTTGTTTAAAGCACTTTTATTATTTCTAGGCTTGTATACACTCTCCTATTGAACGAGAAAGGTGGCGTGGAAGCGGATGTAACAGTGAGTGTCATTGAAGGTGGACAAGGACAACTGCATGAGCCTATTTTTAAGGTAATATTGCCTCATTATGTTTTTTTTTATGCCGGAACCAGACATAGCTCGAAGTGTTTGTACACTTTTGACCTTGATGTCTACAAAGTTCTACACAACTTTGTGAAGTTACACAAATTCCACGGCCACACTACATGATCATTGAAATGATCATTAAAATGAAGCTATGTCTGGCTCCGCTATTAAACATTGGCGGAAATAGTGATATTACATTCGAAAGAAGAATACGAGAAGTTTGCCGTTTACGGATACTCAAATTTAAGAAAAATCGCGCCTGCAAAATTGTATGAAATTTCATTATTGGCGCCTTTTTCAAATTCCGAACTTAAAACGCGCCTGCAATGTTGTATGAAATTACATTATTCATTGCATGTAGATATTGCATTTGGATCCCTCCTCCTTCGAGCAGTTTTAGAATGAAGGGGTAGAAAAAACTGAATGTCCTTTTACTGAAGGGCTTTACTTACAAATTTTTAAATGGTCGGAAACATTTATTGCTTGTTAAAATAGGAATTTTAAATATGATAAATTATATAAACAGTACATCATTATTTCACCATTATCCACAACTTTTCGCTCCCACAGCGGGTATAGGCGTCTCCCCATTAATACTACTCTTTACGGTCTTGAGCTAATTTGAACCAGGTTCGACCCGCAACAGATTAATATCTGTCGTCCAGCAACAAGACGGGGACGACAATTATGTCGTCCCCATCTTGTTGCTGGACGACCAACGCTCTCATTCCTAGCCTCGGCAACCATTTAGTCACTGTCTTACTCCACTTGTTGTCACGTCTATTATTATATTACATAGATGTATTCTCATCTCGACTAGAATATATCATAATATTAACATGCATAGTTTTTTCATAAATATCTTTCAAAATTTCTTTTTTTTCGTGCTTTTTTGCCTTATATATCATAGAATCAAGCCCGTCTCCGTATTAAATAATGCACCCAATTGGGCTCTTTTGATGTATACGTATGAAAAACATTACAAAATTCCAGAGGATGTTGTTGTCTCGTCATCCTTTTTATAAAGACACTAAAGCAAGAAGTACTTGTAGAGCTTACAGTTCCATGGGAGACCAAAATCCCTAAAGACCATCTGCTAAAAACGAACAAGTACTTTGACTCAACCAATGAACTCACCAAAAACGGTTTCAAAACCGGCTTGTACGTAGAGGTGGGAGCAAGGGGTATAAGAGAAAAATCCCTGTACAATCTACTGCAGGACCTTGGCTTGTCAAGAAATATCATAAGTTCATTATTAGAAAGGACATCTAAAGCCGCACTATTAGGATTATACCAGATTTGGCTAGGTAGGGGAGGGAACACGTAGACAACCTAATGCCTGTATTAGATGTGATAGGTAACAGTCGCCTGTTATACACAAATATTTTTTTTTAGAAATATATAAATACGTACATATGGATAATACATAGTTGCCCCTTACTAAAAACAAATAATATTGCTAGAGATCGCCGTCTGGTCTAAATTCGGTGTAAACCATTATTTGCGTATCACATGCTCAGAGCAACGACATAACTATTTGAAAATTAATATAACATGATGTCATCATGCGCTACGCTTTGAAATTACCCAATAATAAAATGTATACATGTGTGTGTAAGTCATTGACATTGGTGTGTGTAATAATTAAATATATTTATAACGCATATTTTATTAAACTATCAGCATTCGCACACCCTACTCTATATAAAGTATATTTGTGCCATATTTAATACTCCTCGCAAGGTCTCAAAATGGTACGGAAAGTTTTTGCTTCACGTATTAATGTAAATCGTATATTCTATTGTATAATATGGGTGTACTTTACCTGAAATAAATAAAATTTAATTTAATTTAGTTTTAATTTAATATAGATGTTTATACTGTTTTAATTAGTTATGGCTATGAATTTTAACTTCGAATAACTTAATTATACGTAAAAAACTTCTCCAAAAGTCTACAACCAGCGCAGTGAATCACCAATTTTTAAAACGTTAAAAAAATATTCAATTTATTACAAACAAAACTGTTCTTAGATACGAAAACATCATCTTGTCTAAATAAATTAAATCTAATGCAGTCTTTTCGTGCGTTCTTGCTACTGTTTGCTTGTACTCAAAACCTTGCAAATTTAACACTGTTTTCATTACTATTTTTTGAGTTTTGGTTCCTTTACAACTAAGTGTACAGTTTGGAGTGGTTGCGACGATAGCCTAGCGAGGTCGGGGATTAAACGGAATTGTTAAGCTATTCAACCGCTCCATATACAGTCTTCTGCGCCGATGTTTCTGCAGTTGGTCGAGCACAGCTTTGTGGATCGGTAGCACACTGTCAGTGGCAGAGATTGCTTTAAATATTCTGTCTTTTAGATCCTGGCAGTACTGGTGCCACCACGGCAGTATTAGGACATGCTGCTTCAACCCTCTCTCCATCTCGTCACAAAATCTCTTATTGGGGGTTCCGAGGACGACGTCAGATGGAAATCGGTTATCTTAACTCGCCCCACAGCCAAATCTTCTGCAATCTAAGCGGACCCTGGTACTTAACCGGGATAACGCTAGGAAGAAGAAGAAGAGAGAAAAGTCTTAACTTTAACAGAATTATATTGCTTTTAAAACCCAACAATAACCAAGCCAAATAGGTTCCCCGCTGAACCGATGCAAGTGGCACCGACTTCAATACATGAGAAAGTGTAGGTGTCTACTAAGTAATTGTAGGAAAGTACTGATTATTTTTTCCTTTTAGTTGCTTGGTGTTTTTTGGCGGCGGTTTTCGTTTTTTTTAATACTTCATTACCGTTCTTTCTCAATGATGCTCTCTTTACATTACTTTCGTTGTATTTTCTACCGTAATTACGGTAGAAAATATATTACCAAATAATTATACGGGTTTTTGCAGTTTTGTTTTAGTCGTTTTTCTATCATACTTACTGACGTACATATTAATACATTATCCATTGTCTACTGAGGACGTAGTAGCTTAAGTGGCCAGCATTTGAGTCGATCGTTAGATTAAATTGACCCATTGCTAAAATACGTCACACCAATTTTACGATTTTCGAACCCCCCTTCCCGTCCTTGTCATATTTTCTCACATTTTCGAAACCCGTTTCCCCTTGGTGTGACATCACATATTTTAAAGATAATTTAAAGAAAACGGCTAATTCAATTTTTTTATTAAACAAATGTTTTTTTATTACAATGTTATAAATTTTGATATGTGACGTCTCTTGACCCCGCCCGTACCCCTTGTCACACAATATCACATTTTTGTGACCCTCCCCTTAGCGTGTGACCTAATTTACGGGTGTCCCTTTACCAATCTCTTTTATATGTTTTCACGTTAGTCAAAGGTTTACTACGAATGCCATCTATTAGAAGTCTTCTGGAGTAGCGAAGGTATCTGCTTTATTTTATTTTTTAACCTTCCCAGAAATGGGGGAGCCAAAACAAAAACAAAAGAAATTGAAAATAGTACAGCCGTTTCTGAGTTTAAGCGACACGAAGAAGTATAATACATGTAGATTTTGTATTTTAATGGCTTATATATATACTAGATTAATAATGAAACTAACTGTAAGCGTAAATAGTGTACTTTACACAGCTATGTTTTACAGAGCATAGACTATAAAAGTTACATGCAGCATATTTTTTAATCAAAAAGTTTTTAATCAATAATACTTTCTACAAGATTCTTTAATATTGAATTTCGACTCTATTATTCAATAACAAGTATTTCCACGCGACATTATTAACGAATAAATCGGATTCTATACTTGATGGCGGATCCCAATCGACGGAGTCATTTATCTTACTCTTTGTAGTATACTTTTACACGGGTATGTTTTGCAGACCATAGACTATAGAGTTACATGCCGCATTCTTTAAAATCTAAAAGTTCTTTATACCAAAAGGCTTTTTACACGATCCTTTCAAACTTCATATAGGATCTATTATTTAAAAACGAGTATTTCCACCCGACATATTAAAAAAAAAAAACAAATATTTTATGTTCTAAACTTAAAAAATCATTCTAAACAGATATTTTTTGTGTTTTCTTTACAACTATAATTGATAGAAACGCTTTAATAGAAATAACAACATACAGTCAAAATAGTAAATTGTAGATTTTTGTCCCTCTGCATTTTTTTAATAGAGTTATCACTAACACTCACCTTCACTGCCAGTGTTCCCTCCCCTGACGAGCCAAATCCGGTATGATCCTACTAGTGCGGCTTTAGATGTTCTCTCTAGTAATGAACTTATGATAGTTCTTGACAAGCCAAGGTCTTTTAGTAGGTTGTGTAGGGATTTAGCTGGTATACCCCTTGCTCCTACCTCTACCGCGTATAAGCTGGTTTTATAACCGTTTTTTATGAGCTCATTGGCTAGGTCAAAGTACTTATTCGTTTTTATCAGATGGTCTTTAGGGATGTTGGTCTCCCATACCACTCGATTGCAGCATGTCAGTATTACAAACACGAAATTATTATTTAAGTTGGGTTTCTGGAATAAATCTCTTTAAATAGATAAGATCGTATGGCTACAAAATTACTTGAATCATCTAATATATAAAATTCTCATGTCACGGGATGCGTTGCCAAACTCCTCCGATAAGGCTAGACCGATTTTCATGAAAATTTGCGTGCGTATTGGCTAGGGTTGAGAATCGGTCAACATCTATTTTTCATACTCCTAAGTGATAAGGGTGGCCCACAGGCGGCTGTTACCTATAACACAGACATTAAGTTGTCTACCTTAGGAACAGACGTCCGTGTGTCATATAGTCCTGTAAATATTTATTTTTTATTTATTATTTAAAACTACAATCAAAATATCAATTCTTTCCACAACGACATTTGGCAATTAATTTTTTAACGTCGTCATGTCTACACTTTGACATTATCTTCTCGTAAAAGGTATACATGTGTGTGTAAGTCACATAAATCGTTAGGCATTGGTGTCCTTGCGGTTTTATTTTCATAATTTAATTTATTATTATGGCGTATTATAAAAAGATGTTAGCATTCGCAAACCCTCCTCTATATAAACTAACATTGTGCCAAATTTCAAACTCCTCCATCCGCGCAATTTTCGTAAAATACTTACATACAATACACATCAAGATCCACTTATGAATTGAAAATGCTAACTTGATCTAATTATGTACTTACCACGGAATATTTGTATTATTTATTAATACGTGAAACGTTTACCATAGACATAGTAATATACTAGACTGTGCATCAGATTAAATTCATGTTCTAATATAATGCCGGAGCGGAGGTCGGGTATCAAATATAAACCAGTGCTAGAATGGGTCAGCCATCTATCACCCGGTCGCAGCTAGAGCAACTTAACTTAGCGATCGACTCAAATGTCGACCACGGATTAGGCCATGACCTCCTCTGTCTTTAAAGCATAGTAGTATAAAAATGATACCTGTGGGTTATCCTTTGGAGGATAGACATATGTAATCACGGACTTTATTATAGATCTTTTTAAGACTTACAATTCCGTAGTACATTATTTTGTTTTATCTCTTAAGGTTTAGCTAGTGAACGCAACGTAAGCGCAAAAAAATGTGTTTATTTACGACATCGCATTTGAAACCTCTAAATTTATCAGCGTTTCTCTACAATATTATTCATGTATTATACATGTAAACCTTCCTCTTGAATCAATCTATCTATTAAAAAAAACTGCTTCAAAATAGGTTGTGTCCTTTTTTAAGATTTAAGCATACATAGGGACGGACAGCGACTTTATGTTATACACTATGTAGTGATAATTCTCAATATGCCTGGATTCTAATTCACAGTATTTTCTTAAACCTCAAAATATTACCGTCGCCCATGGACATCTGCAGCAAAAGGGGTGCTGATGCGTTTCCTGCCTCGAAGAATACTGTACTCACAGTTTTTAACAGCGTCGATATTATAGGACGTAGGAAATATGTAATAAAAATGGGTAACTAATGTTTGTTAATGGATATTTAAATTTATTGTTGTTTGTTTTCTTCGTATATGATCAATAAATGTCAGGTCCTCGAGTATCGTAAGGGTCTCACCGGTTATCCTGTATATTCATACAAAAAAATCGACACACTAAAAACGTGATATTTTTTAAAATAATGTTAGGTATACTGTCGGAAAAATATTCCAATGATCAGATAGCAGTACCTAATATTTTTTTTATTATATAAGAATATTAGGAATACTTTTTAAGTATGTCTAATATTCCTTTTTCCCCCTCCTACTAAGCTTAAATTAAAAAGCTTGTATTAGGAGTGGGTGCGACAATACCCCAACGGCGGTGGGGTTTGAGCTGGGCATCTTGCGGATTTCAGTCCATACCTTATACCGTTGAGCTATTGAGGCTCTAAATATTCTCGCAAGCAATCCAGTTAGGCGCTGCGACCGGGTGATAGACGGGTGACCCATTGTAGCACTGGTTTATATTTGATATCCGACCTCCTCCGTGCTTCGGAAGGCGCGTAAAACAGTGGAACCCGTTTAATGTCACTGAGTGATATTAGTCGTGAGGTTGTAGAGATCGTGAGGGTTCCGAGGATGACGTCAGATGGCAATCGGTCATCTTAACTCACCCCACAGCCACATCCTCTGCAATCGAAGCGGACCCTGGTACTAAACTAAGTAATTAGGCTTCGTAATGTTAATAAATGTTATATTCCTATTTGTTAACAATTACTACTACCAAATATTCAATATGGTGGCCTAATTGTTAACAAACAGGCTACCTTATTGAATATTAGGTTGAACTGGTTGGTTATTACGTTGGCCGAAACAAGGAGACCCTGTATTAAGGCATCAAAGGCCTTCGGCGCGAAAAGAATCGGTACATGCGTTCACAGAAGTGCATGTTTCAATATTAATTAATACAACTGCGCAATATCTTTTGTTTTTACGAACACAAAGGAACTGCACTTGGTGTATCGTAAATATGAAATGTAACATTGCCGGCCTTTGAGAAATGAGTATGCTCTTTTCTTGAAGGTCCCTAAGTCGTATCCGTTCGGAAATACCGAAGCCGGTAACTGATTACACAGAGAAATTGTGCGAGGCAAAAAGTGTCTAGAAAAGCGCACAGTTGTGGACTAACACAGTTGAGATCTAATTGTGAATCGAAAACCGTTTTGTCTGATTTCTAAAACAAATATTAGTTTGTTCTTATATCGTCAACTATTTTTAAGGCTAATATCACAATATTAAAACTGCTTTAAAAAAAACAGAAATACGTACTGATAATTCATTAGAATTCCTCCTTAAATTACAAGAAACAAGTAGGAAGACTAAACAAACTTGAGAAACAAAAGCCGTAAAGGCGGTAATACCAACTTCTTATACAAACAGAATTCCGCCAACTCCTTGTAACTAGGTAAATTAAATTTTCATTATACTGTTGTGTTATTTTGAAATAAGCACGACTTTGTTAAGAAGATAATTCTATTGGTATAAAATGTAACCCGTATAAATTAGATAGCCTCTTAAATTTAATTTTGTCGGTGGTTTCGTTCGAACAAATTGTATTAAGAGCGTAATAGGTATTTTTGATTCTAAAACAGCCAATGCTGGGCGTACGCGTTCCTAAGTTAGATAACGTAATTCATATCTGACTTCTAAAAATCTGTAGTACTATAAAAACTAATTGGTCCTTTGTATTATATTTTACAGTCTAAAATAAACATAGTCTAGTTACAACTTTTCACTGTTTTCGGCGTATTTGTAAAGCAGACAATAAAACCGACGAGTGCAAGCGTAAAACTGTAGAAATACGTAGTTGGCTTTAGTTCTGTGGTGAGCATATATTAATTCAGCGCTAAGTTAGTGGATAAGTTTTACTATCTGTGCTAAAATACTGAACTATTTAGCACAATCTATCTTTATTTATATCTATTATTTGATAAGGAGACTTTTTGTTGAGACAAAGCCGCAACAAACTCAGTTGGGTAATTTTTTTTTTTTGTTATCGCCATTTTCACAATAATTCAAATTTGTTTAGAGCAATTTATTCCCAAGCATTATTATTATTCAAATAATCCTTTACATTATATTGACAAAATCCAAGAGTAAGTTAATCTTTATCTGTCAAAAATAGGCACTCATCTATGTCTCTAAGTCGTATCGGTTCAAAAACAAACGTGTTTCGCTGAAAATTTATTTGTGGACTTTTGCATACATAATTTTGTAGCAAATATTTCGATTGCTAAAGTGAGTCAGGACGATTAAATTGCTCCATATATGCTCCAACAGATTAGAGTTCTGCATTTAATAGAATTCCATAAATTCCTGAGAGCAGCTAATTGCGGTCTCGCTGCCACTAAATACCTGTCTGCGCTAGATTCGAATAAAAATGGCGAGAAATATGTGGGATAAAATGCTTCCTTGGCGCAGGCACTCGGAACGATTATGCCTGAATCGCTTAATAGATGAATCTATAAGTCTAGAATAGTTTTCCTGTTAAAAGCCGGTATTATTGTCATTATTAGTATTGATTAATGCTGATATCTGTTTATTTTTTATTTCTGAAAATAATATTGGAAATACTTAATAAATAATTCCTATAGATATACTTTAAAATTATCTTATAATCTCGGTAACACCTCCTGTTAAGTTTTCACACTATTACGAATTTGTTGGCGTTAATATTTTAACTAATAACTATATCTCGCGGCTTCGTCTGCCTGTTAGACATCCTTTACTGGCCCTATTGAAAAAGTAGTTCTTAGCAGACATCTACTAACTATAACCCAGTCAAATTAAAAAAAAATAATGAGATAATGCCATGTTTGCAATCCTCTCGGGTACCATTACCTCTTTCTCACATAAGATCGGCGTGAATTGACGGCAATGCTGTCACTTCAAGTGATGGTATTGTTGTCCCGTTTCGTTCGGTTTGTGAGATTTCCCTGTGACCTAAAGTGACCTGGTGGTGCAGATGTCCATTGGCGTAGGTAGTCACTTAGGTGATGAACCGCCTGCTCGTTTGCCCCTTATAATATAAAAGAAATGGAATAAGGAACACGTACCTGCTTATCTTTTTGCAGCTGGCGAGTGATGGCGTCGCTGCGGCGCTTCTGGGACTTCGCGTCGTCCTCGCCGCTCTTGGCGCCCGGCGACCCGAAGCACCCCATGGCTGACCACGCCGCCCACCTGAACAAGAGAGAGCGTCACCTTAATTTGACTATCGTTGGCGCAAATATTAAACAATATGTGGAGTAAATTTCAGACCTTAATTCTTTAAAAAAAAATTGTATTTCTAATTTCTGTATTGTAATGCGATCTCTGAGCTGGCGACTGGCAAGAGTCAACGCAGGACCACTAAAAAGTGGCGCGAAATCTTGTCGGAGGCCAATACGCATTTTGGGTTGCTAAGACTCTTAAGTAAGAAAGTTTTCCTTTGCTATAATGATACCCTTTTTATATTATAATTAACTGAAAGAGTGCAAATAAATAAATTAATTAAGATATAGAAGTTAGAAATTATTTAATACATATATGACACGCGGACATCTGTTAATAAGGGAGACAAATTAATGCCTGTGTTATGTGTTACAGGCGCCTGTTATAGAAAGATATATATTTTTAGAAATATGTAAACACATATTCATTATCATCATCATATTCAGCCCTTGATAACCTACAGCTGGGCCTCCTTTTGTTTCTACCACTTTTCCCGATCCCTTACTAATCTCATCCAGCCGCCTCCTCCTACCAATCTTACATAATCCGCCCATCGGATATACATATTACGCGTAGATATCGAACCTACAACATATGAGACGGAAAGCAGGGTCACTGCCAACAACGCAAAGGGCTAGTCGTCAGTATTTTGGTAGTCGAGTTGCACATTGATATCGTCGGTTGTAGTTAGTCCATTAGTCTATGTTTATCCTTCTTATTTTTTTCTTTCTTTTTAAAGAAACCTAACATCAGGCTTAGGTGATCGTCACCTTAAGGCCATAGTCAGACATAGCTCAAAGTGTTTGTACATTTTTGTCTTTGAAGACTAGTACTACGAAACCTTCGTAACTACACAAAGTCCCCGGTCACACTACATGATCATTCAAATGGGGCTATGTCTGGCTCCGGCATTAAATTAATTGAGTTTTACAAAGTTATTTACAAATGGCAGCACCCAATAATATGTGTAATATAGGTACAATGAATTTTATGACTAAGTTTGTCAAGGAAAATAAAGCTGTAAATACGTTTTTTAAAACAAATTCGGATCGCATTTGGCCTTGTGGAACACCGAATTTGATGAGGTTCGCCAGTACGAGGAGGAAAATGCCTCTAAACTCAAAAATATTAACAAAACATACACTCTTGTGTCCAGCACTAGGATTCCCTATGTTATGGAATCCAGCCTCTTCCGAATTATTTACTAAACACTTTTGGAAAACATTTCGAGGTTAACAAAATAAAACTGTACTGTGGGTGTGTGTGCGTGCGTGTGTGTACATCTGTGTGTGTCTGCATGTGTACGTGTGGGAGTGTGCGCGTCTGCGCATGTATGCACGTAGATGAAATGACGCATTTGTAAATGTTTAAAGCCTATCTTCGTTCACATTTGCATTATTTGTTCTGTCTGAGTATAGTCAAAATGACAGTGCTTAGTGCGAGTTTTTCTAACTTTCACGCGTTGGTAAAGTTTACTTCAATTTGTATGGAGATTGATCAGTGTTACCACGTTACCGCTAGGCGGCGCTGATCAATCTCCATACAAATTAAATAAACTTTACCAACGCGTAAAAGTTAGAAAACTCGCACTATGCACTCAGTTAGCCAGTTATTAACTCGTATGCCAACGTTAAAAGCGTTAAAAACGTTAAACAGCACCTATAATATAATCCCCAGGTATGTACAGTCAACTAGAATCGATCTTTATCTTAAAAAATATTATTACGAGAAAGGTGCACGGTTTTTCAAAAAACCTCGTACCTTTCATGTCCTAGAAGATTTATCTTCTACGAGAAAAAAAATTGTACAAAAATTAAAATGTCGGAGGAAGATATTAATTTGTATGTCATCAATTAATTATCTTCAGGTGATGCGTGTCCTATTATTTCAATAATTTAATAAACTAAATGTGAATATTATAACATAATATTAGCATTCAGCACCATCCTATATAAACCTATATAAACTAAAATTATGCCAAATTACACTCTCCTCCGTACGCGCAAATTTCGTTAAATGGTACCGTAACTTTTCGCTTCTCGTATTAATATATAAAGATGTTAACTTAGCACGAGTTTGATCATCATACAACGGCATACAAATAAAATTAAAGTGTCTGTTCGCAAGGAATAACATAAGTTACCTTGCTCGTACCTAAATAATTAGAGTTCGGCACAAAAAAAAACATGAAAATTTAACAAAAGCCTGTATTCATCCAGGTGAAGATTCTAGGTTTACAGCTAGCTTTTATACTAAAAAGAATTTGTTGTATGGCAGATTCCTTTAAAACTTTAAATTTTATTTAACTCCATTTTGTGCAACTAAAAGAAAATTATGAAGTTTTTTGCATCTGACATGTTGTTGGCAGAAGACCTGATGGTGCCAAAAATAAACTAATATATCAACATAGCGAGTGCACTGGTCACTTCATTGTAAGATGTATTCGATCCGATGCATGGATCGTGCGGCCATGTGATAGGGAAAAATATCACATCCGCGTCGACAAATTGTAATTTGCAGACCAGTGTATCAACCAGTGATACAGTTTTACTTTAGAAAAAGTCACCTTTGAATATATAACCCGAATTTTTATTTTATAATGTGCTTATGGACATGTTGGCCATAGGTTTATATTATTATTTAGTTATTTAATTGTCCACAAAACATATGTATCTCTGCCAATAAAGCCGTAAACAAACTAAATCTGGTACCTACAATAATTGCCGACGATAACCAGTATTTCAATTGCGAGTGATGTATTCGTTCCGATGCAGGGATCGTCCGGCCATACCTCGGTGGTATAAGATCCTATTCAAAGGCCAACAACGCCTCTGCGAGCCTTTGCTGCAGATGTTCATAGGCGTCGATGCTCACATACCGACCGCTCGTTTGCCCCATTTATATATAAAAAGCTATTATCACTTAACGCTATATTCCAATTAATATGTGATACATTTATACACTGTGTCAAGAAATAAATTGATATATATATACATGCAAACCCATCAGCTCGAACGAAGCGCTATGCTTCTTCGTTTTTATTACGAATTGCCAAACTCTGTAACTCTACCGGCATCTGTTTATCGTCACAAATTAAACCTTGGTACCTTTAAGAGTAGAATAGGTATCTTCTAGACAAACACGCTACGTCTTAGGATGCATCGATATCTTCAACAAGAAGCAATTGCCGTCAAGTGCTGGTCTATCTTTCATTTAAAAAAGTAATATTTCATTTCTTTGAATTCATGGGTATATTTTTTTGTTGTACAGATATCACATAATATAATTTGACTGCCAAAAGTAGCGAGTATTCTTTAAATTAAATATTTTATTTAATTATCAACGCCCTCGCGGCAGACAAATAAAATGGAGGAATTTCTTGCATCGTTATATAGATAGGCAACGCATCGCCTTAGACAGAACCTTACGGAACGAGGGAACAGAGGCCATTGCCATGCAGCGCGAAAAAATGACTGTTAGAATAGGAGAGGCCATTATAATAATCATTTTTCAAATAATCACCACTTTGGATTTGAAGCAGCTGCTTGATATTGACATTTTGTAGAAAGATGGGGCTGAGGGCATTGGAAATCTCACAAAGCGAACGAAACGCGACAACAATGCCATTACTTAACGAGACAGCATTGCCGCCTCTTCGTCCGTGAATTATATAGTCCTACGTATTTATTTACTAAAATTATTTATGTTTTAGTATCCAAACCTCTGTTCTGTTAGAAATATCATCTTATGTTCTTTGTAGTTAGCGCACGATTATTAGGTATGTGGTCTATTTCCTGATTTCAAACTTAGACAAAAATCATCAACCGCTAAATAGGTTGCTATTAAAAGCTGGTCTATATTTATACTAATATAAAAAGCTGAGGAGATTGTTTGTTTTCGTGAACGCGCTAATCTCAGAAACTACGGGTCCGACTTACAAAATTCTTTCAGGGTTAGCTAGCCCATTTATCGAAGAAGGCTATTATTATAGGCTATATATCGTTACGCTAAAATTTTTAACCTAATTTTACGCGGGAGAAGTCGCGGGTAACAACTAGTTATGACATGAATACGTATAGAACACTATGTGTTCGATTTTACTTATTTATGTATTCCTTAACCGAAACCGCTCACACTCAATACTCATTTATAGTTATACCTCGAGACTTAAAAAATAGTTTTTGGATAAGGATTAATATCATGTTCATAAAAGCACATTCACAAATAATTAATTATTTTCTAAAATAATGCGTTATAGTGAGCCAACCTTAAAAGATAGACATATGGTGTCGCAGACTTTGAATTATTCCTTTTAAAGGGAAAAAAATCCTATCATACATGATTTTTGCGTAAACTTTAACCGTTTACCGTACGCAGCGGAACCTCTCAATAGGAAAAAAAAACCCCATTTTGAAAAGTTTTTTAGTGGTGCTCCGCTCGTATCGGTTAGCTAATATTTTGATGATAATATATAGCCAGCCTTTCTGGATAAATGGTTTATCTAACACTGAAAGAATTTTTCAAATTGGACCAGTAGTATATGTACATAATATTATCATAAATTATATAGCTCGTCCTTACAGTCGGGTTAACTGATCAATGATGGGGAGTAATGGTTCTTTTCTTTCTTCGTTCTAGAATGTTCTAGCATAAAACCTTTATGGCACCACCATAAAAGATATAACCGTGGATGAGCATTGTGTTGATCATACATTTGATATGAAACTCAATGAGAGACATTACACATCTGTGGTAAATTTATATCAAAATAAAAAAAAAAACAGTGCATTAGTGAAAGACGGCAACAATAAAATTTTGTGTAACATTTAAATCAGAAAATCCTCAAGAGACGTATTTTCCCGTGAAGCGCAAATATAGTATTCGAGGTATGCAGGTGTGTAGGTAGACCGGACGCATGAGTTACTATTATAAATGGATTGCAGCTCCGTAATAGTCGGTCTGCGTCGGAAATTCCGGATAAATTTTGGCTTTGCTAAATTTGTCTCATATTTCATAAGCTGGAATATCTTGCAACTTAAATCGTCTTTGTATTTTTCGTTTATACTGGTAAAAAAGAAGAGGTTGTAGCTTAATCCGTAGCCGGTATTTAAATTGATTGCTAGGTTAAGCAGTTCTTACCGCGGCCGGGTGATAGATGGGTGACCCATTTTAAGACAGATTTATATGTTTGCGTAAAGGAAAGTAAATGTTTCGTTTTATTTATTGTTTAATGAAATTGGAATTAGGGTGGAATCTCTACGCCTGTAAATATTCTCACTTTTATTTGGAGTGGTCTCAACTGAATAAATTAGACGAGGTAATTAAATTTTTGATCTTGGTATACCAAAAATAATCAAAAATCAAATTAAAAATTACCTGTCTGTAAAGTTGGTTTACGGACGATAATTTTGCGTGATAAAGCCGGACACTTAGGCCGATCGCCTCTGTCTCTCGTTTGTTCCTCGTTGTGGCTTGCACGCTAGGTTCAGGCGGAACGTGACATAGAGTCATGCCTTTTTGTGCGTGCAGCCGGCGTTAATCGATTTATAAGGCGTTATCACGTCAAAAATAAAATAGATACAGCTATCACCTGAAGAATAATACAAAAGTTATCCAACACTCCATAGCTTCCTTAATTTGTCTAAAAGGGTTGATTTTGTATTCTGCTTTGCATTTTATTATGGAAGAGATTGGCAGAGGCCTTTGCTCAAAGGGCACAGAGATGTAGGATAATAATTGTAGATGCAAAATAATAATTTGATATTTAGTGATGATTTTGTATAGATAGTGCAACTGTATCACATTATATATCTAGCTGTCACCGCATATGGGTAGTGAATGCGTCAGATGTTACGCGTTACAGTGTGAAGCTCGCCACTTCTCTTATACCGAACGCATAGAGGAAAAGGAAAAGGGGTACATGTGATAACGTAGGCTGAAGTGGGAAATGGCGGGCTAAAGTTGGCGAAGGTGCACTAAAGTGGGCGAAGGCGGGCTAAGGTTGGCGAAGGTGAGCTGAGCGGAAAGCAGTGTCACTGCCCACTGCGCTAACGGACCAGTCAACAATTTAACTAGTGTAAATAGTGTGATGGATTCCAGTAAAAAAAGAAAGAGAAAATTCCAATAAAGCTTTCCTTCTTTTTTTTTATATAAAGAATATTAGGAATACTTTTTAGGTATCTAATATGCCCTTTTCCCCTCCTACTAAGCTTAAATTAAAAGCTTGTATTAGGAGTGGGCCATTTCGTTTGGCTTGTAGCAGTGCCAGGGAGTCTCTTTAAAGGTCGGCGAACATCTGGAAGCGTCGTATGTACTGAAGATGTCTATTGACGTCGGTGTAACTTGGTAAACCACCTACCCATTTACCTTTTGTCATATTAAAAAAATACGAAGAAGCTGTCAACTTAAATGTGCCATTTTTGCTTAAGTTTTTATTTATTTATAATTCTGTAGCTAAGACATACATAGGCTTCATTTGAATGAACATGTAGTGAGGCCGGGGATTTGGTTTAGCTGCGCAAAGTTTTGTAGCACTTTGTAGTCGTCAAGGATAAAAGTGTACAAACACTTTGAGCTATGTCTGGCTCCCACATATACGAGCAGCATATGGAAAATACATTAAAAAAGTCAATTAATTCCGTTTCCAACACTACTGTAGCTACATACATCATTTTTAAATACAATCTTTTAAAAACCGTAAAGAAAAAAGGACACAAACTATGGAAACAGTCAAATTAGGAAATAAGAAAAAAAACAAAATTTTCGTACGACATTGTGGAGGCTTCGGAATTTTTGACTTTTGTTAGTTGCTAGTTCGTTTTTCAAAAATTTCGTCTATACTAAACAGAAAAAAAATGTATGATTCGATCAAAATTTGTGATAAAAGAGACATTGTCGAAAATAAACCACGAGTGACAGTTCACGATTTTAGCAAACATTAAAAAATCCTTTACACGACGATCCCAATATTGGCGCCAGTACATTCGGCTGCAGACCAAAAGGACTGCAAGCGTGGCGCTACTTCTAAGTAGATAAATAGTAGTAAAGGAAGAGATGGTGTAAAGGGATATGAAGGTAGAGGAAAAGGAGAAAAAGGATACGGATAATACTGTCACGGACGGTATAGGAGTAGTGACAATAGCAGCTAGGATAGACCGGGGTTGCGTTCCCGTAGTGGATCTAACCAGTTATCAGACAGAACTAGATCTAACCAGTTAATATTTTTACTTAACTGATTGTATGTACATGCGTGTAAAGTTATTGAAAGTTTTTCCATAAAAGCCAATTGGTTTTTAAAACTTCGAATCTACTTAACTATGGTTGTAGAAAGGAAATTTGGAGTGGTTTAATGGAATATTGATTTAGTTAGCTATGATCTACTAAGACCATGCCATATGAAGTGACTTTCTATTCCTCATCCACTGGACTGAATTTCTAGAGGAAACTTCTTAGGACAAAGCGTGAGGTACTTGCATAAACTTAGCCTATACGTTAAATAAAGTCCCCATAATATAATAACAAGATGTCGTTTAGTAAGTATGTATGTACATAAGTGCTTTATTTTCTGTTTTTTTAATGCATATATAAGTCAGCGCTTGTCAAGGATTATACTTAGTGCAAAGAAATGATGCTACCGAGGATGTAGCGCGCTTTCCCAAAATAAGCCTATGCACTCTAGTTTTGAAAGCACCAAGATTGTAAGACTCAGAAAACACTGTAGCAGGGCGGACATTCCACACCACTCTGTATTCTTTCACTTTCTTATTCTTAATCAATCAAAGACATTCTTTCTTGAAGTTTGGCTATTTTATTAGCAGTCTACGCAAGCCCAATTTTCTTTCTACTTCTTCAAAATTATTATTGTATGGTTTTCTATATAAAGTAATAGACTTAAAAGCTACTTTAGTGTTAAAGTTTTTTTTTTCTCAATTAGGTCTGTTAGCGTTTACAGGCTAAGGTCGCTACTTTGCATCAGGTTCTTTATAATCATCTATATACTGGTATATAAAAATGAAAGGTCATTTTATACAAAAATCAAACAAAATCTCAAAAACCGCGGGTCGTACAATCATGAAATTTAGCAAAGAGGTAGTTTGAAGTTAGTAGACACCCGTTATGAAAGTATCTCTTGATAAAGCCAAATTAAAGAAGTCTACGGGCTCTCGCAATTTTACGCAAACAAAGTCGCTAGTACACAATATACGAACCTGGGCTTCCTCATGAGCTTGCAGCCAGGATTTGACGAGCGTCACAGCAGTTTTTGTGTTCCTCTCACATGCTTCCGAGCACGAGGCGCGTGACATTGTAAACTATGTCATAGAATATTAGTGAAAATATATACATAACAGATCAGAATTACTAATCTATCTTGAAGGAATAATGCATAATACACTTGAATATCATCTGCTTAAAGTGGAAATTGCAACGAGGGATACGAGGTTTTAAATCTGCGGTAAAAATTATGAATAGTATTGGACTTAAATTAGAGCCCTGCGGCAGACTCTTACAGATTAGTATCAGTGTTCTATCTTTCTAGTGCACCAAGTTAAACTGGTCTTGTTTACTGAGGTAGGTGTTAAACCAGTTGATTATGCAGTACACAAATGTACTCATATAATAGGATGATTTGGACAAATTAGAGTTAGTGTTTAAAATGATCAATTTCCGAGATGAATGATTTTTTTGATTTTATTTAGGACATTAAATGTAGTATCATCACAAAGTTTGCGGTACGATGTCTTTTACGCCCTGTATAAGAAAGAGTATAATCTTTCAGTATTGTTAACGCTGTGTCCTGCCACTCACCGTGTGTCCAAGAAGTGTTTTGTGCCAGTGGTACTGCTCAGTTCCGTACATTTCAGAAGCAATTTTTTCAATCAACCCTGTCGCTAACACCAAAGATGTCAACAGCTTTCTGTTTACTTTACGCGTCACTATAAGAATAGAATAAATTAAAATTACACAAAGGAGTTAAAATATTATGTTAAACTAGAGATAGAATATTATAAGTAGAATGTATATTGTTATCGTAGCTTCCGGTTGCGCGTGCGCATTGCAGGATATGTCAACTGCGCATGAGCAAGTTATAATATAAAAGTCAGCTCGTATTTTAAATCGTTATCAGTGTTAAACGATCATTCTTAAGATATCTTATCATTTTTGATCAATCATCACTGGTCGCTGATGGGATGATTAGTTAGTATTCGTGTCATTTTTCTACCCGTGTAGTTTAACTAAAATCTTTTTGGTTAAATTATTGTGAAAACGTTGGGCCCTTATCACTTAGGGTTATGAAAATTAGATGTTGACTAATTCCCAACCCTAGCGAATATGCACGCAAAATTTCATGAAAATCGGTCGAGCCGTTTCGGATGAGTTTGACAACGCACCCCGTGACACGAGAATTTCATATATTACAAAATAGAATGTAGTGAATAGTAAGAAAGCCAACGTCCGGGCAAGACTGCGTTTGCCGGCTCCGCTTGTAAAATTATAATTTATAAATAGATTTGTACGGTGATTACTATTTAACGATCGCAAATTTATTGCGATTCAGTTAATAGATATTTATTATTAGCCAGTTTAAACGACAAAACAACGTACTGAGCATAATATTACGATCTTTGCTTAAGAGGAAAGCTAAGTATAGATACGACTTTATGTGAGCTGAAATACAGCTATTTTTGTCTTTAACTAAAGTAGGCTTTTGTTAAAAAGACAAACAAATAATAGAATATCATTAAAAAAACATTTCAATATCCATTCATCACTTCATCAACTATTATTAACATACTTCTGCAATGCCGTTTTTATCGAGTTATAGACGGTATAAGTCGTAAATGAAATAAACGTTTTTTGCGATATCACAAAAATCAGATTTTTTGAGTTAGGTCAGTTTGTCACTACGCGTGCGATATATAATTTTTACACACATTCACATTACTCACAAACACACAACATTATGATAAATAATTATCATGGGAAAAGAAGTAAGTGGTTTGCTTCTTTTTTGATTTTCAGGCGTAATCTTCAGTGTGACGTCACGAACACCTCACCGACAAAACATTAAAGTCAAAGTCAGAATCCGTTTATTCATATAGACTTTTTTACAAGTAATTATTAACGTGTAATACTATTAACGTATACATTTTTTTTATGTTGCAAGGGGCAAACGAGCAGGCAGCTAAGTGCCTAGCGACGCCCATGGACCTCTGCAGGACTAGAAGGCTAGCAGATGCATTGCCGGCCTTTAATGACGAGTTTAGGTCACCGGGAAGTCTCACAAACCGAACGAAACGCGACAACAATATCATCACTTGACGTGACAGCATGGCCGCCACTTCACGCTGATCTCAATCAATATGTAATATACATATTTTTTGTAATCATTGTATAATTTGGTGATAAAATTTACGACTTAAAAGCTGAGTTTACAAGGGTTCCTCGCGCCCTGCACTGACAATAGCCCGCAACAAACTCAGTCGGGTAATTTTTCATATCACCATTTTCACAATATTTTGCATTTATTCCCAAGCATTCAAACATCATTCCAATAATCCAGTACATTACAATTGTATTTCTGAATTAGTTTACGTTTTATAAAAGGTTTAAATTTGTTTAAAGACATCTCCCGAATGTCATAGGGGTGTTTGTTATAGAAACGTGTACAGTTACATAAATCGATATCTCCCACGTAAGTTGCTGAAACTCCAAATTCTCCGCTTTACAGTAGAGCGTTACAAAGGTTAACCGTAATATAATAGTCACTTTTTAATATGTTATTGTATGCAATAATGTAATCGTCATTCTTGAATATATAAGTGTGTACACAAATATGTTAAATAATAAAGATTTTATTTCAATTTACACGATTGTAACGCTTTACTGTGACGTTGGGAATTTGGGGTTACAATTTTTATTTAGGTTATCGAAATGTAGAGTTAATTTTACGGAGCCTAGTAGAGTTCGTTACTAGAAAGAGTGCATTAGATCAAATATAATATATAGTGCCTACGCAACTTACGTCTTCTTTGTCCCAAAGATTAACCCCTTCTGATGAAATCGACGATCTCTTTGATCTCTGTGATGCAAACTACGTCGAATTGATGTTTAAATAGCTGTCGAATTGTTTTCTTTATTGCCCAAAATTCGCTTGAGTTACGTTAAGTAATATTGAATCCTTAATTTAAAATATACGCCTGATGACCTGCTACACCGATATTTCAAAAACTATGTCCTAGTTTGTTGTAACTCCACTAAAAATTTGCAATATTTTCGAAATGATTTGCAACAGTTCATATTATTATTAAAACATCTATTTAACATTTTCACTGGCACGTTGGCGCAGTGGGCGGTGGGCCCTGCCTTCCGCTCCGGGAGTCCTGGATTTGAATCTCGCCTCGAGTCAGGATGTATTACCGATATGTATACATGTATATATTTCTACAAAAAAAATTGTGTATAACAGGCGTCTGTTACCTATAACACAGGCATTAAGTTGTCTAACTTAGGAACAGACGTCTGTGTGTCCTGTATATTTAAACAATTAGCAGGCCTTTTTTAGGGTTTCGTGGTCCTACGATAAACCCTTATAATTTCGCTCCGTCCGTCCGTTTGTATTTCTTACATAAGATCGGCGTGAAGTGGCGGCAATGCTGTCACGTCAAGTGATGGTAGTGTCGCGTTTCCCGGTGGCCTAAATTCGTCATTGAGGACCGGGAATGCATCTGCTTGCCTCCTGCATGGGTTTCAGTAGGCACTAAACTGCCTGTTGCCTGCTCGTTTCACCCTTGTAACATAGAAAAAAATCGGATACTGTTATTAGCAGTTTGACCCTGTATTTACTTTGCACGTAAAATTCCTGGAAGGTTATAAAAACGTATATCGCAAATCGGCTTATACTTCCATTACTTTTCATCCAACATTATTATCCCATTGTCTTGCTTTATTAATATTTATGGAGGGTTATTTACATAAAGAGCCGGTCGTAGCCTAATCAGTGGTCGGCATTTGAGTCGATCGCTAAGTTAAGTTTCTCTGGTTGCGACCGGGAGGTAAATGGGTGACCCATTCCAGCACTGGTTTATATTTGATATCCGATCTCCTTCGTGTTTCAGAAGGCACGTAAAACAGTGGGACCCGATTAATGTCACTTTGTGATATTAGTCGTAAGGTTGTAGAGATTATTTAGAAGTTACCCCTTTCTGTTATAGCCTAATAATACGTAAGAAAAAAAATAAATATTATTGGTGGAGTGCCTTATTTAAAATAGTAAATTCGTTAACCGACTATTATTTTCAGGGGTAAAACACTTGCGGTACCATTTTACGAAAACTGCACGGACTGAGCATTATGAAATTTCGCACAATTATGGATTATAAGGATATGGTTGTGAGAATGCTAATATTTTTCTAAAACCCGAATTATTAACACATTTAATTACTAAAATAAAACCTCACGCACACCAATGCTAAACGATTTACACACACATGTATACATTTTACCATAAGATTGTGTTAAGGCGTAGTCATGACGACCGTATACGTATATTAATTGTCAAATATAGCGATGTCGTTTGTACACAGAATTTAAATTTTGTATATAGCCTTAAATAAGTTTGAGACTCAATAGCTCAAGCGTACAAGGTATGGACTGAAATCCGCAAGGTACCTGGTTCAAACTCCACCGCCGTTGGGGTATTGTCGCACCCACTCCTAATACAAGCTTTTAATTTAAGCTTAGTAGGAGGCAACCTCACGACTAATATCACAAAG
Organism: Charaxes varanes; assembly: GCA_024363005.1. Classification (NCBI taxonomy): domain Eukaryota; kingdom Metazoa; phylum Arthropoda; class Insecta; order Lepidoptera; family Nymphalidae; genus Charaxes; species Charaxes varanes. The sequence goes on from JANCMC010017982.1 coordinate 76,308, forward strand.
TTACATTAATCGGGTTCCACTGTTTTACGTGCCTTCTGAAAGACGGAGGAGGGAATTTGTTGGTGGACAAGCTTCTGCCCGTCTGTGGGCAGGCATCGTCTGATCCACGCGTCCATGCACGCCATACCCGTTTTGTAGGCACTAGACAAAAGCATAAGGAGATGGTCATAAAATTCGACATGAATATTATATAAAAATATACCATTTTAATAAAATTATAAGAACTAGAGATCGCTAGCTGGTCGAAATTCACCCACAAATCTTTTTGCGTATCAGATGCTCAGTATAACATATATTGTTTTATTCACAGAAAAATAAAATTAATATAACGCCGGCGCCAAACATAGCTTCATTTGAATGATCATGTAGTGGGGCCGGGGATTTAATGTAGCTGCGCAAATTTTTGTAGGATTTTGTCGTCTTCAAGGACAAAAATGTACAAACACTTTGAGTTATGTCCGGCGCCGGTGACGGTTGTCACGATTACGCTTTGACATGAACCAATACATGTGTGTTTAAATATTTTTTTAAACTTTATTTCGGACAACGTCGCGGGTTCCAGCTAGTAGTTTATATATGAATTCAGGCTAACCGAAAGCTTGTTATAATATTATCCTGTAATATTGGCATATAGTAAAAGCGTCAGAATTGAAACGGGTGCGACAGAACATCCCCGGGGCGCGAGACAGACGGGGCCATGTTTGAATCCTACTAATTAATTAACTTGATTACATACCATATTACATAGTTTTCCTCCTTATATATTAGGAATAGTTTTGTTATGTCTAATACTCGATCCCTTCCAAATGAAAGTAAGCTACGAGCTTGTGCGACTAAAGCCAATCGTATCAAGAATTGAGCCTTACAGATTTCAACACATCCTTTCTTCTGTTAAGATTCTATATATTTTTTAAAGAATATTGAGATTACTTTATTGTATTATTAAGGAGGACATAAATTAATCAGTTGCAGTATTTGAGATGATCGTTATGTTAAGATGTTCTCACGGTGACTGAGTAATAAATGGGGGACCCATTCTTACATTGGTTTCTAATCCGAACTCTTTCGTGTCCATGCTCGTTTGATTGGGAGTGGTGAAAGGTTGCGTAACTTCTACATTAATTGCAGTGATATTTTTACCGTCCGTTTTATTACTTTTCAAATATTTATTAATTACTTTTTGAACTGGATACATTCATGACTCAGTATTGCGTAAAAATTGGAAAAGTTTATCAATTGAACTCTGCTCGGAAATCCTCTGGTGACGGATTGTAACAGTAAGAGTCAATGACGGATGCGGTCAATTTAAATATTAAGTAGTCTAATAAAAAAAATGATACTGTATTTTCTTATCTGAGTAAATAATAGTGCACTATTACGACTGGACAAAAGCTTCGGCTATGGAGCAATCGATAGCTAGTTTTGCTTGATCGTCTTACTTTAAGGGCGTAAATATTGAGTGTAACTAGTATTCTAAAATTACACTAAAATACTCTACGTCTTCAAATTATACCTGTTTCTCTCTTATTTGACGAAAAATAGCCCAACGGAGTCCATATATACCTTCTAAACTTCAATATGTGCATGTCGTTAAGTTTTTAAACTATTACAAAATAAAAGAGTGAAACCACAGGGCAACGCCAGTGTTCTAAAACAGCAGCAATGGCAGTGTGAACTGTCCAAACTATAACGATAAATAGGTGGCCCTTGGCTTTTATTCACGTATGTATATACATAGATTAATTCCTGTGAATGCTTAACACTTTCGCCTGTGTGTGGTGGTTGTGTGTTGAAAAGTTTAAAACATTATGTTATCTAAAACATCTCATGCACTTTAGTTGAAAGTTAATTTTCCTTGTATCGTTTTATATCGTCTTGTGTCGTCTATGTGGCAGCACTGGTAATTAGGCGGAGATTGAAAAGCAGCTCCCAGAGATGAGTCTTACTGCCTTTTCTGTAGCATGTATAATTTTCTAGTTTATATTATGTCATACTAAAGATGTTTTGTTTTTGTTTCGGTGCATACGCTACCCAATAAAACATTTTTTATTCTTATTTATTTATTTTTATTAATGAACAATTTTCTTTCTTTAATTGATGGGTGGCAAATACCATCGTGCACTTTCTTATTAACATAAGCCTTCCGCAAGAAAATGGTTTCCGCAGAAACATTTCGAGAAATTATGATAATTTGTTCGTTTTATATGTACACTCTCGAGGCGTTCCATTAGTTTTATACGTCTTTATTTGTACCTTTGACACGAGTGCAGTGCAATATGCTCTTGTCAACAAACCTATTGCAGACGCTTCTTTAGCACAAAGCTATTTCGCCAGCGGCTTTCATATCTTCTATTCAAATATGGGATATTTATTGGACTCAGGAATATAACTTGGGACTTTTATTGACAGTGTTGGATTGAACATTTCGCGATGTAAGCTTGTACTAAGGAGGTTTTAAATGTGTCCGAATTCGGATATTTTATGCATTCTTTTCCTATACGAACTAGTACATTTTATTTCATTTATATCTTACTAATTCTGCCCACGACTTCGTCCGCGCAAAATTAGGTAAAAAAAAATTAGATTCAATTTTAGCGTAGTGATATATAGCCTATAGCCTTCCACGATAAATGGGCTATCTAACACTGAAAGAATTTTTCAAATCGGACCAGTGGTTCCTGAGATTAGCGTGTTCAAGTAAACAAACAAATAAACTCTTTAGCTTTATATATTAAGTATAACATAGTTTTATACTATTTAATTAGAGGTAGCGCCATGCTTGTAGCCGAATTGGTCCGGCGACTCATGTAAATATTTTTGGGCTAAGTATAGAATGCTTGATGTTAAAAATTATAACAAACATAAGGGGTTCTGGTGCGGTCGCCGAGCACCGCCAGTGCGGTCCACTCCTCGGCCGCGCCGGCCGACGCGCCGCTGCGCTGCACCGCGTACATTATCACGTAACCTGCGTGTGAAATTGTGGTCACAAACTAGTATTTCAGTTTAAGACTGTTATTGTTAGGTTTGTTTTTTATGATGTGAGATATAATTCTATAACTATTAATAAAATTAAAGACGCCTGCAACTGAATCTTTGCATTATAGGGTGTAAAAAAAAAATCTTATAGATACGCATCATTCGCAATTCCTGCTTCTGCCTTGACATTTCCAATGTTGTAAATATTTAACTTTAATCAGTTATTATTATTTATGCATTCAGAGCTTCCTTAAATCGTCATTTTCGTCGGCATAACTCCTTATAATTTTCCAATTGAAACACCAAGTACGCGCAATGGCATGAGACGGGACATTATCGAGGTTAAAGGCAACTCTTAATATCCGAGGCCAAGATTCGGTTACGGTCGCATAATTAACAAAATTCTAAATTGTTATTTTGTGATGGTTGTATTTGCTACGCTTTGCGGTTGCGGTGTGTTTTTTTTTTTTATGCAGATATTTATTTTCGTGACAAATGGTAGCCTAAGTTCTTCCCCAAGGTTTAATCTATCTGTATACCATAATTCATCATAATTGTTTCAATGGTATAGACGTGAACGCGTAACAGACATATATAATATTAGCATGGATAAAACCGTAGACGTTGATGTAGTTTAGGATGGAACGCACTTGCTTAAAACATACGAATACTTAGCCACTCTTCTTCTTAAAGCTATATAACATGAGCAAATGCAGACGCAGTTTTTATAAGAAAGGAATTAAAACGCTTAGTTCGCCTCCTGTTTACTTTAGGTACATAAAAAAAATTTTAATACAATCAGCGCCCGATTATAACATTAAGCAATTGCTTAGGACATTAAATCCTAGAGCAGCACCAAAAATAGCATCCAAAGATACATTTCCTATTATAGAAAGGCCAGGTATTTAGTAACCGAATGACACCAGGTTACATGGTACAATTGTAGACGTTAACAGTGTGCCTATTAGAGTTACGATGGTTGGGTATATCTCCATTATACATAAACATTTTACGAGCTAAACTTTCTCTATGTGTGTATAATAATGCAATACGTCAAAAGGTGTCACTTATCAACTTTAACTACGTATTTTTAATCTAATTATTCATTTTTTTAATCGTCATTGTATACTGAATGGGCTAAAGGTCCGTGCCATTGTCACCTTCTTTTTTTTTTTGTTTTTTTTTATTGTCTCTTTAACTATGCATGTACATTGTTCCAAAAACTTTTGGTGGTTGAAACTACTTCAAATTCCTAATTATTATTAATACTTTGTAATATGACACTCTGAAATCTATGAACAGAAGTTAGTATTGACAAAACTCACCCTGGAGCCATAAATCTCTCCGATAAACCGAGTCATTATCTCGAAAGGTAATATCTTCATTCTATGCGTTATATAACATAAGAGCAAAAACAAGACGTCGTACATGAAGGCTAGCAGTATGTTAATGACTAGAAGCACAGTTATGGACGCGGCTATATATAATTATTGGGAGATGGAGCCATGACGAGCAAGTGGGTAAGTCTGCTGTATAACTTACTGTACTAGTGGACATATTGCTTGGCAAAAACGTACGTTGACCCCTCCTGATGAGCCGCTAAGGCATCGTTTCTCAAACTATTCCAAGGCCCGCCCGGTTACTTTGACACATTATCTACGTGACATCGAAGTCGGGTGGGTTAACAGTCTGGAAAACGATGCCTTAGCCGTTCTTCACAAGGGGTCAATGTACGTTTTTAACAAACTATATGGGCACTATCACTATCGTTATAGCTGTTCACCGCGATTCGTCTGCCTAAATTTGCGGGAGCCCTTGGGCTTCCTTAATCTGGTCCTATCGAAAACTCCGTTCTTAACGGATGTCCAATAACTATTAACAACCCCCCCCCCCCCTGCTCAATTTTATCTTTGTACGTCTAACGGTTTTCGAGATTTTGTGATAAAAGTAAGTAAAACTATCGAGAATGTAATGTCTAATTTTTTAAATTACGCAGTTTTCACTAAGAAACAGTGATTCTCGAGGAATGTTTATATGCATAATAAATACGTATGTGCATTGCACCCGCAAGAAGCCTTGTTTGGTCGCTAGTTTTAAATAATTATTTATTTATTTGTATATTATAGTCGATTAGTTAAAAAAATGTGGCCAGATATTAGACGATATTTTCGAAATGTAACTAAGAATTGGACGTCTCGTACGGGCCAATTACAACGTATTCGTGGCGAACATTTATGTGAAAAAAATCTTTGACAAGTAAATGGCAAGGACCAATTTATAATTAAACCCCCATTAAACATTTTATACTTTTTTCAATTTTCCCGTGTTTTTTTTTTTTTAAATAAAATCCAAAGACTTATTTAAAAAATCAAGATTATAAGATATTAAATGCCCACGAAGGTGTCAAAACACGCTTAAGTGGAAGGGTTTTGTTTCGAAAATCGATAAAGATATTTTTTAAATAACGTCCAAAATAATTTTCCTAATCAGTTTTTTGCTTGTCCTTTTGACGTAGAAAATTTCAAGTCTCTACATCTCATTGTGTGGAAAATTTAGGGGGGCGACCACCTTACGAGCGGACGGTTGGAAAATGCCAATTTATAAGTATTTCTTGTAGGATTACGGAACCCTAAAAATACACGGGTATAAAAAGCGTCATACAGTGTAATCCAAAGTTATGCACCAGCTGTGAGTTGGTTCTCGTGTGCGGAGGTGCGAGGAGCGCTGCGCGATGGTGCCTAATGGGATTTTTTCTTTGCGCGATGCTCGGCCGCCTGCGTCCCGCGTCCGCGGATGAAGGGCAGATGTGACAGCAGCTGCCTGCCGAGTGCCGCCCGTATCCCGGCCCGTCTTATCTCAATCCGACGGATGTTTTACACGATTCACCCACTTTTTTATGTGTGGAAACTACCTACGCCTCCTACGGGGTTGGAGTACACTCGGCATTTCGTCACGTACTTTTAATTTCTCCATGTACTTTAATTTACCGACCCATGTCGAATAGAAATAAAGAAACAAAAATATTAAGCATGTATATTATTTTTTTATAACAAGGGGTAAACGAGCAGGTGGCATTCACATAAGTAAATAACGTATAAATATAAATAACACTTAATCTAAGCAGTATTGGCCCCCAAACTAGAATTCCCTGCATCTTGAGGGCCACAAGATACAGGGACTGACTACCGACGTCCATGGACAACTGCAACACTATAGGGCTCGCAGATCTGTTGCCGGCCTTTGAGAAATGAGTATGCTCTTTTCTTAAAGATCCCTAAGTCGTACTTGTTGGGAATTATCGAAGCTCATTCCACAGAGGAATTGTGGGAGATATCTAGAAATTATACCTGTTATTTTTATTATTTAAAGAACTAAAATACCATAGCTATATGCTATTACATTGTGTATAATTGTAGTCTAGTGGGGGAAAGTAGAGACATAACAAACAAATAACTTGAAAGCGCCCTGCGCACCGGACCGATCAATTACAGAGAGCAGCTAGCTCGCACCGCTAAACTTTTAAACCGTCCGAAGCGCACCAACTTTGTAATATCACTAGTGGCTTCGGAGCTTGTATTGTGTTTCATAAACTCGGCATGAGTGACTCGCCCCTGCATTGTTTGCGATTTTGACTAACGGCTCGCTCGCACTTAAGCCCGGACCCATTGCTCCGTTCAACACGTAAGGGTAAACTCCACTCGTATAGTTGCAATTCCACACAAAAAATTGTTTTGAACCGACTATACTAATGTCGGATCCAGATATAGCTTCATTTGAATTATTATTTCAATGATCATGTGTGGCCGAGGACTTTGTGCAACTGTACAAAGTTTTGTAGGACTTTGCAGACTTCAAGGTCAAAAATGTACATGTCTGGCTCCGGTATAATAATAAACCTGCGCAATCACCTCGAAAGCTGGCAAGTGGCGACAACAAATCAGGACAGATCTACATAGTTTACTAGCAGACTCGACAGACGCTGTCCTGCCCAAACGTTAGGTTACTTACTAATTACTACATTCTATTATCCTATAATATTGTCTCCGTTCCCGTTTTTTTTTGTTCCGTTCTCGTTCCATAGTGGTTCACTATATTGGCGTTAATGGCTTAAACTTGATAGATACATATATGCTGTCGCGGGTTTTTTTTTTTGGAACTACTTAAGACAAATATTTCCTTCATACACTATATACGTATAAATAACAGTTTTTGCAGCGCACGCCAGAATAGCTCGAAAATGGCAGAATTTTCACCTATTTACTTGACATTTATCATTATATTTTGGACAATTCACACAATAGCTTCAGAATTTATAGTCTATGTTTTATTCTGGTGTATAAACTATATTATTGTACAATTTTATTAAAATCCTTTCAATAGGTTTTTTCTTGAAAGAACGTCAAAAATACATCCGTACATCCACGTGTACAAACTTTCGCGATTATAATGTTAGTAGGAATAATTAAAAAATCAGTGTCACTATGTCAGTATATTATGAGATATTCATGAAAGTTTGGAAATGTGCAATTTGCTCCAAGTTGATGGTTAAAAGAGTTTTTACTTTGAATACTATTTAATTTTGTCTTTTAAAATCCTTCGTAAATCACTCAGTCACAACAACGGTGGCCGGCTCTGCTAGTTGGGTTATACCTTTGATACCGTTTCCAAATCTATTTATATTTTTTCTATTTATTTATTTAAGGATCTCCAACAAAGAATACACACTATACATTTTAACTTAAAAAATAATCGAACAGAATAAGCTCCTTCAACTGTAGGAGACCACTACATGCGCATCAATATAGACTAAGCAAACATAAAAACGTCATTATTATAAGAAAATTAAATGAAAAATATTACAATTAAATTTAAAACAATATATGATAATCTAAACAATTTTGATTACAAAACAAAAGTATACTTAGTTTCCCGTTCCGTAAGTGTTCCTTATATCTTCCTTTCTTTATACGTCTGCATTTGTATTCAGAAACATTGTTTCCTATCGCATTTTTTTCTAAGAATTTATTTTTATATTCTAAAGTCAATTTTTCATGGATGAAAAATCTTAATTTAATTTGAACTTTCTTCCTACAAACGAAGCTATAAAAGTGTTTATTTTCCTTCTTTCACAATAGCGGAGACGCTGCGCGCTTTCTTATTTGTTTTTCACACAGTAAAAAGTTACAAAACTTGTCGTTGTCACGTTTGCGAAATTTTCTCCGTACTCTTTTACAGTTTTTCAGTACATTTGCTATATTTAGCCATTAAAGTACCAATGGAATAATTACGTGATCATTTAAAGTTATTCCAACCGATGTCGTCCACAGTGGCCGATTCTTCGGTACGGAAAAATCATTTATACAAAGAACTATCATGCGACTATATATTTTTATTTTTAAAAATAAATAATAGTGAAGAGTACTGTTAAGTGCCGAGAATCACCGTTTGCACGGTTTCATGGTACTTGTATATTTGTTACCTATAAAATATTTATTTTTCGTAATAAAATAACAAAAATGATTTAAATAATCTCTCTCTCTCTCTGCGTCGGATTCTTCATTACTATGTTCTGGATTGGATTCCTTGTCTGGGTGTCTGGGAGTCTGGGTGTATTATCTATATGTATATATACTTCTACATTTTTGACATATATTCCTAAATATACAGTGATAATCCTTTAAAAATATAAACTTTCGAGATGTTTCGATTTTGCTTTTATGAGTATATTTATTGAGTCTCCGTTAACTTTTTTTTTTTTTTTTTTGGAAGAGGTATGTACAAAATCATGTCTTTATTTACGTCTATCAGCTGTTCGCCATAAAAAAAACACATTCTCTCATGCCGCTCGAAACTCGTTTGAACCGCGTTATGTTCGATTTTCACTAAGGCATCTTTACATTGTGCATCTGGAGGTGCTTTTTTTTGCGTGCGTAAATAGATTGTGTCGAAAACTTGATCATTTTTTGTCGTCGTTCATCAGCTGTTCTCGTGTATACGGTCTTTGTTCAAATTCTGTAGCGATAGAACTCTACCTGTGATATAAGCATGAAATACCGAGTACATTGATTGTCCTTGCAGACATAAAGGAATATCTTCGATGTCCATAATGGAGAATTTGCCCAAAGATTCTTTTCAATTTTAATTCTTTTAACCGACTTTCTTACAGTAAGAGAACTTCGTTATGTTTGATTTATTTTAGATGCTGTTTGTGAGCGTATTTCTTTGTTTTGGTTCAATTTTAATTCAACTTTGCTTTGTATATACTTTTTTTCAATTTATTACTAATTCGGATTAAGAAGATTCATTCGCAAGGAAACCCTTTGACTCTTAAATTTACTACAATATATTTCTTTAAAACATCTTACTACTCTTGCAACCCAAGCATACTGTTTATATTCATCAAGTCAATAAGTTGAATGTAATAAAAAATAACAAGTAAAGTGTTGACGTATATACAGTGTACTATCTCCAGTACATCAAAATTGGATCAATCGAACCTCAGTCGAGGAGTTTGTTCTTGACTGACTGACTTATTGGTCGAAAATACAAAGACGACTATTAAATTTAAACGACATGTTAAAAACCCTTATTCGTAAGGCATATTTTATAGTCGAAGACTATATGAACGATAAAACTGCTTTTAGTTGACTTGCTCCAGCTTTCTACTTTATAGTTAACATGCAAATGTATCAGACTCATTTTTTAAGAACTATTTTTAAAAGGCTAACGAGTTTCTTACTGATTATTCTCGTGGCGAGGCTTTTCGGAATGAGCGGTAGCTTTTAAAATATATGACGATTAGCTAGAGCATTTAAAGGTCTACTCGAATAAAACATCATTTGATTTGATCAAGCATACGTGTAGAAGTCGTGTGGTAGTCGCGTCGTATTTGAGGCGTCGCATCGGGGCAGGCGCGGCGCGTGCGCGGGTGTCAGCTGCCTCGGCAGGTGGTGGCACAGCCGCGCCGGAAGGCCGCACAAAAACACGCCTCGCACCTGGGCACCGCACACTGCCTGCCTACCTACTTGCACAATGCTCCGTTCTGACCTCGCTAAATAGAAATTCTCGAACACATGCCCCGACGAGTCCCGACGCAGATCTTTCAATCGGGAGCAGGTACGCGGCCGGTCGTTTCCTCTTGGCGCTGCTTTGTTCGACAATTGGGGATATTCGTGCGCTGTTTTCACATTTGAATTGGGAACAAGTTTATAAGATGTTCGAACGATGGAGCAGTCGAACTGGATTCGTTTATACGTAAAAAAATTACACCATAATAACTGTACGCGACTAATTTAACGCTCATAATGCAATTGAAAGAATATAAATAATAATATAAAGAATTTATTTATGTTCATATTTATATCGTTTATAATTATGTAATCATACATCACTTAATAGTTTTAGCACCACCCTTTCTTATTCTTTAAATCCTATCTTGTCTAAGTTGTCCGTCAGAGATTGCTTTAAGCGCTAAGTCCGCCTTTGCACTCTTTGTACTAGAGTAACAGTATTTTCTTGTCATTGTTTTTTTTTTAATCTGTGTGTGCATTTAATTTTATAATTAAATAAAGAAACAATTTTATATAAACACTGAGCATGTTTATTTTATTTTGTTTAGCAAGGAAATTCACAGCTAATCCCAATCTATTTACGTAAATTGATCAAAACAATACAAAGTAACGCTAATTAAAAGCTCTACAAATAAAATTGTTTACGTGAAAAAATAAGAGAAGGCTCCTAAAGGAGATTTTAAAAATGAGGTAAGTACCTACTCATTGAACATTACAAACGGGAAAATATTTTAAGACGGATTAAAGAAATAAGAAAATTAATCATTACGACCTGAATTTTAATCCATTATTATACAATAAAGTATACAAAGTTAAGCTTTTGATTTAATCTTGTGATAATTAATTGATAAGTTAATATTCTACGTAGGGGTACAGAACATATTTATTATGCAATCTATTAAACGCAGTACATTATTTTAGTCAAAATAAAGATTTTGAATTTTGTATGTGTAAATGGATTCTGTTGATTAAAACACTTGAACATAAATATTTGAAAGTTAATACATATAACATATTGTGAAGCCCTTCTTCATGCGCAGGGCAATTTAAAATTATCCATCCAAATATTGCATTAATATGTAATAGACGATGCGATGCCACGAAATTTCATTTAAAACACTTTATAGACATCAATATGTTTGATCGCACGTTCGTGGAGATGTTTCACTCTAAAAACGCACGCCCCTCCAAAGTATTAAGCCTTCTACATGCAAAATAGCGTGTAGACGAAACACGCAACTTTTCATCATTGGCTTACATTTCGTGGTTGAGTTTGAGTTTACTATTAAAACTCTAAAAACACACAAACAAGCTTAACAATCAATCAGGGGGTGTGCATTTTTAGAGTGAAATATCTATACGCTAAATTGGCTCGCACCGGCCATTTGCGTTCTATTAGAATATCGTCTACGATTACGACTTAATTGTCCAGACCTATTATGTTGGCTGCATAAAATTGTGGGTAAAATGTTTTCCCGACGTTAATTTTGAAGCTGCTGCTTAACAGTGGAGTGGCAGTCGTCAGTCACTAGCTCTGGTACAATCAAAGGGTGCTCGAACACGTGTCTGTGGGGTTTCATCCGTCGTAGGAAGTGCGGCGTCGCGCTACAGTTACAGCGCACGTGACGGAACTTTTATTTTTTTTCGTATCACCACCTTTACATCCTTTTGGACGTGTCACATAAAAACTAGACCGGATATGGAGAGCACTCGCGGCTGCTAGTGCCGCCCTTGTCTTTGTTTCCAACTGCATTCGGTAGTATAATCAGGCAACGTGATTCGTCTGGTGGGTAGTTGCGTTTTTTTTTATCATGTTTGACACTAACTTTCGTCGTTCGTTGCAAGGGAGATACGGATAAAGAAGTCTAGAGGTTGAAGCCTGAATGTAACTTCACTATATAGGTGAACTACGTGTATACACGTGTATAATTAGTACTTAGTTAGCCAATTATTATATATAGGGACATGGTTTCCGAGGGATGAAAAAAATAACTAACATTTTCATTAAAGCGTAGCTTATTCAATGTTCCAACTGAGTAGGTTTCGCTTTCAGTGACTTGACGTTACTTTATACTTTACCTAAATCCTTTAATTCTAGTTAAAATCATGTGTCTTAAAGCATTGAGTAATTCAATTCAATTCTAGATTAGTGGCTTTTATCTATGCCAACTGGGCACAATTTATTTCGCCAGTGACATTACTCGAGAAGAGATTGGTCGGTGTAAACCAAAGTAATTTTGACTCAGCATTAAGTATAGTGCTTATGATGTGGAAATTACTTTTTATGACGTTTAATTTGAATATTACGCTGGGTGTCATCGAGCACTTTACGTTGGCTCCACTTAGCGGTACTACAGCTGTAATAAAATTGTCGCAGACGGCTGAGGTACAGAGCTGTAATTTGAACCGGTCACATATGTCGCGGGCGGATAATTACAGGCGCTGTCGCGGTGACACCGGCAATTAGGCGCCCGGGCACGCGAGCCCGCTTCCGTTTCCGATCGAACTGCCTCAGTACGGCTTCCCAGCCATCGAACGCTTACCCAACTATCGACCCACTTTGCTTGTACCAGTACATGCGATCCACGAAACTGATTCGACAATGTCACCGGCGACATACTACCAGAAGCGGTCTTCTTTTTATGTGAACTATTTAAACATAAGTAATTGTCTGGATATCCACAATTTTGGCAGGATTTTCTCTGTCTCTCATACCCGAGCCAAACATAGCTCAAAGTCTTTGTACATTTATGACCTTGAAGTCCACAAAGTACTACAAAATTTTGTACAGTTACAGAAAGTCCCCGACCACACTACACGATCATTCAAATGAAGCTATATCTGGCTCCGGCATTACAGCCAAGAGGGCAATACACAATTTATATGACAGAAAGTGATGTCCTGACAGGTTTCTGTCATAAAAAAATGTTAAGGTAAAGTTTGGTCAATCGATGTACAATGTAAATCTTTTTTGTTTAAAAAATTTCAGCATGTACATAAACGCTCAACAAACTGACATCGCGTGTGAAGTTAGTTAATTTACACTTCAACTGCTGACTTTTTAGGAAGAGCGTTTATTACAGATCAGAATTAAAACAAAAGTTAATTATGGTCCCGCGAGTGTGGTATGGTTTTGAAATTTCTGACGCATCCTCTCATTACATCTAAATAATTTATTCTTCTTTTAAGGGACAATGTACTTGGAACTTAAACTTTTCTGTGCTCTACGTCGTCTATATAAAACATTACCTAAAAATACATTAATCCTATAGATAAGAATCAATTGCGTAATCGATTTACATTCGCTAAATTAGTTATCTGTTAATCTTATTTACTTGAGTGTTAAGCGGTTTTTGTATATATGTAGGTCAAGTTGTCTAATCGAGTGGATATTGATTACAATGGGAATTCACAAAAAGTGAATCATTATACCGCTGGTTGCGTGTCCCAAATATTTGGTGTATTCATTTAACCTAATGCGTGTTATATGTACTTGGTTGTCTAAATAACGGTTAAATATTATTGTTGTAAATCCTTTTTCGTCATTATTTCGTATTTCATAGCTAGGCTATTAGCATAATACTATTTATCATGCTTTCTCTATCTACTCCATCCTATATCTAGTCCATCCTCATTATATGCATCGGCTGGCTTGTCACTTTCCTTTTTGTAATCCTCGAACGCAATTCTTTTATGCTACAAGTACATATTATGCATCAGGTGAGATTGTCAAGTTTTGGATTATGGGGTTTTCATCTTATTTGATACATACATTCAAAACCATTCCTGTTTTTAACACATTTAGGACTCAGCCGCTATTGCCAACAAATTATACCTCTGAAGCTTAACAAGTAAGCAGACGAAATGAAGAAAGATATAGAAATAAAGGACATGAGGAAATGCCAGGTTTCCGAAGCTGATGTTAAAGACAGGGCGAAATAGAGAGAGAAAATAGGGAAGGTTGATCCAATCACCATGTGAGACACATAGCGAAGAAAAGAGAGGGAGAGAGAAGCTTAAGAAAAAGATGAAGTAAACAAGACTACCTGTTATAAAGTGCATGTGTTTTGTGGATAGTGCTGACCTGAGTTTTTTTTCTTGAATTGTTTTGAATTGTCCGACTTGGAAATCTTAATATTTAAAAATCCAGGATCACTATGTATGTTCTCATTGAACTATTTAACAAGTCAATCGATATTCATGGAAGTTGACATTTATGTGTAATTTGGTACCAAGTTAAGGATAGTTTTTTTTTCTAAATCAGATATTCGTACTTTTAAAAATGTTACTAAAGGTGACTGAGAGACTTCGAGCCAGGATTGACTATAGGATTTTCATTTAATATTTTAATGGCTTTTAGGAATTTTATTGTAACAGTTAACGTTTGCAGATATCGTTGGGCTTGCCTTTATTATATATAAATATTTGATAGTATTAGGCGTTACCTAGAAAAAATCTATCACAAGCAGATTTTTCTTCGCAAAAAGTGTAATAATGTTTGAATAACAATTTTATGTATCCAAATAGATGTCGTTACTAACATCAGGTTATTAATAGATAATAGGAATATTTTATAGAGAGGTGATTCCCCTGAATACGCTTAGTCACCAGCCGTGTAATATTCCATGAATTTTCTGCCTCTAACAAAACCCATGTGGAATCAATTGCTTCCAGTGCTACCAAAATTGATAAGGCTCAAGTTGGAAGCCCATGACAAAAAGGGCATACAAATTTGTAAAATAGACAACACACACATGCCACTATATCTAGACAAAATATACATAGTGAGTAGCAGTAAACCGCGACTTTGATTGCGTGATTTAGGTGATTTTATCAAATGACTGTTTTAATTATTTTGCGTGGAACCCTAATCATTTAGCTAAAACTAAAATAGCTTACATTTTTTCTTGTAAAATCAGTTACCTATCAGTCATAAGTTGAATGCAACTCGATCCACCTGTTGTGGAGATTACACGTAACAGACAGACAGACAAAACGTTTGAACTTGCGTTTTTGCTAAAGGTATCGTAAATATAGTCATATGCAATTAGTTAAAATAAAAATTCACCGTCACAAACAAACCCTTCAATTTATATGTATTGATTAGTCAAATATGAGAACAGAAGGTCAATAACATGTACCTTCAATTTTAATTTATTTATAAAAGACGAAAATTTTGCTACGAAGTTCCGGAATATTCCCGTTTTAATACCGTTTCCGTTCATTATATAAATTAACGTTTAATACACTCCCACGTTAAGGGTATTAACTTAATGTATTACAGAATATGCAAATATAACTTGAAGCGTGAGTGTATATTATAACCTAGACAGTTCTAATTTGTCAAATTTTCTTTGACATTTTCATTTATTTACTTTTTAAATTTAATTAAATGAAATCAGAATTGTTTGTTTAAAATTTTGATTTGTATTTTAATGTTTAATGAATTTTGAGTTTTATATGGGTCCTCGTCTAACATACAATCTTCTTTTTCCTAGCGTTATCCCGGTATACTACCAGGGTCCGCTTAGATTGCAGAGGATGTGGCTGTGGGGCGAGTTGAGATGACCGATTGCCATCTGACATCATCCTCGGAATCTCCATAATCTCTGTAACCTTACGACTAATATCGATCAGTGACATTAATCGGAACCCACGGTTTTACGTGCCTTCCGAAACACGGAGGAGGTTGGATAACAAATATAAACCAGTGCTAGAATGGGTCAACAATCTATCACCAACTATTTAAGATAAATATTTCCTTCTGAATACACTATACACGTGTTAATTTAACGGTTTTGTATCGCACGCCATTAATGGATGGCAGAATTTTCTTCTACTTACTTGACATTTATCGTTATATTTTGGACAATTCACATAAAATCTTTATAATTTGTAGCCTGTGTGTTATTATGGTGTATAAAGTATATTATTGTAAAGTTTTATTAAAATCCATTCCATAGTTTATCCGAGAAAGAGCGTCAAACATACATCCATGTGTACAAACTTTCGCATTTAAAATACCAGTAAGATGTTTAAATATCTTGCATAATCTATATCCAATTTAGATTAGGCATAAAAAATCAAGTACATAAGCTTTCAGCTTTAAAACTGACAGGGATATCCGTTACCCTCCCTCCCTATCATAAGCTCATCTGTATGTCTTAAGCTCTCGGCAAGGAAAGCACGTTCCCCCCCTTTAGCTTAGTGCTAGTGATAACATAATGGCATTGTAGCATGTCATAAGCTGTAGGTTACTTGTCTGGTCTCATTGTTCGAGACTGCGGACTTGTGATAGACAGTATATAACAGTGGTTCAAGTACTGACAATCGAACCTATCGGCAAACGCTCTCAGGATCCTGCAAGAACTGGCCCGAATTCTACGTACCAGGGACGTACACCGTTTCCGCATAGTAGCATAAAAGCAGTCTACACGAAATTCGGCGAACATCCCTGATGCGCTACAGAATCGGGGCAATCCCATAAGGATCCTGAATGCGTTATTGTACTGTTTTAGGGTATAATCTATCCACAGGCTGCTCGTGTAAAACAAGGTGCAGTAAGCTCTGAAAAGAGTTGTTTTAACAGCAGTTGAGCAACGAGCAAACCTGCGTGCGATCATATTAGTCCTAACAGACAACGCTCTGCGTTCCCATTTTATATCTGTACCGTCTTTCAGGCTAGAGGATAGCACATGGCCCAAACAAGTTTTTGTTTAATTTGATAAAGTTACTGCAAGTTTCTTGTGGTGTAACTAAAAATTAACGGTTTTCGGAATTTTTCCTATAGATAAAGAGACCATCCCAACTCTACAAACACCTTAGAGTCACTAAGAGTCGCATCTTAGGAAAATCACGCGACGAGTTATTGCCCCAGTCTTGTTGCTATTTATTTTAACATATTTTTTTATTAATACTTTTTTCTATAGAAATTTATAGAACCAGTATGACATCCTCTACTCAGTGTAGAGGTGACCAGTTGCTTCCACTTAACGAGTACTCACGACGATCCAAAAGTGTTGTGTGTTGTGTATTCGAGACAAAAAGTGTCTACGTTTGCGCAGCGCCATAGGGAAAGTTGGCAAACGAGGTAATCGAGACCCTCGTACGTATTTTATCGAAGGAAATAAATTAAGTTGGGAAGCGTAACTGAACACTTATCGGATTGTTAGGTATCTGCTGAACGGTTATCCCTAATTTGGAAAGGAGAAAGTATGGATAAACTTTATATATTATCCTTAATACTTGGGAACATACTATCTACTTTGGTTCATATAAATAATGTTATTAAATGCATAAAACCGTACATACGGTTCTTACATCAAAAATACATTTTTGTAATTAACAGGGTGTCGGGGGGGGGGGGGGGTGTCTCCCAGGGTGTAGATCTTCCGTCTCTATTCAGATTAACTTTAAAACGGAGATTCACAATT